>JAYKAV010003132.1:879740-991979 GCA_035582835.1 Phoebastria nigripes
ACTCACTCAAATAAATAAGGCTTAAAAAGCAAATCCTTAAGTCTTCTGGAAAGCTAAACTTTGAAATACTAAGAACAGAAGTCTGACTGCAAAGGAAATATATTCTCAGGTTTTTGCTTCCATTTGTTTAAAGATCTGGGGGCGAAAACCCCAAACCCCCTATGTGTCAAAAACCTATCATCTCTACCCCTTTAAAAGCTCACGTTTATGAGGCATTTCAATAAAACCAAGAGGAAAAGATTTGATACTTTGCTGAAGAACAAAACCACAAAAAATACCTTCAGGTATACATACCATGAGGAAGCTAAAACCCCTCAAACCCTATTATAAGCATTCCCATGCACCTACTTTCAAGACTTTTGATGGAAAAACTCATAAAAGGATTGTATGGTATCAGTTGATAGAGGCAGGCCAGTTATAACTGCATGTGCCACCATCCCTGAGACAGGAGAAAGGACAAGGGATAGGTATGAGGCTGTCTCTGTATTTCCCATCCGAGTCCCACAAGACTAGTAAATATGTGTCTTAAATGCCTCACTGACCACTGAAGAAAGATTGTGCTAGGTGCTGCACAGAGGCAGACAGCATCTTTAAGAGCTTACGACCCGAAGAGGTAAGACAGCAAAAGGCGGTGACAGCAAGCAGCTTTTCAAGGATCACAGCCAAAATGTCAAGCAAAAGATGAAGTGGAAGGAAAAGCCAAATTTTCAGCCCAAGAGAGTCCTTGAGTGAGGTGTAGAGAGAGACGGTGCCTCTCTAGCTGCTAACTCCACACGTGGGCACCTTCCCTGCACACACAGATTTGGGGAGAACCTGCAGAGGGAAGTGCTGCCCCGGGTACTCTGGAGACATGAACAGTAGAGGACTGTTCTCCAGCTTCAGGATGAGACACGCAGGTATCCTCCCTGGAAACCCACCCGACTAACACAACTGTCACTCTTTCGGGCCAGTGCTTTGCAGGGTCTGGAGGACGGGGAGTTTTTTCTCACAGGGAGGAGGCGATACAGCTGGGATGGGGGGTCACAGCGGTGGGTATTCCTGCACATCGCAGCTCCCCAGGCTCCTCTGCAAACACCTTCTCCCTTGTTTAACTCCCCAACAGAACTGCACACGGAGCTGAACTCCGTACGCTCCATTTCATATCCCTTCCCTTATAAACCTTTATTAAGGCTTTACGTTACACAACTATCACCGATACAAAACTATTGCATTTAGGCTTCCAGGCGACCGAGTGCATTAAAACTCCTTGCGTGGAATGGCAGGAACCAATTCCTCATTTTTACTGGCTGAGAACTGAACCTTAATAGGCCACAGAGCACAAAACTCATAAACCACTGGAGTAAGGGGAGGAGGAGAGAGGGGGAATAAGGAGGGAGGAGGGGGAGAAGTTTGTTGCTGAGGTTATGAAATTATAACAGAAGAAAACAAAAGACGTGAAGCAGGGCGCGGCAAGGAATTCTCTCCACGCATGGCAGAGTTAACCTTGCCACCAATGCCCAGCAGCTGGAGGGGAAACAAATAAAGCTGGACCACGCTCTTAACAAAAGAAAGCGTTGCTCCTTGACACTGGAATAGCAGCAACCTTCATCTCCAGCCCTTGCGCTCCTCGAGAGAGGCTGGGGATTGCTGGCTCAGGCACGAGTTGCCTTTGCCTAGCAACCGGCGCAAAGTCCGTCTGTCAGCTTGGCCTACAGTTGCTTCATCCCGCCTTCCCCCCTTCTCCACGCGCAGTGCAGGGTCTCGGAGCTCGTTTGTCAGACTTCAGCTCCATCCACCTCTAAGCCCATCTGAAGAATGCGCTGCTCCTGTACCGACTACAGGTAGCGTGATGGTTTGCACCTTCGGGTAGTTCATCCCATCCCTTTCATCTTACTCTGCTTTTGCAGCCCCTCATTGGGAAGCTCTCGGAGGAGGGACCACCTGCTTTGAGAGGATACTTAACCCAACGGATTCACCTAGGAGGCAGTGCCAGACACTCCTGCAAGCACACTCTTCTCTTTCTGCCTGGCTGAAATGTAAAGATGTCCGTTTCTCCTGATGGAAACACATTCTGGGTGCAAGGATGTTTTTAAAGCAGGATGTGGGACAAAGAAAGAAAAAAAAAAAAAAAGGACAGTTGGAAGCTAATTTCTAAGGACTGCTCCCCCGGTATGTATCAGGTGCTGTAAATGCAGAGACAATTCTGCAGATTGGAGAGGAAAAGTCAAATCTACAACTCGGAACACTTCCCAGTTAAATTAAATTCTACAGCCATTTCTTTTGATGCTGAAAGTTACTGCCGGGATCCTGCCACGCTGTGTCACTCTGACCTGAACCACAACGGGCTGGGGATGATACTGCTTCCTGGAATAGCAAGAAGTCATTTCACCCCCTCGCCCAAGAAAGGAACTTATTAGGAAATTAAACAAGCTGAAATGCACAAGACAAGCCCAGTAAACGCAATTGTGCTCCAGTCAGCATCAGAAGGGTTGGCCAGTCTCCAAAAGTTGAAGCAAGTTAGTCCCCACATCAGGGTTGCTTCAAATCAGAATGGGAGATAATCACCCATTTCAGGCACCAGAGGGGTATTTACTTAGYGTGTTCTGACTTTGAAAATGCAAAATTACAAGATATATGGCAACAGTTACCTTCCAGAGCTTAAAGTTATCATAATGCCATTCTTCTARTTACAAATCAGACTCTTAAGCGCAAGGGCCAAAAGGAGCCAGATTCCAGCAGTAAGCACAGCCTGTATCAGGTAAGCTTAGCTTGGGAGCTGCCTGGTATCACATCCCAGCCCACCATCAGGAATCCTCTCCTCTCGCCATCAGACTCCTCTTTCAAAGTATAAAGTGTTTTTTCACATTTTAAAACTTATAGGAAATAATTTTCTATTACAAAAATCTGTGTGGACAGAGGGAGAACATTTGAAACCAAGGAGAGATTTTTGGGGTCGTCCCCCCTGAAATATTTTTCATTTGAAAATAAAATGCCTTTTTCTTCCGGAAGAGAAATTTGAGCAATACAGGGAGGCTGCTGCACAGGTCAGTGCTTGGGATGTACCAGACCTTGAGAAATTACACCCACAATCCAGTCTGGTGGCCAGCCTAAACACAGTGCTACGAGCTGCTGCATTCAGCCACGCTAACCCTAGACCAGCATTGGCAGGAGGGAGACAGACGGTCGTTCTCACCCTGCTGGGTTGCTAGGGCAGCACCAAATTTTCTCATCAAAAAGCTTTTCTCTATAAAAAGGTAGAAGAGACAATGGTTTTTTTAACATTTTTAATGATACCAAATTCAATCGAAACGAGCTACTTTGTCATCACGGCTCGTTATCGATTGCAAGCTGAACATTCTCGGCAAAACTGGGACGAGCAAGAGTAAATCTTACATAAAAAGCACGGTTCTATTGATCACAGCAGCCGCCACTGGCCCTCCACTGAAGCAACAACCAGCTACTTTAATAAAAATGTAATTCTCCAGTAGAGAGGAACCCCTCTGCCTTCCAATCCACTCTGCATCATACTCTTCCAAATGCTCTTGAGAGAGAAAGCAGACCAGTCCATCCCCCTGATAAACACTATTACTATGCAGTGACACCATCGCACTTGATTTAAGTACATCTGGCATTTTCAGGTGTAATGCCTGAAGCAATAATACTAAAAAACCAGAACAACCCTAGTTACGCCCTCTGGGAGTTGCATGTGTGTGAACTAAGTAACTTATAGAGTTCCTATTTCCATAGTATCAAGCTCTTTACATTCTGTAATGTATTTATCCTCCTACCACCCAGGGGAAGGACAGGTCAGTGCTGCTCCTCTTGCTTTCCCAACGCTTACTTAGATCTTCATTTTCTATTGCATGGGAGTTGGAGACCTAAATGTCGGTGTGGTCTTGAGGCTAAGAGGCTTGGTCGTGGTCGTGCGGGAAGATATTGCTGTGGCTGAGAGCTGGCTTTGACACCAGTCACAGGTCAGACTCCAGGCTCTGCTGGAAGCCATTTGGTCAAACCGAGCGTGATAATTACAGCAGGTGTCCCTGAGGATGTATCGGGACTTCCATCTCCATTTCTACTGCTAGGAAACGACATCCAGCTCTCCGCAGACACTGTTGTACACATTTCCCTTACCACCACCCACACTGCCACATCAGCATGCACTTTCAGGCTAAACTTGGGGAAAAAGAGGCCCAGAGCCCCCTGCGTTCATGCTGAACCCTGCGAGAAGTCCCTTGCCCTGTCTTTCTCCTCCTCTTCCAGTGTTTAGGCTTAGACCTAGGAGTCTCTGCCTCCAGAAGGTGCCTGGGAAGGAACCCTGGTGACCCTCTCCCGTCCCCCATCCTCCTCACATTCTCTGCAGCCCTGCCTTTATGCTCACTGGGACCATTTCAAAGCAAGGACCAGAACAGCAGGCACGTATATGGATTTCAAGCTTGCTTTTCTGGACAGTACTGGGCAGTTCGGATTCAGTAAGCAAAAGAGGTTCAGGAGATGATCAGGGATGCATGGAAACGAAGAGCCAGATTTTGATCTCACGCAGAGCAAACGGGCAGGGAAGACACATGGACCGATGGAAGCCCATAGGGATATGCAATTATGCAAGGAGATAGGTGGAGCGAGGGAACCATCCGCCCTGCAGTCATAACTTAAGAACAAGCCTGGTTCCCTTCTTGTGGTGTAACCCAGGAGCAATTCCTGCCAAGCAGGTGGAGCCGCTGCTCCATGGGAAAAGGGATGAGGAGCCGGAGCAGAAGCGGGTGGGGGGGTTCAATTCCCCTCCGTCACAAGCTGGACCCTCACACAATAAAGGACACACGTAGCTCCTGTGTGGCCACGTGATGCTGGGGACTACAGGGCCTCTGCTCAGCAAGCTGAGGAGTTAATAGAAGCAAAACAAATCCCCCTTATTTGCCTCAGGGTCAAGGGTCAGTGTAAGTAAATCATTAATTAACACGCTGGCGCCTCAGTGCTATTGACAGGGTTTTGTGTACACAGTGGGACTGTGGCACCCCCTGCAATTAAGCAGGCAGTGAACTTTCCTCCTCCTGCTGTCTCCCGCTTGGCTCGAGCAGGCTCGCTTACTCCCCTGTCCTCATCGGAGGCTCCTCTCTGTTCTTCCTCTCAGCAGGGGGTACCAGCCGCCCCCGTGCTCACGCGTCTCGCCTGCCCAGTAGAGCTATCTTCAGAAACCAAGCCTCCTCGTTTTGTTGCTTTCCAACTTCATGCAGCACCTGCTCCTTTAAAAAAAAATCACTGGGTATGCATCCATCAACATATGCATTTATTTTACCCCCCTGCTCAGGTAAAGCTGCACCTACAGGCTCTAAAGAGCTCACAGGTGCTTGGTGATAACTTGTCAGACTTAAGACACTACAGTGTCTCAGAGGGAAAAAAAAAAATATTTTTCACCTCTCAGCCCCTAGATTTTAATAAAAATCTGGGATCCTAATACCTTACTAATGGCACCTGGATTTCTTTTTTTTTCCTTCTAATCAAAACAGGTCTGTTGACAGCCTGATTTCTATGCCAGCTGGGAAATTGCCATTTAAAGAGCAGTCATTTCAGAGACTCCACAGTCACAGATCCTCTTAACAATCAGGCCTACAGTGTCAGAGGAGCTCCTAAGAAATTTGTTTTATACTTTTCTTTGCAGAGAAGTCTGCTTTCTTTTGGTTGCTTTGGGTTTCAGAAAGGTCTTGGCCTGCTGTCTGAAGGTCTGAGGTTGGTAACAAAGACCAACTGCCTCAGAGCTACACCACACTGAGATCAATGCTAGTTTCGAAGCTGAACTTCGAGTCCCAGGGAACTTCAGCTGGAAACCCAAGATCGGGGTTCGTCATTCCCAAACCCGGCATTAAACATTCCATCGGTGTTACCTGATGGGACAGCCCACGGTCTGCCAGTTCCCAAACTACAAATCAGAGACTCTCCTGGCAAAATCCTACTGTATATTTGTGCGGCTACTAATCGAAAACAATTACAGATGCTCTGATCTACTTAAACGCTTTTGAAATAAAAGCATCTGGACAGTCAACCTTCCGCTACTTGCGAAGCATCGTATTACTTCAATGTCTTAAAATCTTTGACATACGTTTCACATAAGACAGGAATGACATACTAAACATGATCTTAACACAGTAGGATCTCTGACAATCCACCCCGCCGCCCCCAAACACCTACAAATTGCTGTCATATTAACCTGATTCCCACCGCAGTTTGCCCCCCCCCCCCCTTTTTTTTTACTCAGGTAAGTGCCCAGTCATTTCTTCATTATACCATTGAGAAATTGCTACTTTGGGGAAACAGTACAGTAAAGGTCCTCTGGTACAAAGTTGATTAGCTTTCCACAGCACTTTCTAAAGGGAGAACAAAAGCACAGTCTGTGCAAAGTCCCTTTTCTCCCTGCCAGTTGCAGGCACTGGAAGGTCTGATGAAAACTGGGAGGGGGAAGAACACAGCTGAGCGTCTCCAGAAGCTGTGCAAGGGCTTTGCTCASATTTTGAGGCACCTTAGCTATGACAGACTAGTACGTCCTCAAGAATTTAGGTAACTCACAAGTCTGCCTCATTTCAAAGCTTAAATGCCAAGATATCAGTAATTTTAATGGTGCCTCCAATGCATTAGAGACAACTGAAATTTCAAGTACGCTGATGGGACTAGCCTGTCACAACCTATGCCTCCCTGCCCCTCCCTCACACCCAGGTACTCTCTTCTTGCACATTGTTACTAGAAATGGTAATCTTCACTTGTATGCTCTGTCTACATTAAGAGAGCATCTACACGCTGGCAAAATTTCTCTATGCAGCGCACTTGTGGCTCATGCATCCTGATATTTCTGGTCACCAGGACAAAGGTTGAGGGAATCAACACTTTCCTCCTCTTTCAAAGTATTCCACTGGTATTTGCTGTCTTTGTCTTTTAGCATCCAGTTCACAGCCCTTGCAGTAGTTACATGAAAATGCCACCCTGTACGGTTCCGGAATCCAATGGATGTTAAAAGCAGAAAGCTGCTAGCAGCCAAATTAACAGCACATAATTAGTCTCATGCATAAACCTCTTAAAAAAGTACAGGGCACTTGGTGTCAAGATTAGACAATTAACTTTGTCAGAGCACAGGAGAATGCACTGAAACGCTTACATTTGCAACGTAGTATTAAGTCTGCAATTCTCACCGGGACTCATGTGAGTAAATACTCTAGGTCAAAGCCTTGACAGCCTTATTTAGATTTTGCTCACTTAGTGCAGGCTCTGCTCAAGTAAAGACCACATATAATCCGAGGAAAGACTTCAGAGTTTGGCTCTGTGTTTTGACAGCCTATAAAAGACCGGCTGGAGCATAAGCAGGATCAGCAAAAGTAAGCCCTTCCATATACACAACTCTGTCTGAAACCAGTGCTGTTTTACATGCTAGCCAAAACATGACTGTTCACTGCAGCATATTCTGCAGTCCCCCAGCCATTCAAGCTTTAAAAACATCCCAAACTGCGGAAGGGCTTCTGCCAATTCCCTTTATGGTGAAATGTGGCATCACTAGAGTGATCCATCAGCAAATTCATATCTGTGATCAAATGGGCTCTTTCCCTGGGGAGTGGCAGACCCAGGGAGATTAGCACCTGTCTCTCTTCTGTTTATCACTGGCAGGTGCTTAAGTGAAGCGAGGTATTGGCTCTGCTAAAGTGCACAAAGCTCCCAAAAGATAAGATGGATGTGCTGGGCCACTGAGCTAACGCTCGCTCAGGAAACAGAGCAAATGAGTCTCCGTCTGTTTAGCGAAGGTGGCTTTGTAAGCTGATAGGAGGAACGTGGTAATTCATTAATATGTTGAGTATTAAGAGTCAGTGTACAGTTACTAGGAGAAAGCCTTCTGCAGCACAAACAAAAGAAATTTACTGACCCTGAGAAATCTGGGGACCTGGGTGACTCTACATTGTCAGGAGCAGACAGGCACAAGCTAGCTCTGTTCAAGCTAATCCCAGAGCTGAAATCAAGGGATCCTGGGGCAGAGGCGTGGATGTGAGCCCACTCTGATCTGGAGGCACTCTGGCCACATTCACACAGCACCTGAGCTAACAAGCCCCCCTTCTCCCCAGATAGCACTCCATGCAGCTTAACTCCATCAGCTAGATAGCTGGAYCTCTGTATCATATTCTATTTTGCAGCCACCTGGTGTAAATACCAGATAATAAAACAGCTTTTGTAAGTAGAACGCCTAGGTTAACTATTGTAGGAGTTTCTTCAGTATTGAAAAACTCAGGTGTGTGGAAGGCAAGAAAACAAGGTAAGAACTTAGCCACTAGGCTTGCGGTTTCATTAGACCACGTAAAAGCTAGAAGAGGATATTGTCATCAATATGCAAGTAAGGAATGGAGGAGAAAAAATATCCCCCTTCTTTCAATTTTGCTTAAATGTTATCTAGACATCTGTAAGAGCACATGTTTCTTTTCTTCAAATTACTAAGCATATAGCAACAGAACAGCACAAAGGTTGCACTCATTCAACCGGAAGCAGAAGTTTAGCACTGTGATGCTGCTTCTTGCACCACTGAAGTCTCCAAGTTTTCACAATTCAGAGGCTTTGCAAAAATATTAACTCACAAACACTAAAAAACTTGCCTGACACAAGAACAGAAATGTGTGTCGAAAGCTCTGACCCAACATGCTGGTGTCTTGTGTCTTTGTAGAATATGGATAATCCTTTAACATAGTAAAAGTAGATGTCATTTGGCCTTCTCAGTTTAAGGAAAAATAGTTCCTTGTGAATTTGTTTAATGTAAATAAACCCTCTATTTATCTTTGTCTTCAGTAAATTCATACATTATTAGAAAATCCTTTATACAAGAAGACCCACTGAGCTATATCATCTCATTTTAAGAGATTTCCTGTTGGTGGAATACAAAGCAGCCACCTGCAATCGCCTAGTGCTCGAAAGGATTTAAATAAACACACACAGATAATTAGATCAGTTAACCTTGCAAATTAAAACAAGCACATTGCATTATCTCCAGTTTATCCTAAAAGAAAATATGAGGTTGCCTCAGATAAATAGTTTAATAGAGACAGTGAAGAGCTCATACAAGCGGCATAATGCTAAATCTTCTAAGCATGTGGGCTAATAGGATGAAAACCCACTTTCTGACTAGCTTCATTTTGGAGAATTGGCTACTGGTTTGCACAGGACCAGGGGATCAGATTTAATTCACAAGCCACATTGTCAGAGCAGTTTCACCTAACATCACTCAGGCAGCCTAAGCCATTGGTGTTGGGTCACTCTCTATTCAATGGAAAAGAATAGGTGGGATGACTGGCCGCATTCAACTACTGCTCTCCAATGGCTGTAGAAGAAAGCCAAGCATTTAACCTTCATAAGGCTGAAGTTAGGGCAGACGAATCACGCCCATGGTCACAAAATGCCACTTTATAAGTCAGGCATCCACTTTCTTTTCATAAAGTAATAATTGCAGTTGTGGTAAACTTCCTTACACAACCAGAAAGCTAGGCACAGCTCATTAGTTATGCTACAAAGAAAAAAGMCCAGATTGAGAGTTGCTCTAGCAGCTGGGTGACACCAGTTGTCCATTAGCATCAGTGTGCCAGCTTGGGTCGTGGTAGGTCACCTACACGCAGAGACGTTTTCCTTGTCATCAGCAGCTTAGGTGTGCAGCACACAAGCTGCACCAACAACTGCCTACCAGTGTCAGTCTGCTAGAGATCGTCTGTGTGACTACCCATGACCGGGGCTGGCCACAAAAACACCACTCCATTTAACAAACATTTCAAGGCTTTGAAGTGTGTTTCTCTCCTGTGAAGAGGCTGACATTTTAAGAGAAGAAATATCACTGCATATTATCCAGTGCTTAGATGCGATTTTAGGGGAGAGTTTTCTACCAGTTTCAGAGCAGGTTTACTTATTGGTTTTTAATCCCAGATGTCATCAAAACAGGATAAACAGAACATCTTGGTCAAAATACCATCCTGGATCTGAGACACCATCACAATAAGAAATATGCTGAAAGCAATATTGTTTCAGAAAACATTTCAGTGCTTTCCAGGAGAAGAAAAAGTTTTCTTTGCTTATTTTTCCATCATCTCTGCTCGTAAGATTTGGCAGCACCTTATGTTTTAAACAGGAAAGGAAACTGTCACAATTTTAGCAGCGAATTTGACTGCACTACAGATCCTGCACACAGGTAGCTCCTACAATCACATGTCGCAGGCCACTTGCTGCTCACTGCTTGAGGGTGGTAGATGGTTGGTCCTGTAGCCAGGAACTGCTGTTACTCTGGCAGTTCTGTCACTGCTGCTGATGGCACCTGTTTTCATGACCAAAACTGCCAACTTCTCAAAAATGTTTTGTGAAAGCCTGCTCTAAATGACAGATTTAAGGCTCTTCTGTTTTGTGGTTTTTATGTTTTGTTTTGGTTTGGTTGTTGTTGTTTATTTGTTTGGGGGGGTGTGTGTGTGTGTATATATATGAATCCCCATACAGTTGAAGTGAATGCCATTCAAGCACCAGGGACAAAACAGGTCTGTTGGCTACAACGGTAGCAACATTTTTGCCCCAATATTGACTCCAAAACAAGTTTGTGGAAGATTCGGAAACAAGATGATCCTATACTGAGGCTGTTTAGGAGATGTACAGAGAAATAAGCTGGTACCCCAAATAAAATAAAGAAGTTTAGAGTGAGCACTTGCTGCTATATCACCTAATCTGACTTACTGTGTCACATGGGCCACTGAGGTTTGTAAAGATATTACAAGCCCTAGCAGAAATTGGTACCTACACAAGTAGACTTCACAGAAGTAGACTGAAAACTGAATGGATCACAGGGACTGAACTGTTTTTTTTGTTCAGGGTGCACTCAGGTTGCACACCAAGCATATGCCAGAATCTCAGTTTGATCTTCAGGCTTGTTTCTGTACACATAATGAAATTCCTAAGTCAAGGCTTGATTACCCACTGCCCTTGGTTACCAAATTGTTCTGGTTAGCCTAGTAAACAAGCCTAAATTTGCATTTGCTGCTCTGCAGATAAATCCCCTGGGCTGGCACAGGAGAAGGTCATGGCATTGGGAGTGCATCCCTTAATGCCACAGGCTGTACTATGCAGCCCTGTAAATAAACACAGCGGGCTTAGTTACCAAGGCTATCCCTTCTGCACCTCTTACTGGAACTTGAACGTTAAGAGGAAAAAAAACAAAATGAAGTGAAAAACAACACACAACACCAAGATAAAAAAAGCCAGAAAATAATCTGGCTGCTGCAATGCTAAGGAACAGATCTTCCCTCATTTATTTTACACCCCCTGCTTTCTGCTGCAGATCCAACACACTTGAGTTTCATTTCAGAAAGTAAAGCTGCTAAGCAGCTACCAAATGACCTTTGCCTCTCAGATGAGTATTTATGGCAGGCAACACATACATCAACAACAACAAAAAGTTTCCCCAGTAACGAAAATGTTTCTGCCAGCAATGTATCTTTTACAAGCTTGCAAGATGTACCGAGAGTCTAATAATCAGATTAAAATCACATCAAACTATGTTGGGAAGTCAAGGTGAAGGCCTTTGGATTGTTCTCATGAATAGCCCTATTCAGACCTACCAGGTGATGATAAATTCAGGTTTTTGCTTGGTTGGTGTTTTTCAAATTTATTTTAAGGGCTTACAGTTTTTAAAAGCCAAGAGGTGGGAAAACAGTTGGTGTTTTAGCAATTCTTGCCAGCATCTGACAATAGTGAAACGGTTAAGAAAAAAAMCACAATTTCTCCAATGCAGGGGGGGCAGTGGACCTGGTAATAAATACTTGATCTTTCTATGCCACTTTACAAAAGAGTTCAAGAGCTTTGTCTTCCTTTTACAGGTGGAAGCCCAAGCCGCAGAGAGGCAAAGTGATTTGCCCAATATCATTCATATTTCTAATATGAAATTGAAACCTCCGGTCCCAGGATGGGGTTGTATTTCCTCCCAGGATCACTGGGAATCAAATTAGCGGGTGGGTTTACTGCTTCTATTTACTGCAGAACGGTCAGGATTTTAAGTTGCTAAGCACAAGGAGAAATGCTGAAGTCCCAGTGCTTTATTTCCATCTCCCATGGAGTGCTTGCCTGAAAGTCTGGCTTGGATCTTTCATTTCCAGAGAGCATAGAGCAGCCTGTGTATAGGTGCTTGAAATGGATACTACATCCACGTTGCTCCCTGCTTTCCCCTCCCCGCAGAAGGCCACCTGGGAAATACAGACAAGCATTGACAAAAGAAATGCTGTCATCTGTCAAGGTGGATTATTAGGTGTGAGAACAGGAGTTCAAAGTGTTAATACCTGCTCTGCAGATGTAAGGAATAGTAAAAGCCTACCCAGATGTCTGTGGTACCTGAGGTGAGCAGCATCCAGTCAGCCTAGCTACAGGTGAGCATCTAAACTACAAAGCCCTACTCAGCTTATGGCAGAAATGCCACAGTCACCTGTGCATCTCTCTACAGTACAGGGAGGTGGTATTCTTGCTTTCAGGCTCAGATTAATCAGGTTTGTACAGATCAGCAATTCAAATAGCTTCAACCACCCAGCTGATTGTGCACAAAGCCAGTTTGGGAACATTCAGGTAAGATCGCAAAACCAACGGGCAATAATCTCATTCACCCTTTCCACTCAAGTCCAACAGAGGACAACCGTCCATAGCCCGTGGGATCACACATCAGGGCTCTGTACATTATAAAAGAGTCAGTGAACCATGGGAAAAAGCCAATGCTGAATACACCCAGGAAACTAGGACAGCCTTGGATGTCTATAAGGATGCCTGTAATTTACTTTGCACTCTCTCTGGCCTTTGACAGCCAAACCAGCTAGCCTAGAGTTCAAGTACTAAATCCCAGGGAGAGAGGTTTTGAGAGAGGGAAGGGTAATAGCTGGATAAAGAGGCTGAGATCAGTGAGCTCACACAAAAACACTGCAGTGCCAGAATATCACACCTGCTTTAGCTTAATCTGAAAGTCAAATCACATGACTGCATTTTCCAGTTTAACTTGCATGTCTGCCACCACCAAGCCAATTTCTGAGAATTGTATTCACCTACTCACTGCACAACTCCCACCAGCTTCCCAGTATAAGAAAAACAGCTTCCTTGGAAATAAAAGAGCTCTATCGTTAGCGAGATTTGGAGAAAGCTCACTAAACCCTGTTCTACTTCTTCCCACGCGTACTGAGAATGGACACTACGGACAGCTCACACAAAAAGAGGGGTTTATCATGCCATTGATTTAGATCTACTTCCAGAGAATCCAGATGAAGTTTTTTCACTGGTTCCAATGGGAGCAGAACAAAACGGATACTGAACATATATTTAAGAAAAATCTACGCACCTATATTTAAGAAAAATCTACGCACCTATTGCCAGAAAATCCAATCTACTTCATCCCTCCCCCCAGTACTATCTTGGGTTCTCTGCACAGAAGTGATTCATTTGTAATTGACTAATCCGCAGAGAGATAATCAAAACCAGCAACAGACAAAGCCTGAAGAGCCTCCTCATTGTCTTCCCTCTGGAAAAGTAAAATCGTGCTTTAATTCCAACTTCAGAAAGCCTCTAGTTTTTCTACACAACTGCTTAATCCCGTGGACTCCCGAGATGACATCAAACAGACACCAGTGGGACTTCACCACATGGAGAGGCGACCTCTCCTAGACACGTGAGCGTTGGCTGCGGAGGCATCAGTGAGTCAGCAGCGAGCAGATATACTACGTGTACACACAGGCCATATGCTACTGGATGTATCATCTTTCTGTAGYAGATCACACAGGCTCCAACATATTCGTGGATCTCCCCGCCTACCCCAGAGAGAACTGGTCCCTCACATCATTACAGCCATACCCAAGGCTGGTTTCCCTACTAGACCAAGCAGAGTGATCTCAGCCCTGAACCGCCTGAAGCCTGCGCCGAGCGCCCAGGGACCAGTGCCAAGCGTTATGAAACGGTTCACCCAGCCCAGCATCCTGAGCTTCAGCAAGGAAATTGGCAGCTAGTGAGAAAGATGCCTCAGCAACCTCAGTTGTGCAGAGTAGTTTTAGGCCTGACCGGTGGAAAGATTTGCCTGCGGTGATGAATAAGCGCATGGTGGAAATTTGTCAGTGCTTCCTGTGCCAGCCCTTTGAGGACTATGCTGAGCTGGTCCAGACAGTCTGGGTCATAATCTAGAGAGCTTAATATAACAGGATTTTACCAATCTCTTCCTATTAGAGTCCTCCGCTTCCCCACTGAAAGATGTTTCAGCACTTCTTGATGTATTCTGGTTTAGTGAGGGTCCTCCTTCTCTTTTAAGTAACTTTTAAATCATTCTTTTATTTATTTTTCATAAATTTAAATCTTCATCAGAATTTCAAGCAGTATTTTCATTTAAATGAAGCTGTTTTCATTACATGAAATTGCTTCAGTGTACTTTTGAAGGAGATTTCTATAATGCTCATTTTCAAAGAGAATCTGAAAAAACTATGAATGCTTTCCTTTCAAAAAAAAGTCAGATTTTAACTCCATTTAACCATACCAGCTTTCATATTTCCCATGAAACTGTTTTCCTAGATTTTCTGTTGACTGTATTTCTTTGAGGATAGGCAAGGAGGTGAGACTATGATCCAGAGGTAGACAGTCATCCATAGAATGGATTTCAAAATTTGTTAAAATTTAGATAAGCTTATTGGAGTTCACATCAAATCCCTCTATGCCTCCCAAGTATTACACACATTTCCTCACATTAAAGTGCATATGTATAYACTACTATTTGTTTTATGTAACCATTGCACGCCTTGTGGAAGTTTGGACTTTTAGTCAAGAATGTGAATTCATAGTTATTTTAACAATTTTTATCCTGTGCTGCTGCACATCTGAGTTACCACATCAGCTATCTGTAATGACCAGTGGGGATTTTTCTTGTGAAAGTTTACTTTGCGAGGCACATGAGGAAAGAATTTGAAGGAATTAACACTGAGAGAGAAAGGCACGCTGCCCTCTCACTTCAAGTATGTGGTGATTAGAGAACTTTGTCTCCTGAATGTCTCATCCAAACCAACAAACAAAACAACTCTTCAGAGGGGGACTAGCACCTCCTCACTTCAGACAAGATAGAAAATACACTTTATGCAGCAGGGAAATTAACAGTTATTTACACTGCATGCACTCTAGAAAAGAGGCCATTGAGGCAAGCCAGCAAGTGTGTGATCCCATAACGAGTAATCACAGACTGAAATGGGTTCATGTCTTTTACTTCCTGACAAACAGTTTTTCAGAGCGTATCATCTGCATTTTTTCCTATCTTCTGAGGACCTGTGTGCCAACTACTTGTACCCTAAGAAAAGTGGATGCTCAAAATTAGAGAAGAAATACCAGCTAGGAATGAAACAAATTCTTCTAGCACATAAACAGACCCTGATGAAGTGGGCATCAAGGGAGGATTTCTAATTTTCTTCTTGAAAGCAATATGTTTCATCTGTATGCCACTTGTAAGTGAGCACTTTTTTCCATTGCTATGTATCAGGATGAACCAGAACAGTAGCAAACCTGGTAACACTGTGAGTAAACAGTAACTTCTCTGAACTTAATTATTAAAAAGAGTTTTCTATTGATTGTTTTTTAATAGTAGAATGCAAATTATGGGGTATGAGGATTATTTGTTCAGAAATATTAATCAGCAATTATTTTCCCTAGCAAAAATATGGATTTTTCTTGCATTAATGTGGAGAGGGGTATTACTTATTGTTTACACTCCTTACTTTAGCATTTTCCTGACTGTATAGGAAGTAGCAAAGAAAAAGTGTTGGGTTTTTTTTCCCATTTTTTTCCCAATCCAAACAGAATTATCTTTTGAAAATAATTTAGAAAGCATTTTTATCAGACGTTCTGAAAAATAAAACACAACAAAACCCCAAGTTGTGCAGCAAACAGTGTTCTCAGAGTACTGGAAACTAATGTGAACCTCTACTAATGGGATTTGCAAAATTATTATTTGCATTCAATTTTCAGTGTCTACATCACTTAAATTTTCAGAAAGCTTTTCAGAAGCTCCAAAAGATAGAACACAAAAGATCCAAGCTAGTCACAAAACTGTACATTAATACTTAAATTTTCAATTGATCTCTTTGAAGGTTTGCTTGGAACTGTATGAAGAAAAGACTCATAGGAAATAGTTGCCCATAGTAATTAGTATCCTGTATTGAAAAAAATTTATCCAACTTTCAAAATATATTCTGGACCCATCTATGGCTTCGAACAGCAAAGGTTATATTGAAGGGCTATTTGAACAGCAAGAATTTTATAGGGAAGTGAGGAACACAAGGTATTAAAAAAAAAAACAACAAACAAACATCAGAATGATGTAACAAACACACTCAGGCAAGTTTCTCGGTCCTCTCTTTCTTGCTTTTTACATTAGATACGTTTATCCTCCGTTAAAGTTCTCTATCTTCTACTTGATACAACAAACTAAATGTACAGCATGGGTATATTAAATCTCTCTCCAAAGTTTCAAGAAAGCTGTTCTCCCTTTTCTTTCAGCCAAACTGAGCTTTTTTTYCCCCTCCCCCTCCTTCTGAAGACTTGGGGGGGAAGAGCAGAAGAGAGTTTCCTTGTGAAATCAAAAGCTACCCTTGAATCAAGCCTGATAGGCCGCTGAAAATGCATCACAGAAACGTGTTTCTGTCAGTGAAAGACCTTGTTTGTAACCGTAAGGATTGCATGCAGCACGTTGTTTGATCCTGGGAGGACTTTGATCTATGCTAGCACCTCAAATATAGCAAAGGATGTCACTAGGCTTTGGAAAAAGAAGGGAGAGGAGAGTAGGAAAGGGAAGGAAAGTGCAGGTGTGTGGTGCCCAGCAGATGACACTGAATTCTTGATGCATTGGTCAAGCGAAACCAGGCTTCAGACAGAGGAGAGCAGGTGTCACACCCCTGGAGAGGACTAGATTTCACCATCTACCCCAGAAAATACCATTCAGAAACAGAAAAGATTCAGTGAAAGCATCTCAGATCAGCTCTGGGCATGGAATTTGAAGCAAATAATTCCTTTACCTACATGACCTAACTTCAAAGCCTTTTGTGAGGCATGAACGAAATGAAATTCAGTGGTCTCTCCTCCTTGTTTCCAGTTGTCCCACCAGACATGAATGAGGCTTGACTGAGGCTTAGTGCTGAAAGCATTCTTGAGGGCTAGAAACAGATGCTGATATAAAAAAGGGTAGGCAGATCAGGACTCCTGGGCCACCACACTGCTGTGGGCACTGATGCAGAACTGGTAGGGCAAGCTGTATAAGGCAATCAAGGCCAATAGCCACCCCTGGATGTGAACAGGACAGAGATGGGTGCAGGTCTGCGATAGCACATGAACTTTTCTGGTGTAGTTGGACAGTGTACAGCTACGGCAGGGAATCTCACTCAGTCTTAAGACAATACAGACAGGACCTATTCTGCATACAGGCAGGTGCCTGAAGTTTGTGCACCTGTGAGCAGCACGGGAGGCCTTGGGCAGACAACACTGAAAGGAAGGTACCTTACCTAGGACCATCTCTTTCATATGCCAATGTGTCATTCCCTCATCTCTCCCCAGGACACTGTTCATTCACAAAAAACCCAACATGCAACCTCCCCATGAAGTAATAGCAAGAAAAAAATAAAGTTCCCCTTGATAAAAGCCCTCCTTCCTTCCTGCAATTCTCAGATAGGGGGAGAGGACACCTATGATCAAGCAAGACAATGTGAATGCTCCACCTTTTCCCTGTGCTCATTGATGCTAGGGTAGCTTTGAGGAGCCTTGCTCCCTGCTAACCAGCTTCCCTTTCTGTGCCCTTTGGTGAGATGTGGTGGAACATGATAGGCGTCTTGTGTTACGTCCTGGAGAGAAGCAGAGAAGTAAGGAATACTTAATACAATGCAGAGGTTCAGTGTAGTGACAATAGTCTCTATTATTCTTGACATGACCCTAATACAARCATGGGGCTGTTTGTAGGATGCCTCTTTTTATTGAAAAATATATCTGACCCAAATTTTATTACAGATGTCAAATATAGTATGGACAAGTATGGCATGAGTCTAAGAGAAATTCTCCTTTCTTTTGCTTTTTTTTTTTTTAAAAAAGAGGTGGGGGGGAAAAAAAGCAATAGTAAGAATGTCATTCTTCCCTTATTTATTTTCAGGTCAATCATGAGAAAGAGGAAAGAGACAGCCCCTTTCTGAAAGGCAAGAATCATCCTGAGCCATCACCTTATATTGGAAGAAAGCTTTTCCCTCCCAACAGTTATCATCCTTTGTCAGCATCGCAGCAATGTCTAGGACACTGTAGTCAAAAGCAGGAGCTGTCACTACTAAGTACTRTACACAAACACAGATGCATATAAAAGGAAAAATCCTGCTCTGGAGAATTCCAAATGTCTACTAATCAAAGAGGTAACAGTGGGGGAAGGTCAATTAGCTCAATTTTGTAGGTAGGATATCAAGGCAAAGGTAGGTTCATTGACCTCTGTCACATAGGCAAGTATGGAATCTAGATTTCCTAAATCCTGATTCTGTTTCAGCCCTCAAAACCACGCTTTATCATAGGTATTTTCTCTCTACACTTTCTCACAGCCTCACTTTCCCACCTAAAGGAAGACAAAGGAGACCAGTTTTGAGACAGACAACTGAGGAGCTGCCAACATCTTAATAAAATCTGAGGTCAGCTAGAGTAAACTCCCAGTCTGTATGCCTAGTCTCATCTCATTACAGCATGTCAAGACCCTACATATTATTCTTAAAATCAACCAGGTCTGGTATTGTGTCTCAATGATCCATACAAAAAAATCTTCATCCACTCAAAAAAATCCTTACTATTTCAGATAAATTACTTAGTGATTTCTGTAAAAATAGAGGACAGAAGAAAATAAAGAACACGCATGTGTAAACGTTGTCTTCAAATAGCCAAGAATCTGGTGAGTAGGAAACTTAATTGGGGTGGGGAGAGGAAAGCCAGTGCCTGTTCACTTCTTAGTTTGAATTAGGTAAGGCAGGGATTTGTACCAGGGAAGCTCCATATGTCAAGCAAATGTCATGCCTGCCTGTTTGGGTTGATTTCTGCTTTTCTGGCCCTTTCATTTGAACAAGAATTTTCTAACAGATCCAAGAAATCAGTCTTAAATAAATGCATGACCAAAACCACCATGATCCCTCAAATGAAAGGTCTTGAATTGACATTTTCTAGAGAAAATACTTTCATAAAGAAGAAAGAAAGATCAAACATAAGGCCCTAGCAAGAGTCTCATGCATTATCAAGCACAATGTCTAGGCTAGGACAAAAAGAAAAAAAAAAAAAAAAAAAGAAAAAGAAAAAAAAAACAGGAGGAGCCAGATCATGAGATAACCGAGACTAGTAGACCTCCAAGTCAAGCCAGCAATGCTGATTTCCTCTGGATACACATAATCAGTATCTAAGCACAGCATTCGGGAAGCTTAAGCATTGCATGTTAGTGTTAGCATTGCAAGTGTGAGGGAAACAGACCCACTTGCACTTAGACTTCTTAAGGAGAAATCAGGGTTAGGAGTTTTATTTGCTTCAGTCAAAGGAGAAATGGTATGAACTGTTCATTATGAAAATATGCCTTTCCTCACAGGTTGAAAAGTAATTTTAGGATGGACAAACCAACATATATGGTAACTCACACTCCAGGTTCAAAGGAATGAATCCAGGTTTTAGCAACTGGATGGACTGATGATTTTAAGTTTGCATGATAGATACTATGAACTTACTGGTTTAGGATTTCTGTGTATCACTGATCTGGTCCCTACTTCAGAAGCTAAACCCACTTACAGAAAAGCAGTTTTCTTTAAGTGGAGCAAGAAGAAAATTGGAGCACAGTTTCTATAAAGCTGATAGTGGACACAAAGAAAAGGAATGGGTGGRCAAGCAGCTGAAAGTAGTTGTACATTGATGTGATCTGCAACTGGATGGTTGTGCAGTCACTATATGCTGAATGAAGTTAGTTGCTCACTGTTGCTTTAACCGTAATTTTATTGAAGCAAATCCTCCATGACTGAAGTCTTTCTGGGGAGAAAAGACTCCAACTGTCTTCCCCAAGTACCTGGGTTTTGATGAAGGTTTTCTGGGGAGTTGCTTTTTGTGTGTGTGTGTGTGTGTGTGTGCGTGCACACGTGCTACCAGAAAAAGAATGAGAGAAACCAGAAATATTTCTAGGGGAAAAAAAATTTAAAAGACAAATTTTCTCTGATGGAATAAATGCTTCAATTTTTAAACTTTTTTTTTTTTTTTTTTTTAACACTGTTGAGTCCACCTGGTACAGATCTGATTGTATCCCAGTTGATTTAAGTGCTTTAAAAATGAAGTAAGGAAAAAAGGGTCATTCACTTTATTAAAAGGGCATTAGGCTAGATTTCAAAAAGCCACGGGGTAGCATGTCATCTTAGTCTAAGTTCAAGGTTAGAGCTGGTATTAAAAGTCAAAGCAAGTGAAATCAAGAGGGTTGCTGTTAAACTTGGCTCTTACAATAGTGTCAGCTTCTGTTCAGAACTCTCTTGGCCTCTGGACAAGATACTGCAATTCAATAACAGCTAGCAGAGACTTTCTAGGACTCTCAAGGATGTTTTCCGACATATAAATGGAGAGACCTCCAGTGGCTCTGATCTGTATCATCAAGCCACCACGGATAGGTGCAAGACTTCAAGCAACATCTCAGGAGCAGTCCTGGCTGACTGGATGGGCTATGAATAACCATAATAACAACGATTATAAAGAGCATTTGCACATCAGTGTGAAAGAATGAGGAGCAAAGAGGATAAATGTGACTCTTAATCTTCAGCTATCTGCATGGGAAAGTATGATTAATAACTACAGAGGCTTAACATAACCTCCTCAGATAACGAGTGAGGTGGCCTTTTCCGAGCCCTGATTATCCTCTTCTAATGGGCTTCATTTATTGTGTAAACTAATAACCAAGGCCTAAGCGCTGCACACTCCAGGGTCTGCAGGAAAAACACTGGGCCCAAATGTGATTAMGTTGGTGAAGATTGCTCAGCAACACAGTGTGTTGCTTGAGCGCGGGGGGGGACCAGGAGGAGGGAAGGAGAAGCAATGTATCCTGCAAAGAAATGAAGCAGAAAGTAGCAGTGATCTGCCTTTTAGCGTCGATCTGCTGGCATAAATCCCCAGCCTCTCAACTGGGATTGCTATGAGCTGGAATTGGTGGAAAGCCAGAATGCAGCCCCAAGGTGCTAATACCAAGAAAGAGGGGCATTGGTAATGAGGGGATCTGATTGCAATGCTATCCGGAAAGTCAGCAAGCAATGCCAGATCTGGAGAGTAACTCGAGTTGTCAGTCAGAGTTTCAGTGCTGGAGAGCAAAGAGGAGCTCAAAGAAAGCTGGATTCCCCAAAGTGAACAAGTTCAACAACACAACCGTGGCCCAGAAAAAAAATGAAATGACCTTCCAGCTCCCCTGGCTGTATCTCTAAAGTGCAAGCACAGCTGAAGGGAGGCAGCTTTACAGGGCATCTAAAGAAAGAGGATAAGATTCTCATTTGAGCTGCACTGGTGTAAAGAAGCTTAAACTCTGCAAGAGTCCATGGAGTTACTCTGAATTTACACCTAGCAGACAAGAGTACAGAATGAGAGCCCCCCCTCACTGGGAAGCATATTTCTTAGCTGCACAATGAACATCACATTAGATTATCCAAACTGAAATAATTGTAAATACCCAATTTATCTGGACCCATTTGTGCTGTCTGCTTAATTGTTGCACTTACTCAACAAGGACAGTGAAATTAGTTTGGACAGGCTCACTTTAGAGGCATTACCACTGTGCTATGGCAGTTTGGGTTCAGAGTGCTGATGTGAAAGGTTTAAGACTTAATAGAATAAAAATAAAAGAGAAACTCACAGCAATATAGATAAATTTGGGACCTCCACTGGGACATGAGACACTGTCTTTGAAGGGTGTCACATCTGTATTTCACTCTTTGTAGTGCCTGTACTATAGTTTCCAAAAACCATACAGAGCCCACAAATATATGCATTTTCTCAGGATCCCCTCAGCAGCAGTCTGCTTGTTGGATGCTAGTGACATGTTGTGCCCAGCTTCCCCAGGAGTGTCTTAGCCTCTCCCCTCCCAGGTGAAAATGTGTGTTAACATCAAGCAATGTGAAGGTGCAGTGGTAGAAAAAACAAGCTGGGAGCAGCAGGCTGCTACCACCAAAACACCTAGCCTGCAAGGCTCCCCCCCAGCACACAACTCACCTCCCTTCCCCTGCGCAGGATAAGCATGGGCACAGAAATCAATCCCTAGTCACTCCCCAGTTGCTCTAAGGAAGAACAGGCAAGAGAACACCGCATGAACAACCCTCTCCTGGCTACCTTGTTTCTCTTGGGCAACATGAACATACACTGAAAAGCTCACATACACTGAGCCTCATAATTTCAAGAAACATCAGATTTACAACAAGCCAACTCTACTATCTATATATGTGTAGCATCACAAAACGTGAAAAGGATCAGTAACCTAAGTCTCTCCCTTTGTCTGGAAGAAGTACGTGATCTCCCAGGCAGTAGTTGGGAAGCACGATGTTCCTCCTCAGCAGCTGTAATCTCAACTCATTTCACCAGGCAGGCATTATGTGAACACAGGGTAATGTTTCCAGCAAATCTACAAAGGAGATAAGAGATGGCAAGGGCAGACGTGCAGAGCGAGATGGGACAGAGGAGAAAAGAAGGAGAAAATGCTGTTTGGCCAGACAAGAGGCACTAGTGTGACTTTATTGAGAAAGGACACCACAAAGTAATGCAAAAGACAGAAGCAACGTCTCAGATGTTTACCAAGGAAGATCTTGACAGTAAGTCAGCCATAAATAAAAAGACCCAGAAAATCTGATTCCAGTTTTACCACCCTGGAAACAAAATGCTATTCCATTGATCAAAGCTATAAATGAAATCAGAAACTCATGCCAGCATGTCTTATAAGTTACATATTTACCATGCAAAGTCACTACAGTAGCATAGAAATGACTGAGCCATTCACAGAACAAGAGAAAAATAAATTCACTCCATCTGTTTGAAGGAGCAACCTGAGCTTGGAATGGATTAGTTATAGCTGGACAAGACTTGCTCTGCCAAAACCTGCCTACAAAGCCAGTGATCAAAACAGTCATTTTTTGCAACATGCCAAAGAAAATACGCACTAGAAAGTAGCAGAGGCTTTAAGGATTGTATTTTACCATACCTAGGGGGAAAGGAAGGGAACAACTTCATTCTTGTACCATAGGATTTATTTAGTGTTGAAAATGTATGCATATCAAGGTCAAAATATGGTACAGAGCTCAAAGGATTTTGAAGGCACGTGTTTTTAAAAGGAATTGTATTTTAGAAAGATGATTTTTTTTTTTTTTTTTTTTTTAAAGGGGTGAAATGGTGGGAAGGGGAGGGGAGAAAAAGTATGGGAAACAAGGTATAAAAAGTTCCCATTAAAGAGAAAAATGGGAAATGCACATTTCTTCTTTGAAAAATAGGTTAGGCTTAATTTTGTCCTTGTACTTACAGAAACTAATCAGAGAGATTTGACATTGCTGGGAACCTGCCAAGTGCAGCAACTCGTACATGCAGTGCCACTGTAAGTCTCTCACTGCAGCTACTCAACAGAGCAAAGTCACTTCAGATATCTACCTGCCTGAACTGATAGTGCAATCTCATGGTCAGTCATTCCCCACCACTTTCTCCCTGCCAAAGTAAGAGCACAGCAGAAGTGAAGCACAGAAGCTAAATGGGTTACATCGTGTCAAGTCCTATCAAAAGTTATCTGTAAGTGGAGAGATGGGACAGTTTTTGCCACTCCCAAAGGCATTCCAGCTCAGCTAGTTCTTTAAAAGGTGTTCTTAACTTTAAGCACAGTTTTAAGCTTAATGCACAAATCATGCTCTTAGACTATTTAATACAGGATACACAGCTTTTTTAAAAGATCTGCAGTCAGTGGCTGGATTTCACATCGTAAGGCTTGCAGCCTGTCTACACTGCAACTGAAAGTCTGTTTTCAACATGAGTAGATGTTCCTAACCTACATAGCATAAGTAGCACTAACAGAAATAATGTTTCAGGCAAGATTCAAGTCCTTATTGTATAATCACCCCCCAGGAATTACAGTCATGGAATGTAGTTGCTCCACAGCATTCAAGTCTCTGGTTTTGTGTTTTCATTGCTATTATACATGCTATTTAAATTAAACTAGACCAAGACACTCCTCTATGAGTTTCAATGATAATAATTTTGGTGGCGGACATACATACTTGATCCATCACTCTTGTGTATGGTCTTCAACCTTTGTACTTTAAAAAAAAAAAAAAAAAAAAATTACTTTTGTCTCACTGAGCATCTGAAGAATTTGAAGATGTGTATACATTGCATGAAGAAACACAGGGCAGACAGCTTACACCAATGTAAGCTATGAGTAGTACCGCTGCCACTGGTAAACCTATAGTATAGGTGGGCATATTGCCACAGGTGGAAGTCCAAATCACATAATTATACAGCATCTTAATCTAAGTGCTTTATTGAAAGCTTATGTTGGCCTTGCATTACAGATCACAATCAGCACATGCTTCTCCATTACTATATAGTGCAAATACGGGAAGTGGGTGTTTATGGAACGGTTAGCCTATGAACAATGACCCCTGGCCTAGGTAATGTCACACAATATCATCCATATGACTGAACAGATGAAAAATAAATTGACTCTTAAAGGGTGYCTCTTCTTCTCTTCCTCTATCTCTTTGCGACTGAGAACTCGGGATGAGAAGTGCAGGTTTACCGCCTGCAAGTTATTCCTGGGCATATCCCGTCATCACTTGAATCAGTARGGTGATGCAACTGGAAACCCCAGTGTTCAGGGTTCATTAGTATCTAATGGCTAACACTGTTGAAACACCAAGACACCAACCATCTTTAATTCCTATAGTTTGGAGCTTGGACCTCTCTCTAGTAAAAAGCCCGTGGGAACTACTGAATGGCCCAGCAGGTGTCAGGGATGCTCAGCGCTTTGTGAGATCAGATATTCGGATGCAAAGATTCTTGGTAGAAATATGTTTCCTCATTTAGAGCTATGGTACTGTTCACGATGACATCATTTCAGCAGTGACAAATATAGCTGAGTCTGCTCTTTCCTACACCATATAAATCCCTTGACCTCAATCAGATCACTGCTGATTTACACTTGTGTAAATGAAGTCAGAATCAAACCCATGGCATTCACAAATGTAGACCAGAGTAAGCATTACTCACAGACAAGAGACAACCCTTCAGAGGAAGGAAAAAAGATCATTTTCATGCAAATATCCTTAATAATAAGGAACAAGAGATAGAAATAAGAGTATGAATGAAATGCAATCAAGAACTGCTCCGAGATCAGATTTCCTTCTAACTTTATGATGCTGCATCAGCTGCTCTTAAAGTAGCTTAAGCCCAAAATTTGACCTACCTGAAACTTGTTATATATAATTTTTCATCAGAGATCTGTTAGCTAACTCAATCCCTAGGCTTGGCTTTGAAGGTAGCTGAAGGTGCTCAGCTACTTGCAGGATCTGAAAAGATTTGATTGCTGTGTTCTATGAAAATGGAAACTTTTTTTTTTTTTTTGCTGAGATCCAGGTTTGCCCTCAAATCGTTACACATTAYCTATTTATTTATGCATAAACAGTGGCATTATGGTTTGGAGAACCAGGGCCCTTTGATGGGAGGTAAGCTTGACTAACCTATGGGAGTTTACTGCTATGCATATAAATGAGGCCATACATACAAATATGCAGAACAGACAAGTGAAAATATACAGCATCTCTTTAAAATGAAATACTTTGATTGCTCCAATCACAAGAAGTTGTAAAACTA
Organism: Phoebastria nigripes; assembly: GCA_035582835.1. Lineage (NCBI taxonomy): Eukaryota > Metazoa > Chordata > Aves > Procellariiformes > Diomedeidae > Phoebastria > Phoebastria nigripes. The sequence goes on from JAYKAV010003132.1 coordinate 905,601, forward strand.
CCCTGAAGAATTAACAGCCTCAGTACATGCTAACTACATCCATCATAAATTCGTCTTTAGTTTCTGTTATCATATCACTGTCTCTTGGGACCCCCAGTCCTGTCATCATTTGCCCTTTATAATTTATTCAGCTTGTACTTGCCTGAATCCTTTCTACTTATCATTCATCTTTACAGTTGTACATAAAATTAGATTGATCCTCCTATGGCAGACACGTCAGAGAGAAAAGTTGTCATTGAATAACACATAAAGCAAATGAAGGTCCAGCAAAAGCTTTTGTTGAATAACTTGGAAATTGTCCTTTGAGAGCCAAAAAGTGTCAAATTAGAAAGRTGAGACAATGCTACCTTTGTAATTTGTTTTTTGCACACCATTTTTCAGTTGCCACCAAATCTCAAACACAACTGAGAAGCCTTGTTCCCATTTTGCATATCAAGCTAAGCTTGGTTAGCCACCACAAATGTGATGAATACACCAGTCTCAGCTGAGATAACAGCATGCATCCAACATGCTGGTTCTGTCAGAATGCTTGCACTGTATCCTTTTCCTCCAAAACTCTTTGGACTGGGTGGCAGAGGGAGAGTTTATTTTGTATTCTGGAGGCTGTTGTATAGGGATACAGAAGCCAATCTTTAACTAGTGAAATGGAACTTTAATGTTTACCAAGCAGATAGGACCCAGGTGTTTCATCTCATCTGGTGAACAGAATAGCACTGTCAAACTACAGGGGTTTTTAGCAAATGGAAAGTGCATATGGTTTCCTTTCCCCCTCTTGTGCCCTCCTTTCCCCAAAGCAAGATCCAAAAGTCCTTTTACTGGCTGGTCAGTCAGAAGGGGGAAACAAGGGGTTAAAAAAAAAAAAAAAAAAAAATCTTTTTAACCATGACATTGACACCCACAGATTTTAAAGCACTAGAGAATTCCTACAGGACTGGTTTTTGCAAGTCTCTTGCCTCAAATCTGTTTTTATTCCTTTTCATCTTCATTTTTAACTTCAGAAAACAGACATGTTTCTCCCAAGGGAACAATTAAATGTGTTTTCTTTCAAAATCTAAAGGGCATGGTGAGCAGGCTGTGTGTTCAGCAGGCTACTTTAATCAATGGAACCCATCCAGCCTGCCACTGCTGGCCAAATTGCAATTTACATTGGTAGAGAAAACTTTTCAAATGGGAAGGTGTGGGAATATAATACCATTTTTGGCATAACACAGTGTGCAGGGTGATATGTGGTTTAATGGTTTTCTAACAAGCTTTTGGAAAAAGCTTTGAAACATTAAAAAAGACAATAAGACTGTACAATTACAGCAAGGTCTGCTTGAACAGTGAAATCCATACTATATGTGCAGGACTTCTGAAGTCCACATGACACTTATGTCTCATTTAAGCCTTATTACAAGGATTCAAGAGGGGCTAGATTTTGCAAGATACCCTCTCCCCTTCCCCCCATGCTCAGGTGTCCTTCCTCACATAYACATAAGAATTTGAGCTGAATAAGACCAATAACATTGAAAAACTTTTAAAATTTTTTTTAAACTAAGCACAACTTTAGTTTCATTAGAGAAGGTTCTTTTGTTTGTTTAAAAGTGGGTTTAATATGAGTTTTATTAGCTCACCTGTCTTCTAATGTTAAAGATGCATATTTTTGCATATGATGAATAAAGCAGAATGCATTTTTTTCTAGATGGCAGAAGAGACAAACGATATCAGAACAGTTAGGAAGAAAACTAATTATGTTATGGACTGAGAAATTTAGCATACCAGTAGTACCACTCTGCCTTTCAAGAGGAAAAGATACAGTAAGAAAACCCGGTCTATTTCCCAGCCTGAATAAGCCCTGCAGATTGCTGAGGTTAACAGTTTCTTAGCTACTTAATTTCATAGTTTTTCTTTGCAAGTCTTACAGGGAGGTTTTAACATTATGCAAAGAGGCAGTGCCTCCGACCAAGTATACATGGACTATTCACTCCCATTGCCTGAGAGCGCCACAAAGAACTAGAGGAAAAAAATGCCGCTGTGCTTATCATACATGAGCTCAGTTTATTTGTGCTATAAATAAAAGTAGATCTTGATAGCGTAATTACATTTCTCAGCATTATCCTCTGCCATTCGCTTCAGAAAGAAAAAAGAAAGGGGAGAAAAAGTTGGCTTCACTGTAATTTGTAATCAAAATGACTACACTTAAAACATAATTTTATTTCTCTGATTTCATTTCCTGTGGAGCTTTGTGGGGCAAATAGATAATATTATACCAAATCTGCAGGCAGATAATTCTCACATCCCCTGCACTGTCATTGTCTAGATCACTTCCCCCCCCCCTTCCCGTGCTTTCCTCAAGACCATGGGCTGTGTTTTTGATATTGCATTTTATCATTGAGAGATATATCAACATCAGAAACCCCAAGGGTGAATCAACTTTTACTTTCTCTTCTTTCTCTCTCCTGCTCCCCCAAATTACTCTTCCTTGTCTAATTTGCTTTTTATAACATTGCGGGGGAGGGGGGGGGAGGGGAAGTGGTTTCCCACTATGAAGGATTAGCACAGATTATAGTGAACAGCGTTAATTATAGGTGGGGAAAGAGAATAGTGCATCTCTCCAATCTGTTCTTGATTTCCCCCGTGTCTGTCTGGCTGGTAATAAGCCTCCTTTAATCTGGCAGTCCCCTTGGTGAAATCAGCACCACGGACAGCAATATTGATTGCTTCTGAGAAACCATCACAGCTGCTCAACCAAATTACCTTTGATATGTGACCTTTAATGTAATTACTGCAACATCAAAGCATTTCTATAAATTATTAAAGAACTAATATACTTCATCATCCAGCTACTCTATTATATGTAAAATAAACAATCACAAGTAAACACTAGAACTTGAATTGTCCAACACCCGCAAAGTGCTCTTTACACATACATACACACCCTGCTACGTTAAGCTTCCATTTCAGGCAAGACAATTTCAAACTGTCCAAAATACTCTAATTCATTTAGATGAAGAGGATTCAACTAAGAATTTTATGTTTTACATTCCATTCTAGTTGCTTCAAAATATCTATCATGATTCCTTCCCGCCCAAAACCAAAGTGCCGTAAAGACTTTATTAATCAACACATACCTGTTTGGAAGTCTTTTGATTATTCCACAAGATGACTTTATGTCCCACATATAACATAGAAATATGTGAAACATATTTCTGTCATCTTACAAAGCACATCCAGAAAGTAATTACTGTAAAATATGTGCATGTAGCCACTCCACTAAAAACAAAGTGATACATAGCTAAGAGGCAAGGTGTCTGAATCTGGACACAAACTCCTCATGCCTCACCATTTCCATACATTAGCATTCATGTGCATATTATTAAAAATGACTCAATTCTGTGTTTTATAATACAAAGAACACAAACAGCAATATTGCAAGAGCAGGCAAATACACAGTTTACTGGGGGATGGGAAAGCAGTGTTTTGATTCAACGGCTCACTGTAGTACTATTTTCTTTTTTCCTATACCAGRCTTGTTAATTATTTTTGATACCTCCTCAGTAGTGCTGTTTGTGTCACAGACAGTAGAGGGTCAAGAGAAGGTGTTATATATGTGTCATTTGTGAACTCATGTGAATGAAGACTTAGACCCCTGACCTTATGAGTGCTTTTTATTTTATGGTGATGAACTATGCTTGATATTGTTGGTGCATGTTATCAAGAACAGTCAGGTAAGTAATAAATAATTCTCTGCTACTCACATAGGAACCATAAAACAGTATCCAGGCATGATAGTTTATCAAGAGACAAGGCTGGTTTCTTTAAATAAACTACAGTGACATCATTCAGAAGATGAGTTCAGAAACTTGGCAGAAAGCTGTATGCAGAGGGTTTGCTGGTGGAAAGTAAACCTTTATCCTGAGACAAACAGAATTGGAAATGAAAGGGATGGGAGAAGTCAGTGCTCGGAACTCTCAAAAACCTGGTTGCTATTTTAGACAGGATTCACCGTTCCCAATTCAATCAGATCCTGATGTGTCACCTCAAAGTGTAAAACAAAACAAAAAAGCCTTCTGAAGTCATGGTGGTCAGTATGGGCTATATGTGATAGAAATAACATAAACCAAGGAAGAAATGTTTTGCCTGTAGTCTAGAATCAGTCAGTATAACCTCTGAAGAAAGTCTTGATCCTAAAGCAAAAGCTGGTTGAATTTTGTCACTGTCCAAGACAGCAATTTTGGCTTTAAGAGTTTTGTGATTTGAAATCTCTAAAATGCAGACTGAGATTCAGAACTGTGGACATAAAAAATAATTAAAAAAAAAAAAAAAAATCCTAAATCATCACTTGCCCTCCCTCCCCAACTGTGAGCCCTCAGTCTCACTGACCCACTGTCTTCTTGAAGATATTCTCATCATACAACTTCAGGATGAGATTTTAACCTCATAGAAAAGACATGAGCTCCATATGCAAGTGAGTGGGCTGGCTCCTAATGAGGAGAGCAAACAGTCTCAGAGAAAACAACTGGAATTCCAGTTAGTATCTTTTAAATACACAATACCCTATTCATCACAAGCATATCACCAGTTTTGATAAAGACCTATTCGATTTCAAGCATATTTCAGAAAATTTTGGGTGAAATTTTACCTGAAACATCCCTATTCAGAATATTTTCATTTTTTGTACACCCAGTTCTATCATTCAAAGGAGAGAGAAGCAAAAAAAACCCATCACCTGTTAGGAAAAAAAAAAAAAAAAAAAAAAAGGGGAAAAAAAGAAAAACCTAAACCCCAACAAGACTCAAGTTACTTTCAATCCGCAGCTAACGAGTTTCTAGAAAAAAAGTAATTCAGAGGGAGTTGTCAGCTGACAGAAATGTATTTTTAGGGAATGAAGTATGTATATATTTACATAAGGTATGGCCTTTAAAGCAAAGATAGATGTAGATGAGCAAGTGCGTGGGCATCTCCATACTGGCAAGGTGGCATAGAGATAGGTAAATAGACCCAGCATGATGGAAGCAAGCAGAGCAGAATCAACACTTTCTTCAGCAACGTCTGATGTGTCTTAGGTTTTGTGGAAAGGTAGGTTATGGGTACGCAGGACTCAGTCATTCAACACCAACTAATAAAGGCAGAATTTTGGATCAATTTCCTCTCAGTTTAAATGCAACCTGGATCCCTCAGGATCCCACTCTTAATTACTTGATCACTGACTTCTGTGCCATTGTGAAACCAGCCCTATTCTAGCCACAGGAGTACTGCACTCGGCTGTTTCCAATCYATGTACCCTGGCTGAATCTAAATAGTCTCTCTCTCTCTCCCCCTCCTCCTGGTTACTGCTGGAAACTGGAGTTAAACTGGAAACCCATCCCAGCAGGGCAGGTCTTCCCCAAATAATGCTGATTCTATTTTTAGTTCTGCTTGTGTTGTCTGAACCTTAGATCTTGCTCATGTGAATAATTTTCCTCATTATCTTGTGTTCGCCTCTTCTCTCTCTCTTTTCTCCTTGTCTCACCGCCTTTCCAATCTGCTACAGCTGCTTGAATATTAAAGTAACTGAGTCAAACCACTTTGTCATGAGGAATATGTTTTCATTCTGTGATAACTCAATAATGTGATCTGTTTCTTGATTTCTTGCTGCCACACCTTGCTTCAGACAAGAAAAATAGTAAGAGATAACACCTGGTGGGCATTTCTAATATTTCATTATAGTGGTCAGAATCCTAAAGTCTTTCCTCAGCTGAGTAAGGCTGGTAGAATCCAGCCCACAACCAGTTAATTTACCGTTTTCCTGACTCCCAATAAGAGAAAAAGCTTTTTGTTTTGTGCATGGAAACCGTTTGGGTGGGTTGGTGGTATTTTGATTTTATTAGCACAATGCAAATAGTGAATCATCCAAGCAACCGGAGACATTATGCTTCCAAACCCAAGACGGGAACGCCATATGTAACCCATTTTAGATTTAAAGAAAAATAAGTTATCAATCTGGACTCACCCCTGGCAGCGTCTTCTGTTCATGCAGTGCACTCTGGGCCTTTAGAGCAGACTCCCTTTCGCAGTATGTTAGGAAGGCACAGCCTGTAAACAAAAGGCAAAACCTCAGTAAAAGCAGTGCTTCTGAGGGCATCTGTTTAAAATGAGACAGAGCAAACCATTTTCCTATCATCACCCCATTCCCAGTAAATCAATCATAAAAATCTCTCCTTAGTAGGTCAGTAGTAAAGAGTCAATAAATGAAGCTATCATCACTTCCCCTGAGCCCTGATGAAAAGTGAGCAACAGTGTGCCTAAGAGTGCTTATTTTTGTTTGAATACATGCTTAAGTGTCAGATACAGATGTACAGGATTGTACAGGGTTAGGAATCTCAAAGAGTCCACATGGTGGCAAGGTGGGGCACGGGATCCCACTCCAGCTGCAGCAGCAGCACTGGGAACAAGCCCCTTACTGCCATATCGTGCTGAAGGTCTCATGCCCTTCTTTTGTACAAAGTACTTCAAGTAAAGGGCATACAAGGACTTGGGACTTCCTACTGCAGAAGACTACGCCTATTGTTTAGCCTGACTTGCATCCACAAGTAGTCTTCCTGTTTGCATCACACCACAAAACCACCACTCTGCACTTGCTYCTGCAAGGCCTCATTGGCTTCCAGCCACGCATACGAAGATGACGACAGCAAAGCCCAAACAATCAATCCAAAACATCCAGATCTTTAGAATTTCAGAGATGCTCCAATGGATCATGTCTTTAATTCTTCCAAAAAGTTGTCTTATCAACTACCGAGGCTAAAGCCCTGTCATGGTAGGGCAGAGCAAAAACCCTGCTCTGCCTTCTCTCCCCACCTCCATGCTCGCCTCCTGGTAAAACTGGTCAATGTTGCAATGTCTTATACCAGTTGTGTGTGTGTCTGATGTGATCMGATTATTCCTTCTTACTGCAGTATACTGAAAACCTGCCAGTTCCTGCAGCAAAAGAAGTGCTTGTTATGCAGAGGACATTTTCTCTGAAGTTACTACAGAATGTCTGCAACCTCACCAGCTCCTTGAAAGGGAGATATCGTATCTTTCAAGGTTCAGCATGTCCATCAAACTGTGGGCATCTTCCAAGAGCAGCACAAGTACAGAGAGACTGCCAAAGAAACAAACATGTCCCATAACCTCATCTTGACCCACCCACTGTCTCCCCATGCATATAAAAAAGTATGCAACAGGTGAGTAAACAGTAGACTATGAACTTTTTTTCAGCTCTGATCACCACTGTGATCTTTTTGTCCATACAACGTTCACTGTTTTATCCAAGTTGGTTCCTTAGACAATATTACTGAAGAAATATGCACTTGTTCTTTTCTTTTTTACAATGTTTTTAATAGATTTGTATGCACAAGAGACTAGGGGGATTTTTTTTTTTTTTTTTTATAAACATATATATATATTTTCTTAAAGATTGTCTTGTGGAACTCACCCTACTCCTCTCACAATGAAGCTACAAGCTGCATGAATGTTCCAAATTAGCATGGGGAAAAAAAAACCAACCAAAAAACACACCACTATTTTTTGCCCTATTTCTTACCATATATTGCTTTATGAAGGCCTTATTCCTTTCAGTTTATTCAAGCCAATCACATTTATTATGTCTCAATAATTGTGACTCAGAAGCAGAAGTTGACAATCAAGGAAGGAGACTGAACAGCAAAAGTTTGCATACTCTAATTGGAATTATTTTGATTCGTTCTCCTCTAACTTCAAATGGATGAGTTGTCAGTTAGTCTGCATCTACCAGAGAAGAGGAAGAAACTGTGGCAGAGTTTACAGCCAGTAGAAGTAATGGATTGAAAAGGATCCTTAAAAGTCACCCATAGCTTGATAATCAAATGGGAAACTATGCTTAAATTTAATTTCAGTGCTAAATCACAGGCTGAGCGCTCTCTGTTGACTAGACACAATAAGGAAGTGTCCCTTTAGTAGCAGACATGGAACAGCTGATACAGTCTAATTAGGCACATCATAGTGCACCGTTATAGAGATAAACTATGCAGTGTAAAGCTCCCATAACGATAGCTATATTTTTCTCCTCATTGTGATGGCCATGACGACAGCTCAGGGTAACAATGTCCTGCAACTCCTACCATACCATGACTGTAATTCAGACTGACTAGACAGAAGACTGCTCCTCTCTGAAGGAGCAAAATTTCCTTCCAAGATCCACATAAAGTGTGTGTGGGGGGCAAGTTCTCTTCAGGGAGAAACCTCTGTTAAGTCCTCTCCAAACATGTTCGTGAAAGTGGCAGAAGTACCAAACTCCCAGAAACAGTACTTAGTAGAATGCATCCAAACATCACTGATTTCCCAAACAAGGTGTTAAGGACAGAAAGATTTTGAAATGGAAAAGAAGGAATCTAGTCTCTCATATGGTCAGAAAAAGAAAAACCATGTTTTTCAGGCACAAATATGTTTTTGGAGGTATTTCTTTTTCCCTTGCTCCTTAAAAATGTCACACATATGAATTACACTCTATCGCACTCTTGTTGGGCAAGAAGTAATTTATTTAGGAAAAATAATACCTCATTTACTTTAAGTAAATCCTGATTGTTTAGAGACAGTAAGAAATTCCATCCCAGCAATGGCCAGCTGGAATAAAGTAGAGCTTAATGTTCATAATAGGCCTCAAACCTGAACTTGAAAAGGCCAGTTCATGGGGTTTTTTTGTCTTCCCTTTACTTATCACAAGATTGCGCTATAAGGCACAAAACCAGCATCAGCCATCAGCTAGAGTAGTATTTTTCAAAAACATTAACACGTGGCTTGTGATAAAACAATACATACCTATTATTCCATCCTGCAAGAATTTCCATATTTCAGCTCCTTGTTCATTAGGACAAAAGGCAATAAGATTTCTTGCCCCTCCCCAAAACATCAAAATACTTGATCTGTCCTTTGTATTGTAACGCTTAATGGAATTACAACTGTAGCACCTCTTTCAGATGTTACTTTTCCCAGGCTACCTCTTTCAATGTGCAACCATATGACCCCTCCAAAGGATTCTTCCTTCCTGAAGAATGTTGCTTAAAGAACAGAGCACTGAACACTCAGGTTAACACTACAGGATAAAACACCCTAAACAACCGAGTCTTGAAATAATGTCATATGAAGCAGCTATATTAGGTTTTGCAGAGAAAAGTCAAACTGGTGAAAAAAAGTTATTTTTTTCATTTTGATTTCCCAGATGGAAAACAATTTCAGAGCAATCAATTTTCCCCACTGAAACTTTTGATTGTGTACAGAACCACTTATTTCACTGAAAAAAAAAAACATTTTGATAGTAAACTTTTAAGTAGCTCAACAGCTCACTTTCCATCAGCTGTTTGGGCTGGATGTGAATCCAACTTCTGGGTGAAAGGCTTCCTATTCCATTACAAAACATTTGCACCATCCAGCTCTCTGGAATGGCCTATGTTCAACAGTATAATGAATATTTCTGAACACATCTCTTAAGGAAAGATAGAGTGAAGGCTATGCATTATTCCTGTCATCTGCTTGTATGGGTGATAATGACTGAGTACAGTGTTTGAGAATTATATCTGAATTTGAACAAAAAAAAAAAAAAAATCTAATTGACTAATTATTGATAATGAAGTACTTGCTCCTAGCTGTTCCTAATTTCAATTCCATTTCTCTCAAACATGCCAAGTTTTCCAGACATATGTCAATCAGCTAAAAGATGCTTTGTTTGGATTGTGTCTTTCCAGCTGTTCATTTGCTACCAGTGGACAGCTCTTTGGGCTAGCACATAAACATCTGGAAACTCCCAGCTGGCAATTAACTCTCAACCTATTGAACTGCAGTCTCTTGGAAACACGAGGACGTATCAAGTGGTCTCCCGGGAAACAAGGTTGTTAAAGAGAAGGGGGAAACAAAAACAAGAGCTTGAGATGGAAAAAAAAAAAAAAAAAAAANAAAAAAAAAAAAAAAAAAAAAATTATAAAATCTCTATTTTAATTTTACCTCCGGGGAATTCAATAACGTAAATAATAATTGCATGGAATACAGATGGATAATGATCACACTTACGGCAACTTCAACCCCACAGTAAGTCTCCCGAAGATTTTGCACAAGCCTGGGAGGCAAAACAGTCAGGGGACACATTCTAAGCTGAACAGAATAATTCTGGAAACCAAGAATTATTTCACCTCACCAGTACTCAGTTCATCCTGGGACAAATGAAAACACAGTCTTTTCACTTGACATCTCAGTGTTTATCACTTCAGTGAATCAGTTGACTCTCAGCCACTTTAAACCAGATAAGTAGTTCTAACCAGCTGAAAAGCACTGGTGACCTAACTCAAGTTTAGCTATTTAGAATTAGTCATCTTAGGGTCTACCATCAATAACAAGACATTCATTTGACCTAGCATACAGGAGAGGAATAAACATCTGGAGAGGCCTATCCTCTACACCAGATGTAAGAACCATGCACAACCATCTCAGGTGCAGGCTTTTAGCTTCAAGGTTGCATGTTCACAACATCAGATTCCACCTGTCACCTCTAACCTCCCAGTTACCTCAAGTATATGCATTATCTGTACTGTAATTAATCCTTGTTATATGTGGTGGGAGATGAAGACGATGCATACTGGAGATCTATTAATAACTAATTAAGGGCTTTTTCCCCCTTTCTTGTTTTATTCTGGCAGACAGCCACAGTATCCTGGCACAGTTTCTCCTCTTTGCCCATTGTTTACATCGAAGAACAAGCACTTAGTGACTTATGACCCTTTCTTTGCGTGATGTGTTTTCGTGACATCTTATGATTTTATTAGAACTACATAACCTCACACAAAGCATGCCTTTAGCTTTTCCATACATCTAGATCCAGAGGCGTTGTCTAAGAGCTAGACTATAACCATGATCATTTCCAGGTATTCGCTGTCTGTCCGAACAAGGCATTAAAGATCCTGTCTAAATCTAATGAAAAAATACTTATACACTTCAACAGGCTTTGGAGAAGGGGCCCTTAATCTTTCTGGGCCTACGTTTACTCTTTGGCATTATGAGGGAAAACTATAAAGTTTGTTAGGTGCTTTAAGACTCTTGGGTGAAAGCCAAGAGCTCAAGCAGATTCTGAGCTCAGGGATGTAAATCCAGTCAAGGGGAGAGCTTGCATGTAACTCAGCAGAACGATGCAATTACACCAACATAAAATTAGGTTCATGATTGACCCATAATCTATTGCCTCTCTTTCGGAAGAATCCTTGGCTCAGACACTGACCTCAGCTAAACTGGTGATAATCCAGAACAGCTAGGATAACCGTAGGTTTTGAGAAGGCTGGCTGGAGTGGTCTAAGCCAGTTTTTGATTCACAAACATCTGTGATTGTAGAGTATGCACTCAACCAGATATTACAGCTCAGCTGACAGGTGATAACTTCTGAAACTACAGCCCTTCTGATACCTGTAAGCGTAACTAAAATCAGAATCATTGCCCAAGAAAAGATAAAACTATTGCAAGGCTCTCAGTTTTTTGTTGTTTTTTCTACTTTGAGTCAATTAGCTTCATGCTTTTAGTTGCAATAATATTCATTGACATTAACAGTGAGGTTTCCTAAATTGGCCTTCCTATGTTGTTTTATGTTAGACTCCTGTATAGGGCATGAACTGGTGAACAAGATACCCTTCTGTTAACAGTTATGCAAGAAAGAACAAAGAAATCAATTCATAGTGTCTACTACTGTAGAACCTTTTCCCCCACCACCTTTAATGTACCTAACTTCCCAARACCCTGTGGCAGAGAAGCCAAGGGCTTTAGTCCAGCAGCACCCTATGGAGTTCAAGAAAGCAAACTGCAATTCAAGCACAACTATCCAAGACCTTCATGCTGTATACAGAAAATGGAAGAGAGTAATAATATTGCATACCTTAGACCACATGCTAATGGTCATGCTCCATCTTAAGAATAGCTACCGTCTTGTAGAGGAGCTGTTTTGAGAGCAAAAAACTTGCATCTCTGGGAAATAGGAACTCTCAACTAGGCACGGGTCTGAGCATCTCATTTAGTAATGCTTCAGTCTCTCTGTGTCCTAATCACCTTTAAAACACTTAGACCAAAGTGTACAAGTTATCTGTGGTAGACCAGAGATCTGTCCCCCATCTTTCTAGGTTTATGTTTAAGAGAGCTCTTCCTCTGAAAATAAAACAGTTCCTTGCTTCAAGATTCAGAGATCTGTTACACAGAGAAAGATTGTAACACTGAAGAAAACTCTTGCCTTAAAATCAACATCTCAGATTACGTCTCCCAGCTAGGATTTCAAAGTGAAAAAGAAATCTTTTTTTTGCTTTAACTATCCTAGCTCTACATGTCTGGTTTTGAAACAATTCTCATTTGCTATGTCTACAGTGGACTGCCCAAGGTTTAATCACTTGAGGGTTTCAGAGATTGAGCTGAATTTTCTTGAGGGGGACACAATCAATAAAGACTTTTGGAACTGGAAACGTTTTATCCAATTTCTTCATCTGTTTCTCTCTCAGTGATTAACTACCTTCTGATGAAAGTTAACATCTTTGCTGGTAAAGAACATTCACTTGGCTAGAACTTTCTTTTTCTCCATCTCCCCTGCTGCACAACTACTGAACACTAACTGTTTAGAGAAAAAGATAGGGATAAAAATCTTCCCAGATATCAGCTTCTCTGTCAATTATATTGCAAGGCAGATTAACATCCGAAATGCCCTGCTGTGTGGAATGCTAATTTTCTTTTTCCTCTTATGTTATTTTCTATTAACTATTMTGATGCTGTCATTTTCCTACTATAGATAACTTGATAGGGGTCTGTAGGTAAAAGCATACATAAGGCACACTCATATACACCCATGAACCAATATTAAAAAACAAATTAAGAGTCCAAATCTGGAAATGCAGAAGTTAACCATATTTACAGAATATTAGCTCACTTAAAATGCATTTATGATATTTCAAAATGAGACATGGATATGCACAATCCAAATCAGAGTCCTTCCTCAGACTAAGCAGTGCTTAATTACATTTAGCAGCGTCCAGGCAGACAGCAGAGAGACTTGAGTAACTGTTGGTGTATGTAAACATTTAAACAAAACACAGACAATAGTTTCATCTTGATTTTTGATAACAAATAAGTTTTTAATGAAAACACCAGTTTTAAAAAGCCAAAATTTCTCATAGGAAGTTTCAATGAAATATTTCACCAAGAAATATTTCTCAGCCCCATGATACAATTTCTGATCAAAGCCTACAGCAAGAGAAACTTATTCCAGGACAGCAGTAGTCCAGACTCTAATCTGAATCAGGCAAGCAGGGTCTTGAGCCCAGGGCTTCTACACCATCAGAGCAGAGTGCATTGTCACTGGCAGACCCCTGAGGGTCCATCTCTATTTCTTCTTAAGTAACTCCACAGCTACCTTGCCTCCACTCCACTGCAGAACTGGAAAGCTTTTGATCTCTCAAACTTTTTTCCCCAGGATGAGGGAACAGTTTCTGACTCTGATTCACACAAGGATAAGTTTCTCCTGGGGTCTTGAAAGTTCCTTGCAAGTTGCTTTGAACAATCCTCTGCTGACTGGTACACTCAAGATAAGGTACAGAATGAACCATTGATTTGACATAGCATATACCAGGTCCTGTTTTCCCATAACTGCCAATATTTTAGCTTTAAATTTCATCCTGAAACTTCTGAGATACTTTTGATCATCTGAGCCCAAGTCAACCCAAGATTCACTGCTCAAGTTTCTGCAAGTCTAGCCATCCAGAACATTTTACTTCCCAGAACAGGTGTCTAATTTCCATACACACAGCAAACAGTCAGTGAATATACTCCCCGTTAGAGAAACAAGCATGTAGATTACTGGTTAAGGTAGTTGTCTACCAAAGAGATTGCTGGTGTGCCTAATAGGGCCCACAAGTATTTGATGCTTTGAATTACAGTAGAAAACTTATTTTTAAACAGACCAGCCTCACTTCAGCTTCTCATTTGTTGCCTAATAACTGTGGACTCCATGTTGTAAGGAGAGATGCATGCCCTCAGGCCCTATCCATCAAACAATTAGGGCATGCTTTTGATTTTCAAGTATAGAAAGGCTGACTTTAAAAAGTGAAACTCATGATCAAGTGGTTTTCTGGACCAAGCAACAGTGTTCCCAGTATTTCAGAACTCAGTCACTGATGAGAAAGTCATGGCCCAAACTCTAGAGATCACTCAAGTGAGGATGAGAATAAGTAGGTTCCAGCTTCTACTCAGTAAGGAAACATCAAGTTTAAGTTAAAATCCTGATCACCTCTAAGCTTGGCTCACTTCAACCTACCTATTACTTCAAAGAAAAATCCGACGTATTTGTATTATTCATTTTATATTGCAACCTCAGAAAARAAAAATAATAATAATAAAAAAATTGTCATGAAATCTTCAAGATTTCTTGTTTCCAGTGTGGTGATAAACAAAGGAAATATAGAAGGTGGGTTTTTTGCCTTGTGATTCACTGTGAAAGTCAGGAATATAACTAAAAACAATCCTGCTGTTGAAACACTACTGCTTGCATTCAGACAGTTAGGGGTTAAACCTCCTTAGAGTATGTACATTAATTAGACTCTGTACCTGCTGTTCTGGGTCCTGCCTTTGAGTTCTTTCTATTGTTAGCAGAATATGAATAACTCAGTGGATTTTCTAAAACACTTAGCTGTTTCAGAAACTTTTCCCCCTCTTCTTCATTTTATTTTGATTTTTGGATCCACTTCTTTTGGGGAGACTTCTTCAAGAATTCTCAACTAGCCTCCAGAGTTTATGCTACTGTAAACAACATTTACTTTGAATACCTTGAATCTTAGCAACATAAACCTAAAGCAAAACCATTTCTAAACAAATTAGACTGTTCTGCCACATACAACTTTTTCCAAGCCTTTCCTTTCTGCATCCACGTAGGGTTGTTTTGTGTTTTTTTTTTTTTTTTTTTTTTTTTTTTTTTTTTTTTTTTTTTTTTTTTTTTTTTTTACTGCTCATTATCTTTCACCAGGGTGAGGAACAGACATTTCTTGGAAAATAACATCACCTCTGTGTGCAGGAGATGTTTTTGTACTTAAAAACATAAGAAAAGTTGGTATTTTCACCCTTAAAAATTGCCAGGGCCTTGCAGTGAACATCTTGTTGATAGCACCATCAAATGATCTGTTATTTATGCTTTTGT
This sequence comes from Phoebastria nigripes, assembly GCA_035582835.1. Lineage (NCBI taxonomy): Eukaryota > Metazoa > Chordata > Aves > Procellariiformes > Diomedeidae > Phoebastria > Phoebastria nigripes. The sequence continues at coordinate 920,776 of JAYKAV010003132.1, forward strand.
CTTAGGAACATACAAGAAGCTTGTTCTAAATATTCGTTCTTTTCTGAGACAGGGCACATGTGTCAATATAGACTTCTGACATTTCCAGCTCAAGGTTAAAAGCAAAAGGCACTGAAACAACTGCAGGAAAGAGCTATTATTAGACAACTTCTAGCCCGTTCAGAAGCAGACTATTGTAATTATGTCTCTAGAGTTACCGTTCTTACCAAGTTTGCCAGCCCACGTTTTTCCAATTCAAGAAGTTCTGATTCAGGGTGGAACCTTTAAGACACCTCTCAAAATCGACCTCAATACCTTTCTGTTACTTATGATCAAGTTTTTCTCCTCACCTCGTATGCAAGAACTGTAAATGGGACAACATTACAAACTCTTTGCTAAGTTCCACAGGTTTTTTTTTAAGTTTAAATTCAGGTAAGTATCTGAAGCCACCTTAGGACTTTTATATTACAAATCAAATCCAAACCCACAAAGAATGTAGTTCCTGATTCCAGCTGATACAGAAATGAAAATCTTTAAGCAGCAGCTGCTCCTGCAAGATGATCATCCTGAGACTGGAAGTCTCCAGAAACTTGTAAGAGTCACAATATGAGCCAGAGAAAACTCTACAATACCAGCTGGCTTCACGAGATTTCTGGAGACAAATTTCAGCTGTCAGAACAATTAACATCCAGGCTCCCATAACCAGATGCTGTTTTCCATATGTTTTGACTTTGAATAGTTTCTTCTATCCTCTAAGTGATGTTAGGAGCAAACAAGTATCGTCTCTTATCTCCTATTTCTTTCTCCTTACCCTCCTTTCTCAATTTCACTTGTTCATTAACTATAGGCAGTGGAATAGCATGAAGTAGGATCAAGTTCTTCTGCAAGCAGCCAGAGATGAAGTAATCTTCTTAATCAACAGACCTCTATCTACTTGGGGCTGAGAACCACAAGACACATACTCCGTGTGTGTGCATGAGAGAGAAAGCAAGATGAAATAAGGTGCTCTGGGAGTATGGCAGGAGAAAGATGGCAAAGGCTTCTCAAAGGTCCTAACAGTTATAGCAGAAAGGAAGAGAAGCAGGTCCCAAGAACAAAGGCCTCCACTGCTTCTCTGGCAAAAAGCTCTAAGCTGAGCCATCATTGCATTACACAAGCTTGCTTTAAGAGCCTGGCTCAAGTATAAGTTATTTAGGAACAAGACAAGGCATGCAAAGCTGGAAGAAGATTTAACTGCCTGTCCAAAGCTACATAAATAGTTTGTAGTAAAGGTCAGCCTTGAACCAAAACCTCCCAAGACTCTACCCAGAGCTATGAACGCCTATCAGTCCGTTTGTCTTAAACGTGGACAGATTCCTGCATAGACTCGCAAATACATTATGTCCCAAGTAGATTCTCTCAAAAAAGTAAACTGGAAACACTATTGTCTCTTGCATCCAGGTACACTTTCCCATCCACAATTGTGGGACTGAGTTCCTGGGTAAGAAGTTAAAAACAAACAGTGTGTGAATTTAAGTCTAAAAGTTCCAATTTTTACAAAAGGTATAAGGATGTAATCTTTGAAGTGAAAAAGAAACTGTAAAATTAATTACAACAAGATCTGTGTAATTTACAAAGCTTCAGTGCCTGGGTTTAAAAGGGCTCTTGTCAGTGTGAAGTGACGGAAGTAAAATTTCCTGATGAATAGAGAACACAAGGTAAAGTGTGTAGTAATCGCTACCGGAGAGATATTTTGATCACTTTTTTTTTGTTGATCAACTTAAAAATTAGTGAAAAATGAGTATATAGTAGACTGTTTCAGTTAAACATTTGATACAGCTTCTAGCAGAAATTTTTGCTCTGAGAATTGAATTCATATTAGATTGGATGAACAGCGTAGCCCCCAAAGCACCGAGGACTGGCAGGAGGAATATGCATGATAAATGTCAGTTGCATCAAGATGGAAGAGCTATCTAGAAAAGTAGAAGATTTGATCTTAAATTGAAACAGTACAGCAATGAAGACTTTACACACGAAGAGGAATGGAGAATAAATCGCAACAGATCCTAGAGGGTGCTGAGCCCCTTAGTAATGTGCCCAGTCACCTCCTGCTGCTGGGGAGGATTAGCCATGCCTAGCACCTTGCATGATTCAGCTTTTAAAATACAGGTAGAGAATAGCCACAGAGGCAAATATCTGAATGTTCAACAGGCCATATGAAACTGAAAGGCAGTGATGTCAAAAGACACTTTCAGATGATAGTGGACAATATCACATACAATAGTGTGTATGTCACTTCCAGATCAAAGACACCTCCTTCCTTTGGTGTCAATAGAAAATCCACATCTAAAATGATCCTGTCAGCTATGATCACCTGGAAGCATTCAGAAACACATGGAAGGAAAAAAAGGAAAAGAAAAGATGGAATTCAGAGATGAGTAATAGAAATTCTTAATGGGCTGAGAGGACTGACTTATGAGGGAAGATTAAGAGAACTAAATACGTATAACTTGGGTAAATGATGACTCGGGGGGATAGATGATAACCAGCTACAAGCCTTGAAGGTGTAAACACAAAGTATGGAGAAAGGTTGTTCAGGGTGATACCAGAGAATAATAACCAGGAGTAACAACACAAAATTCAACAACAGAACATTTAGGCTGAGCATCAGGAATGCTTCCTAACTGTTAGAAATACCAGTGTTTGCTCCTCCTGCACAGCCCCCAAGGTGGCTTTTGCATCTAACTGCTCTGTTAGTCAAGAATATATTTAATTTCATTTTTATTTTAGTTTACATGCATAAGTGTAGTGCATGAGCACATAACCTAAGGTTTTCCAGATCCTACAAGTTCAGGGACAATAGTGGAATAATCCCTTAAAACATGGTTGAGGGGTGGGTGTGGGTGTGTGTGTTGGAGGCAGGGGTGTAGAAAAGGCAGGGAGGGAAAAGGCAGAAAGAAGAGTTAAATCAACATGGGGGGGTGCCTCTCAGTGCAAACTTTTAATTCAGCAATTTTCCAACATCTTTCATGTCACCGTTCCATATGACAATTCTGTAAACTTTTTGTCTCCCTATACCACCGTGAGGCACAAGGAGAGAGAAATGCTTGCAACCCTAGAACAGAATCACGACCACAGATTCTGATGCGATTTAGGACAATTGCAAGTTATAAGATGGAAGTTTATGACCCTACAGAAGGTAAAAGTAAACATTACTAACTCTCTCTCCCAGCCGTTAAAGCAAATCAGTCCTTCATGGAACTTTTATTACTCAAGTCACTTGAAACCATAAACAAAAGTTAATATTGATCCAGGAGCAAATGCATTCAGAGGGGCTCCATTTCCCCCCTTCTCCCAGTTTCTAGCTTTTACAATTCTATCCAACAGTTTAACACATTGTCTAACCCAAGAGAAAGCCCATTCTTTTAAGAAACCAGTTTCAATAACCTTTCTTGGTGAAAAAAAAATCAGAACGTCAGCTGACTGAGGTGGAAAGTTGTATTAAAATGCAATCTATCCATGGTCAGCTGGGCAATTGCCTACAATTTTTAAGGGGTTGGACAGAGCTGAGCAGCCAGCCACCCACCAAGTTTTTCTGAGTGATRTATTTTTGTTTTTTCTTTTATAAAGATCAATTTCAGGGGAAAAAAAATCATCAATTATAATTCTACTAGGTGGGKTTTTTTTTTTTAAAGGTTTAATATGACATCTTGCTTGATATTTATTTCTCCACTGGTTTAATATAGATGAGAGAAGCTCTAAACCAAGAATGAACACAAAGGCATGTCTGTACCAACATAGTACCAGCAAACAGTTCCCAATGGGAAAGTATTCAGACTGTAGAGCAGTCTCCTCAAAAGAGACTAGTGGAAGCCATTTTGCCCAAGACATTAAAAGATGATTGAAAGAAACTTTCTTGGATACCTCCTAAATACAGTGGCCTACCAAAACTTTCCCTGGTACCAGTCTATGAATCACTGGCTAGTGGATGCCTGGAAACACACATTAATGATGTGGTTTCACTTTATTATTTTTTCCATCAGGAAAGCTAAAAATAGTGAGCCAGCTGCTGAGCATCTCTGGGAGGCTGAAACTCACTGGAGAATCCCTGCTGATGTCAGAAAGTAGGAGAGTAGAGTTTAATGACTTCAAAAAAACCCAAACAACAAATAGTGTTGTCCTCAAAAGGAGTGGATTAGAACGTTATATAAGGATGATGGTACTTGGTTAGACAAAGTCCATCTCATACAATATCCTGTCTCCAACGGTGGCCAGAAGCAGATGGCCTGAGAAGAGTATAAGGACTGGATGTGTATAATGCCTCCTCTGGGTATTCTTCTCAGTCTCCAGCTTTGTGGCTCAGGGACTTCAGGGCCAAATGCGATCTCTGTGCATACAGTAAGCACTTGATGAAACTGAATCTCTCATTTTCCATGGCCATTTATTACATTTTATCATTTCAGTTGCTGTTTTTCCTGTAAACAGATTTAAGGGGGTTTGTTTGTTTAGTTTGTGGGTGTTTTTTTATGATTTATAGTGAATAAGTTTTCCAGGAAAAATAGTAGACTCCTGCCTAGCAAGCTGCAGTCTTAAAAACATGCACGATAAGAGCCTGCTTCCAGGACCACGTATAATCTGATCTCACTGAGCAATCCAAAGGGTGAATTAAGAGGTTACAGCTTTAGAAATGTGACCCACAGGGCTCCCAGCATCTTACCAACCCATTTACAGACAGCCAGGGAACCTTTCAAGACCCAAGTAGATCAGCTGGCAGAAGCTTTGAGTTGAAGCATTTGTTAAATATTTTGGTTCCAGTAAATCAACATTGCTCAATATGGAACTAATTTATCACAGGATTTCTTCTCTAGTTTTACCTCTGCTGATAAACCAAATGTCTCATGATGACACCTTCTGCATGATAATAAGAAAATACCCACAGAAATACTAAATAATATTCCCCCAACCCCAAGGAAAAAAAAAAAAAAAAGAATATATATATACACCCCTCCCCCCCCGCCAAAGGCTACAAAATCTCTGCATGGTCCTTACATTTTTAAGAGTGTTTGAGTTGGGTTTTTTTAAATGCAAATCAGAAGTCAGGAAACATTAGAATTTAAATTGCCCCTATAGCAAAACATATTAATATATGTATGCTTTATAGGAGTTGTCATTATATGACTACACACTATTTTTCCATTCTCTGTACTCTAGCTTCTGTCACCGGCCTGTCTTTGTTCTGTACTTGTACAGATCCTAGCAGATCAGCATCCTCATCAAAATAAATGCATGCAGCCACTTTCCCCAGTATAACTGAAGTAATTCACCACCTGAATTGAAACGTGTGATATGATCACCGTATGATTTAATTGCAACAGATTAGGTTTATCAGTATATGTAGAATGTTATGCTGTAGCTAAGAAGGCAGGATTCTTTACCTTGGGAAGGGGCAAAAGAGTGAAAAGCCGAAATCTCTTGTCCCAGCTAAACAACCCCAAAACTGGACGTCTCTGAAAGGCCCATCTCTTCCTCCCAACCCCTGACATGCATACAACCCTTCTTCACACCACTCAGACTCTACTCATGCAGTACTACTTTTTTTTTTTTTTCTTCCTCCTCTCCTCTCTCTTCAAAGAGATTTCAGAGATGCATTACCAAGGATGTATCCTGTAAGAATTTCATACCCCAAAATGATGAGGACATGTTTTGCAGATGCTTGCTTCAGTTTTAAGCGTCTTACCAAATTTAACAGCTAAATGGACAAAATTTAGCATCTATAGCTCATACAATATCAATATATTGCTTTGATATCCATATATTATGACGTAACATGGCAGTGTGCTAACATGACATTTGACAATTCATGTTCAGGTCTGTCCAGCTGAAAAGCATTCTTCAGTGACAACCCACTGATGCACTGGACTGGGGGCTGATCTTTGTAGATAATGACTGTGTTATTCTACCTCTTGTCTTTGCCCTCCATGGAATACAGCCRGGTATCCACAAAGTCTCTCATCTGCTCTATATTACCATGTCTAAGACTTTCACAGTTCTTGAGTGAATGCCCTGCAGCCATACCACCGCCCCTTTGGCTACTGTTCCCACAGAACTCATGAAACTCTGTGTCCCCAGAAGAACTCCACTTGTGAAGGCTTTACTCACAGCTCACATCTCACACCAGCAAGGACTACATGCCATTGGTCCTTCCCCTCACACATGGTTTTGCACTGTACGTTACTTTGTGTATGAAAGGGCAAGCCAGAGCGTGTTGCAGCTACTCTTTCTTCTGGTTTTGGTCAGCAAAGATCCATGTAGGTCTTTGCAAGGTCAGAGACTTGGTCTGACTGGTCACCCAGTGAGCGTTACATGACAGGACATGTTATGACATGTTGAAATGCACGTCCAAGGGTGTCGCTATTCCAAACTAGTCATTTAAGCTCTCATAACATTCCTTTCTTCAAGTGCAAAAAGGAAAGGACAGTGGCTTCATCTCAGTGTGTTGCTCTAATGCTGCCTCCAGCAGTTAAAACAAAGGCCGTGCCAAGAGGAATATTCAAGATCAGGGAGAAGACTACCATTGCCATTAACAAGGCTGTTGTGAGGTCTCAGCACGAACAGGGGGTACCATTCCCTACACCTGTGTTCCAAGAGGTGGAATACAAAACCTCAAGCCAGAGAGATATTACCAAATTCGTGTTTTATGCAAGAACTAAGAGCTTGCTCTGTCTAGCAAAATGGAAAAAAGCTCAGCATAGATAGGATTGCTAGCTACATCCCTACAGTAAATATCAAGGAGAAAAGAAGCAGCATTTAAAATAAAGGACAATGTTGCACAAGGACAAATAAGTATAAATTGACCATGAATAAATTTGATTTGGGAATTAGAAAAAGGTTTCTAACCATCAGAGGAGTGATGCTCTGGAACTGCTTTCCAACAAGGATAGTGAGAGCAAACGACCTAATTAGTTTAAAGATGAGGCTCGATAAACTTATGAAAGGGATTATGCGATGCAGTTGTCTGCAATAGTAGGGAACAGATCCTGATGATCCAGGATTTTCCCCCCAGTCCTGAGTTCCAGGGCGCATCCTGTCAACCTAAATTCTCAGCTGCAGTGCAGTGATTTACCAGGCATTACAGAGACTACCCTATTCTAAAACAGGACTGGCTTCTCTTTTCCAAAAAGCATAGGTTTCAACTTACATTGAAAGGGAACATTTCCTACTAGGCTGAAAATGCAAGGAAAAGGCGGGGGGGGGGGAAGCCCCTAGAAAGCTTTATAGAAGGTTGCGAAATGAGAAACCTAGAAATTTGTCATTGAAATTAAGGTGGGAGAAGGGAAAGATTATTTCTATTGGAAACTTGGGCAAAGTACTCCATTATTTTGAGAAATAATCATATAAGCAGAAAACCATTTTGATATTTAATAAAAATCAGTCCAGATATTTGTAATTTTTGTTGCAAGAGATAGCATATCTAGATAAGCATATTAGTCATGCAAACCATATTTTCTGTTCAACTCTACAAATTGAGAGCAGCACTCTTGGCTGCATAGCAGTAGTAGGGGAATCACAGAACTGTCAATTCACACCAATTACTATGAAATGGAGCTTGGGAGGTCAGCTCATCCAACCAGCTACCAAAATGCACGGTATATGTAAACCATTTAACATTTTTTGTCCAATCCATTCCTAGAAACCTTCAGAAATAATAATAATAAACAAAAACAAAAAACTATATTTTGGAATCATAACGCAATATACATTGCCTCAGTCTGAATCCTATTGAGCATTAAGATGGCAGGTGGAGGAGATTTAGAATATAACCATTCCTCCTTTTTCAATAAAAAACCCTTATGCTGTACTTCTGAAAAGATAAAGCTGTCCCAGGATTACCCCAACAGTAGTCTTGATATTAGCCATTATTTTTTCCTTAAGATAACCGATAAAGTTTCCAGAAAAGATCAGTCTTGATACGCAAAGCAGTCTCACACTGCAAGGGAAATTATTTTCTGATAAGAATATAGAGCAAGTACCTCTGGACTCTTGAGAGACCTTAAGGGTGTCTTAGATTCACCAAACAGTTCATAGGGGGTTTTTGCCTGACCACTCCAACACTTAAATGTTTCCTGAATTAGATCACTGCAATCATGGCTATTAAAGCCATAGGACAGACCTCCCCATTTCTATCATTACCAGAAGGAAACCAGGCTGCACAGACATGGTCCAGGGTGTTCTCATCTCAGCCTTCACGTAACATAACTGTCCTCTATACAGAAACGCAATAGCTGATGAGTACAGTGTATTAAACTTCCTAAACCATGGGGTTTTCTAGCCACGTTGCAAGTCTTTTGCAATTTTGATTCTTCTTCTGAACCAGTGCTACAGAAAAGGGAGAAATTGCTATCCTCCATTTCACAGATGTTGAAAGAATGTTTAAAAAAAAAGCAGAAGAACTCTGACTACCTTTCCCATCCATGCATATAGAGTACTTAGTAGGTCAGGGCTGTTTATCCTAGATACCAAGTTAAAACCAGTATTTTGCCTCTTTCARCTTTTCCCAACTTGTCCATAGTGCATTTTACCTTCTCTCAACTTAACCCATAAAGAGATTTGGGATCTTTTCTGGAATGGAAGATGTTCTACAGATACAAGCTGTTATAGCAACCAGCCTGCCTACTGCTCTCCCGGGCACCTGCATTATGCAGAGCTTGGTGTTCTCACTCTTTGCTTCAGGATTTGGTGCGACACTTCTGAAACACAGCAGACTAGAGATAAGATATTTAAAAGAGAGAAAAATCCTTAAGAGTAGCTTCAAAAACTTAACTTTTCCAAAGTTGTTTGAGACCAAAAGAAATACACATGTGTTAGAGAGAAACACAGACAGCAGGAAGGATGTAAAGTAGYCAGAATGATGTAGTGGCAGATGCTAATGTCTTCCCACCTTGTCTCCCCAGCTTTGATTTTATTTTGACATTAAGAAAGAGGAGCGGGTTCCTCTGTGAAACCTGTCCTCCAGCTTATTTTCAGGATGCATGACCAGCCCTCATTCAGCAGATCAACCGAGTCTCTCTGATTTTGACCTGTAGAACAGGGCTGATACTTCCAAATACCTAAATAGTTCTTGAACATCTAAACCCCTTCATGAAGGCCAAACAGCTCCTTCCCTCCCTCCCACAGCAACGTCAAAGTCTTTTCCTAGCTCCCTCTTACCTCTGCCACACAATACTCCCGAGATGTACTTTAAAGATGAGCCTGTTCTGGAATCACACAGACACACCATTCTTGCAGGAACAGAATAACATATATTCTGAAGCACAGTTACAAAGTTACTTAAATGTATATGTAATGGCTCATCATTGTGTATCTTTCAGGGATGAACAATGATTGTTAGAATCTTCTTTAAATTCTCCTAACTCACTTAGGAATCACTTTCTCAAATCACTCTCTCAAATCACTCTGGAAACTTCACCCAATGTTTTATTCCTTTACTTATGCCCTTTTAAAAGCTGCCAAGTTGCATCTTTAAAGCTTGGGCTTTATTCCACCAATTTTGTGAACACAAGCCATTTGTGACTCAATTCCCTTAGGCATGCAAGGGTCAAAGAATAAAAACATACGCTAACCCAGACAATTTCAGGGAAGTTATTTGGGAATGCGGAAAGAAGGGGAAGAAGGTGCAAGGCCAAAACAATGGCATTATTCCTGAAAAAAAGTCCCAAATTTGAAGTTTATAGGGAGCTTTGCTCTGAATCAAAAGACTGTGATGAATCTTTTTGTCCAAGGCAGGAGGCAGAGGGACGAAAACACTCTAAACAAAGCTTCATTTTGGTGTGAGTTGTTTTTCTGTCTGTGTCAGTAACGTACTGCTGCATCTGTAAGTCCATGATGGTGGGACAAAGAATAATTCCCATTTTCACCTCTGAGCTTGATTTGTGCTGAAATCTTAGTGTTACGTTTACAGCAGCTGAAGGACCATTCCAAGAAAGCTCCGGAAAAGTGGAGTCCAACCCATCCCCAATCTTACAATTTTATGCCAATGACACGAAACAACAAGTGAAGACTTCCAAAATACTTAAGTCACTGCACAGCGGCATTCTATGTAGTTCAATACTGTTTCTGTGAAAGGAGTTCATGCACTTAAATTTAGGCATTTCAGACTAACTCCCACTGAAATCAGTGAAGATACAAGGATCCTCTGTCACCAAAACCATGATTTTGCCTTTATGACRTCTGGGTCAGCAAAAATGTTGATGGCCAATTCCTTCCCTGCTCACTCTCTACCCTTCCATGTTCTTGCTTGGGGCTTTAACTCCTGATATCCACTGACAGAGATTTGCTTTAGGAGAGGTTGCTTACAGATCCCATCTGCTTTGCAGCAGCAGATGTCAGGCTCTTTCAGGAAGGATTTGGCAGCATCTTCTCCACTGCTTGGTGTTGATCAACCAGCATGGCTGCAGGAAACATTAAATAACAGAAAGACAGGCCAGACACAGCAGACCAGTCCCTCCGTGACACAGGTAAATATGCACTTTGAGCACAAAGCCTTTATTCCCTCTCTTTTCCCTCTGTCCCTTATATCAAGCACACCATGGGCTTGCATATGCCTTGTATTGATGGCCAGCAGGTTGGGACTCGAGTGCAGGCTTAGATCCAGCTTCCTTACACAGTGCAGTGGTAACCTGAGACATTTGAGGTAAAGCTACAGTAAGACAAATCCTCTTGCTTCCAGCACAGAATATAGACAAAGCGACAGCGGATCTGGATGGGGAGCCATTGGCCTTGTTACAAAATGTGGGGAGTGAGAACAAAACYAGGCTCTGGGCCTGCCCAAAGTTTGGCTCTAGTCCTCTGTGGCTTTATTCCTGCTGCAGCTACAAATGTGTGAGTCTACAATTTAGTAATAATATACTTCTTGACTGACCTTTCCTGGCAAGTTAATGACAGGAGAGAGTAATAAGGACATGCTTTTTAATCTAACGTCAGTCAATAATAGTATACAACTAATAGACTTAGGCATCATACATTCAATAATTGTTTTTACTTAAAGCCCTTACAGTTTGCCCACTGAGACACAGCATGTCAGCAGCAGTCGCTGCCTATTGATAGGCACCAGCAAGACATTTATTCATACCTTTCTGGATAGTTTACCTTCTTCTGGAGCATCCATCATGTGAGTATCTAAGCACTGAGATATACACTCATTTATATACACACACATTTTGGCTCAGCTGCCATAGAAGCTGGGATCATTATACATTTCTCAATAGAAAGCTAGCTCCCCTACAAGTACACCCATTTATTTCACTTCATCGCAAGGAGGAGCTTATTTATACCTTCTAATACCTAGAAATCCCAACCAGAATCAGGACTTTCTTCATGTTAAGAAGCATATGCATATCTGGAACCACATTCAGATAGGCTGAACACAAAGCTTTTTCCTATATCTATGTATGTCTCAATCACTTTTCAGAGGACTACATAAAATACTGAAGAGGGAGACAGTGAATAAGAAGCACTTGGGACTCCAGAAGGATTGAGTCAAGCAGGATATGACCACAGACCACGGCCAAAGAGTTGAGGGATCCCGGCACCAGGTCCTGTAATGCTACGAGAGAAAGATGATGCCTCACCCAAAGTCACCCATCAGGAAACAGCACCCGGATTTTCTGTCACCTAGCACTGATCCACAGTACCCCTCAGCTATTATTGCCACTCAAGTATCAATCTTTTTGGAGAACAAAGAACAGATTACCAGGGCTTCAGTTAGAACTGAGATATCTAGAATGACAACAATTAACTTACTTTTTTTTCATATGAGCATTATTATTATTCTTCCTTTTGGTARGGGGCAGGAGAGGCACATTAATAGTTAGTTATTTAGATAGTAGCTGCCCCAGGGTTAAATTACTAAAAACACCCTTCTTGCTTGTTATCCTTATTTTGTTGGAAGGATTAGGTTCATCTCATTTTACATGGGAAGGATGAATGACCCAGTCCACTGGCAAGGTCTAAATTGCAGCCCTTTGCATGCTGAAGTCTTCCACCACTTACTCTTGTCACAAACAGCACCCTGCAATCCATTTAGTTTCATTTACAGCAGATTAATTTCTCTCTGACCTTTGGCTCTGCTGTCAAACAGGCCTGAGACAGACAAGAGCTTAGGAACAGCAAGTGCATTTGATGATGTCAATCACTGGACCTCAGGGATATTCTTAACTTCTCATGTGCCAGAACACCACAAACGAAACCTGTCTCCTTCTGCTTCTGGATGCCAGTGTCCACACCAACTCTGTTGTTGCTAAGCCAGCCCTACACAGCCCCCACAACTGCCCATAAATGAAGATGGAAGGCAAATATTTTACTTATTTTAAACTTATTTTCAAATCTCACTCCACTCCTCCTCTGACAATTAGATTTATTTTCTTTAGGTTAAGTTTTAAAGGCAAATTCCTTAACGTAAGGGTCATACTGCTCAAATTGCTACTCCAGCAATTTTATTGCCTTATTGCCGTTTGCATACCATTACCCAGTGGGCCTTGCAGCATCATTACTTTGCTTTCAAGACTCCATCTCTAAGAAAAAGAGCAAGCTATAGTCACTCTGCATAAGGAAAAGAACAGCTAACTACCGCCTGTCTTATTCTCCAATAGAAAGGTTTCTCTCCCATTCACCTTCATCAGGAGTTCATTCAACTGAATGCCCATCCAGAACCAAGATTTTGTCCAGAAGAGAGGAAAGACAGTTTTCTTTCCAAGGCACAGGGATTGTCTGCGGTTATAAGCTAGGAACTACTTTTGTCCGTCTTCTTTCCAAAAGGAGAAGAAACTATTCACATCAACTGTCAGAGCTCTACTCATCGTTGGACTTCCTCGAGACAGAAAGCAAGGCTGAAAGAAAGGGAAGGCAGTTAAATTGCAAGGCCTGGTTGGGCTTATCTACAATACTTCGCTCCCAACTCAGCAGTGCTCAAGAGCATGATGGGAGTTGGACTCCTCACTATTTCCAGGGCACCACCTGGCAGAACCGCAGGACTTCTCATGTCACCTAGCCTCAGTGCCAGTCTCTTCCTGCAGCACTAGGCAAGTCCTTAGGCTTTCTTTCTCTCCTCCATGAATTTTTCATGGGGACTTCAAGGTTTACTGCAGCAAGTTAGACATTTCCATTAAAGAGAACACCCTGAGTGGAATCAGAAGCATCTTTTCAGTCTCCGTTCAGGAAGTCCTTCTGCAAAGTTGGCAATCGCTTGTGGAAAATTATTTTCCAGAGCATCCAGACCCTCTTCCTGTAGCCATATGCTAAAAAATCACGCTTCATAGTCTGAAAGGCCCAAAACGATTTGAAGGTCTGTCATTTTTCCTTTCTCACAACTGTAAAAATTCTTAAAATAAGTTCCCCATTACCAAAAGAACTTAGATTTTTCAAAAGCAAGCAATAAAGGGAAATTTGCAGAACTGAGTCATTTCTGCCAGCATGTTTCTTGAAAATAATGATCTCCCTCCTCCAGCAGATCCACTTCCTCTTCCAGAAAAAAAAAAAAAAAAAGTATATCCACGTAGATAATTCTCACCTTCATTTTTAACTATTGCTTATTACAGTTGGGACCAAACACAAACGTGCAGCAACAAGAGCAGTTTCTGCCATTAATCTATTACAATAAGCACTTCCACATCACTTTACATTTTGAGTAACGTCTCTGACCAGTCTTTCCTCGTCTCTTCCGTTTACACAACTATTTTAGAATGAATTTTGTTTAGTAGCTAGTACAATGGGCCCAATGATTTCAGATGGTGCTCTACTACATCAAGTGATAAGTTAAAACATTAAAAAAATCCAAACACAAAAGGACACTTTCTCAAATCCTTCCCTATATTTTGTTGCATTCAGAATACCTGATTGCACAGGCTTTCAAGAAACATTATTAGCTTTCATTGGAGATTATTTCTTTAATTTAAAAGAAACCTTGCCAGAGATGGAATCCAGTTATTTCAAACTCTGTCAACACTTTTCTAACTTCCTATGTCAGGTTTCTATGTGCGTGAGAGAAGCTTTAAGTGTTTTGATTTCCTTAGACAAAAGACCCTGCACGAATCTGCATGATTATTATTAACAGTACTGTGTAATGTTGTATGCCTGTGAATTTATATGCATGACACTCCAGGCATACGAATGTGTGCAGAAACAGAGATATGCAACATCGTACAAAACCGCTAACGCTTAGCACTTACGTAGTGCCTTTTAGTCACAAATTTTGAAAAACTCTCCAAAGCTGAAGGAAGCCTCAGAGCATAAATATCACAGGTAGAAAGAGGACCCAGAAGTCCCATGCTCAGTGCTAACTGTTAGGTCATATTCAACCATCTGATGCGTATGGTTGTGTCCACACCAATCCACCAGCCTCTTCCTTCTCTRACCAGGAGTTTTTGTTTCTCAAGTACATGTGTGAGGATGAGAACAGACAAAGGTGAGTGCTTAAAGAGTTCACCAAATACCTAACAATTTCACGCTCTTCTGACCAACACTAGTATCTTTTTCCTCCTTCCCTCCCTTCATTCTCACATCCCCAACTTGCCCAATTCACTCAGGAGTCTTATAAAACCAGTCTAAAAACTGAAGAATGCATTTATGCGCTGCTCCTTTTCCAAAGCCATGAAGAAGTGAAAGAAGTTTGTTTGACATCCTGATGTGTGACTTCTCTCCATGCTCCCCCCACCCTTTATACAGATCTTCCAAAAGCAGCAGATGCACAAGTGCCATAATGCGACATGGGGATTTGCTCTGGGAAAGTTGTTTTATTTTTAAATGGCTGAATACATTGGAGGGTAAAAGCTTGGCTACACCACCAACACACGCCTGCCTCTTACTCTTACCTTGGGGCTTCTGCAGCTTATTTTATAAAAATGTTTCCGTTTTTTTGCCTGCCTGAGTTGGGGCTTCCTCTTGGTGGCTGCTTTCCAGATAYGGGCAGTCTCCCATGGTGCAGAGCCTAGAGGACAGTTATGGGAGCAGAACTGGGGAAGGCAAAAAATTTAATTTCAAGTGRCTTGATAGAAGAGAGTTTAGAGCTTTGTCATTCTGACTGCTTGAAAGATTGTCCCTCTTCTCTCCCCATCTCCAGCCGAAGAAACATGCTAGAGAAGTTACCCATATCAAAGTTATAAAAACAGGCTATCACATGTTAGAGACACTACATATCAAAGTAGTGTCTCAACAAASAGCAAGAGGAGGTTGCCCAGCTCCTCCAACATTATCGTCTACAGGTAAGAACTGGACAGTTGTCAGGAAGTTTTACTGTTCCCCAGATCTGGTAACCTGGAAACCATATCTAAGTCTCCCAATTCTCTCCCCACCCCAAAAAAAATCCAACACGCAAGCAGAAACAAGCATCCTGGTTTCCACCTTGGAGTTGCATGATTCACCTCTAACCTCTGAGGTGGCTATGGAGAGTTGATGTGTTGTGTCTCATACAGGAGAGTTGCAGAGAGCAAGGTAAGGATGACTCCTTTGCTTCTCCGGGGAAATCTAGAACCTCTCTCTACAGTCTTATAAAAACTGTTGCCTAAAGCCTGTGCASTCACCATTGCTTTCATGGGCACCCTCTGTGTCACTACAAGACTACTCCAGCCCCAGAGAAACAGCCATCTCTGAGCCCCACTGCATTGCTATAGCTGCTCAAGAGACAGTGTGTCAAGTCCTAAATAATGGCACCCCACCTTGCACCTAGATGTCTTCTGACTTATTTTCAAAGGACAGGTCTTAAGTTCCGAACGGTGGCAGATTTTGTAATTATGTACATTTAAATATGAAGGGGGAATCAAAAGCAATTTTAAGGGCATGTGGATCTGGTCTTCTGCCAAAGTGCTTTATTCTATAATGAACTCTTCCTTTTAAGCCACTTTGCAGACACTTTGGTCTGAACCCAATATCAATAATATAGGTTAAATTTCACATGCTTAACAATATTTAACCCTGGGGCCTCTTCTTGGGCTGTTAAACACCAGACAGTACACCAGCTTGGGGTACTGGGATAGGAGGTGAAAGCCGGGAAGGCAGTCCATCGATGAGTAACTAAAAAGAGAAAGGAAAACCTTGACCTACGCTGTATGAGTTCAGCATTGCAAACAGTAAAGCAGACCTTCTCTTTCAGGCTGTTTGTAGTCACATTTAAATAGTCAATAATTCATCACTTACAGTGAGAATGTTAAATGCAGAAAGCAGCAGAATGTAAATTGAAATGGCTAATCCTTTTTAGCATGATCCATTAACAACAAAATATTAAAGGTGAACGGGAGAATGAGAAGAGACTTCATGGGCGAGTGCATTGGCCTTTTGCCTCTGAGGAAAGGTCTGTACTCAAAGCTTCATTAGGTTACAAGCATAAGTGGGTCACACAGGCCTAACAGACATTTGTCCATATCACAAAACCAGCGACAGTCTGCAAGTACAACCTAGAGCCTCAGATAAAGCCGAAGTTATGAGAGGACCCTGTTCAATTCTGTGCATCCCCCAAGCTGTGTGTGGTACTGAGTACGCTGCTTTGTTTCTTTAGCTCTGCCTCCCATCTGCAAGGGAGTAGTAACTCCTGTGCATCTCCATAGTGCTGGAAGGATTAGCAAGTTGAACCAAATGCTTGGGGATTGTCATTAAGGGGGAAAGGGGGAGGATGTTACAAGTGGAAATGACACTATCTAAAATACTGATGTCACTGTGTATGAAAACCGGGATGTGGCAGCTGAGCTGGAGAGTAGAGTAGCAAGAGAGGATGGAGCTTAGGATGCAGTTTTACACTTTTACTGTGTTTTCATTTAAAATCCTAACAGGAAAGATTAAAACCCTAACAGAACAGTACGATATCAGAGGCAAAGCAGTTTAACAAGTACTCCCTGTTGATTTGGGATGATGATCTCCAAACCCTTAAAACAAATCAAAAGATCAACTGTCCCATTTTAACCAGGGTACTGAAATACTAAAGGACCAGCTCTGAAAGTGGGCATTACAACCTTTCAGTGCTTAAGCTTAACCTATTCAAATTGAACACTGACATCACTACAGATGTTCTCTGCAGGGCCAGAGGTTTGGTGCTAGAATAATGTTTTCAATTGTTTGTTGAGGTACTAGAGTTCTAAAGAAGCAGAAAGTATTATCAGAGCAATACATCAGAATGGGGCCTGAAGGGGCTTTTTTGGGGTTTGGGTGTATTCCTCTGGGACTCTGCTCATTCATCATCTCTCCAAGACAACTTATTTACTCCAAGATTTTGTTGGGTGTTCATGATTTGGGTACCTCCCACCCCATCACCACTTTTTGCTTCTGAAATCTGTGCTCTGAAGCCATTTCTTTCTAGGCAGTGCTCCAGAACATAGCATTTCTACTGGGAAATGACGACTGCAAACAAACATAGCATCTACTTAGCAACGGAAAGAAAAAGAAAGAGAAGTGGGTTTTCTTTTAGTTTTTATAAAAGGCGCAATAATCTCTCGCCTGAAGAGTAGTATAAGTGCTTCTCATAAAACATCATAAAACAATACAGTCCTGTAAAACCAAACAACATGTCAAAGCCCTATTTATTCCTTTCATTAACCTGATCTAATCCCAAGAAATTTCTAATGGAACATGCATTGAATTGATGAGTCTTCCTCCAGCCCCTCAACTTACCCAAAAGAGATGGAACAAATATAAATATATCTACACTTTACACTCAGTCTTAATTTGTTCAAAGCTTGGAAGAGCTTAAAAACCCACCAGTGCCTCATGGAAAACTGACAAATATTCTATTTAGAGAGATTTTGGCTGCTTATGCCCTTGTTTTTCCTGCGGTGTTCCCTTCCCCCGCAGCAAGGGCTCATTCACACTCGGGACACGAGAGTTTTATTGACATTTGCTGAGGAAGGGCCCTGCCACCCAGCACAAACCACCCACCTGCTAGTGGGGAACTGTTCCCCACAGCCCTCAATTGTGGTATGAATAGTCAGGTAAACTACATCCCCCCTTTTCAAGACCTCCCCACCCACCACAAAAAAAAAAAAAAAACTTGGCACACTTTTTGCCTAAGAGAAATATATTTATCAGATTTAATTAGTGTCTATAATGTTCATCACAGGTTTTCCCCTGTTTAGTTTCATCCCCAGTTCTTTATGAACCCAAATTCAGAACCCACCTCCCAGTAACTAGAGATTTTTTCAAAGGTCTTGCTGCATAAGGTTAGACAGGAGGAAGACAGAATGTGATCACTGGAAGGGAAGGGTCTACTGAGGGAAGAAGAACTCCTCCTCTAATTTTAAGCAAGGATCTTTGTGATGCCAATGGCTGTTGGAAAAGAAATGGATTTATTTGATCTATCTCAGCCTGGGAAGAATAGGCAAACATGCTGCACTTCATAGCTTTATCTCTACCAGAAAGCAAACGTTAGCAAGGGTGCTGCTCTGTGGAAGGCAGCAAGAGTATATAAGCAGATGGTGTTTGAGCATTTAACCACCGCAATCCAAGCATGACTTGGCAATGAATATACTAGAGGCCTTGTTTACCCTAGAGCTTTGGACAGTGCAGCTGCTACTCCAGTTCTGGTAGAAATGTTCAAGCACAGGTACGCTTGGTGAGGGGCAGGGATCACTACCCTAGATGGCAAGAGGCACTGTCTCAAATTCAGCAGTGCAATCTGTACATAAGCTCTCCAGACACTCTCCATTGCTGGTCTGTACACTGAATCTTAACCAGGATAGCCCATGGGTGCTTCAGCATCTGAGAAATAAGAAGTATTTGGCCCATAAAAGCTCTGTCAACCAGTACTTGAGGGACTGGCTGTAAACTTCATGCTACCCACACCCTCTTCACACATTTCTTCTCTACTAACTATCTGCATGAGGCTGAGAAGACAATCTTCAACAGAAGCCTGTCTTTTCTTCTGTCCACGATGAAAATAGCCATGGATGTTTGGAGATGCTACTTACACATATCTAAAGATGGGAAGAGAGCAGGATGGTCTATACAGGAATAGAAATTAGGGAAATAACCAATAACTCCACATGCTCAGGCAAGAACATTAATCTCTGAATGAATTGCCAATGATTTAGTCTAAGCCTATTTCAACAAATGCCCTCCTTGGGCATAAAGACCAATAAGAACCTGATAGAACTCTAGTTCTCTACTGAAAAGCCCACACCCTGACCTCCAAAATCAGATCCCAAATATCCCCTATTTCTTAAGCAGCCAACCAAATATAAACAAGTACAAAAACAAATTCAAATTGCCTTAACGTCACTGCCTGCAGTGCAATGGTGAGGTGATCCCTCGACTCCCATTACCCACCCCAATAATTCTTTTATATGGAGTGTGAAATAATTAGGAGCAGCAAAAATAATTTAGGAAACAAGAAGAAACTAATTGTATAAGCTTGTTTGGGGAAAACACAAAGGACAAAAGCAAACCTGGTAGAGATGCTGACAGATACAGTACCGGTATATTAAAGCCCACACATGTATTAATAATAAGCTAACTAATGGTCCCTTGCACAATACACAATGAATTTACTACACAGCAGCCTGCTGCTGTGGTGCACTGTGGCTCCACACCACAGAGAAGATCACGGTTTGTGAAGCAGGAGAGTTTAATATTGTGTCCAGTCCAATGACTTTACACTGTGTTTAGGGAGAGGCCAAGGTTTCAGAGTGCAGCTCTGGGAACCCAAAAATCTCCAAGCCAGCAATGCTGCTGATTACATCCTCCGGATCCAGGCAAGTCGCAATCTACCTCAGTGCCCACCTCCTCAGAGTGTTAGATCCACGTACCAATAAGTGGTATTACTCCGCAGCAGCACTGCTCAGGCCTTCAACTAATGCTGTGGCTCAACCTCCAGGGATTAAACTCATCTTTCTGCTTCAAAATGCAGGCTTTCCACAGAGCTAAAGGATGCTCTCCATCAGCAATACAAGTCAATGGAAACATTTGTTTATACCTAAGGCCTTTTTTCTTTCCTCATAGCATGCTGGCAAGACAAGAGGTTAYCTTAGCTTGCTAAATGGGGAAACCAAGGTATGGTGTTAATTGGAAAGCTCACTGAAGACCACACAAGAGGCTGAGGTTGTGGGGAAGTGAATCCATAGCTACTACATCCATGTCCTACTTTGACAGCTCAAAGATCTTCAAAAACCCAGGAGAAGGTCAGAAGCCTGAGGTCAGACAGTTTGTCCCTGACTGCTAAGCATGAAGCCTGCTTGACTGGACCAGCAAACCCTGACCTCTGGCAACATAAGCTTTTCTTGACAGCAGGTCATCTGTAGGCTGGACCATATTTTGACTTCATGACAGACTCTGTCACTCTCTGTAACATTGTTTTGTACCATGTCTATTTGTGCCCAGAACCAATGGATGCAAGATGTGGATTTGCAGATGTGAACAGGAGTCTAAACTGGTCACAACCATCCTGGAATCTGCTATGTTCCAGGGTAAACACTCCCCCATGAGGAGGTTCTGTTTAGAGAGGTGAGCTGCAACCAAATAAAATTAAAAAAACAAACAAACAAACAAAAAAAAAAAACCAAAAAAAACAACCCCACACAAGACACACAACTACACAATCCTATAAAACACAATTTTGGCCTTATGCTAAAAGAGACAGCAAATGGGGCACTAGTATCACCAAAAAAATCAACTTAAAGAGCTACCCTTTTAGGGGTCCAGTCCTATGCATTTTAAACTCAGCCAACGCTAAAGTTGCTGACTGTCTGTACAGCCCAGCCTAGATCTGCTTGCAGACTTGTTTTCTCCAGCAGCTCAACTTCACTGGCTGAGCTTGCACTGTATCCTGAGCTTTAGCTGTTAAAAAAGCCCTCTGTTCTTTAAGTCACTGTCTCAAAGAAACTAGCCAAGTACACTTGATCCCCCAGGATTACCTTTCCTGATCATAAGCTTCCGAGCTCAACACACTGATTTAGAAACAACGCACTAACATACTTTGAAAGCCCCTTCCAGTTTTTCCGAGTGAAAGGCATTCACCCAGGCGTGCTACTCGAACTCACCCGAGTTGCCTACCCAAAACTCCTCTACCACTTCAGTGCATTCCTGCTTCTTTTTCCAGCACCCACTGCAGCTGCTGGGCAGCACTGCTGTTTGTTTACCCACCTACTGCACATCACCCCAGCAGTGGCTGAATGTCAGTGCCAAGGCTAAAGGTTTCCTCCGTGTGTATGCAGAGTTTTGTAAAGCACTTCAGGATCAAAGGTGCCAGGGTATTATAAAAGCCCAGAGTTTCCTCACAGCCAGCTTGTCAACTAATTACAGTTGTGTGCTTTGCTGAGAAGCTCTGAAAGGTATCAAGAGCAAAACCCCATGGCATCATCTGACACTGACAATGCTGTAGCCAGGAGTGCTGCCATTTTTTATGCTTTCAGGACTGGCTTTGAACTGGACGTGAACTTGCATAGATATGTGCCTGATGCACAAGTCAAGTGCACCAGTGCAGTGATCCACCACACTTTCCATCACTTTACACTTAACTGCATGCCAAGCCTTCATAAATTACACTTGCTGCTTTCCAGTCTGCCTCTGACGAGAGCACAGTCGACCTCAGTGTCACTCGTGCCAGCAGCGCAGAGCACAGGCAGCAGCTTGGATGGAGGACTGCTCAGCAGAGCTTTTCCTTCTGAAGGAGTCATCACAAACTCACTTCTTTCCGTCTTGCCCTCCCTGGAAAGATGCAGGTAATCCGCAGCGTGGATGGACTGACAGTATAGACCTTGACAAGAAAATTATTTGTCTGGGGTTACTTAGGAAGAGTCCAGGACAAAGCCAGAAGCAGAACTTGGTCACATGAATCTCAGCGCGCCATCTTAGACTATACACTGACCTTCTCTTGAGAAAGGACKGGTATTTCAGCACCAGATGTTCTTTGTTTGATCCTGCCTAGTCTGACACACATGAATAACACCTCTAAGCAGGTGACTGCATGGGTTAATTGAGGAAAGGAAACCAAGAGAGCCACATCTTTCAGCTTCTTATTCTAAGTGCTCTAACACCACATTCTCCATTTCTTTGCACTCTGTATAAGAAACATCAGGGGTTGAGGGTTTTTTTCCCTCCCCCTCCTTCTTCACAATCACTTAAAAAGAGATTGTTCTGGCTCTTAACAGGTAGTTTATGAAAGGAATTAAATGACATGGTCGCCTGCAATAGCAGGGGGCCAGACTCAGTGACCCAGGGGGTCCTTTCTAGGGCTGTGTCAGCCTATGACTAATGTCAATAAAAATGATTTCATCCCAGCTTTTACGTGTAGGCAGGAGAGCAAACAACAAATTAATGAGAACAAGAAGCTCTGAAAAGCTGGAGGGGAGGGGGGTGGAAGAGAACAACAAAGCACACGCACAATGTTCGGTGCGGGGAAAGCAAGCATTCAACTTGGACTAAAATATGACTTACGAGGCTGTTCATTTCCACCCCTACTCCCACATACCTGAAGGGAATAGAATTTAAGTGTCCCAGCTCTGGCTTTGTAAGTGATTTGACAAATTGTTTTCTGTGCTGCCGCCACAGTCACCCAAAATAGGTAAAATATTTCATTTCGGAAAGGAAAACATTTACATGAGGACTTGACCTTTAACTCAATGTCAGAAGCTCCCCAGGTGGGAGGCGAGACTGATGGGAGCTTCAGCAGAGTCTAGAAACCTCCTGGAGTAATTACTGTCTCCATGGCAACAAAACACTGACATGGGAAGGGGGGGGGGGKGGGAAGGAAGGAGAGGGTTACAGACCTAAAAAGCACACGGGTTCCCACCTACATACATCTTCCAGCCATTAAAGAGGCCCAGGTCACTCTCCTGGAGCGACAAGGGCTTGGACAGCCCAGATGGGTTTCTCCCTTGGCTGAATGGGGGATCTAGCATGGGTGCACCTTCAGAGTACCACACCGCAAGGCAGGACCCCAGGAGAGAAACAGGATGAGAGCAGTCTCCACCCCTGCTCATTGCTCAGCTTTCTGCTGAGGCCCTCAGACAAAAGGTAAAGAGGGACAAATGCAGAGAAGCTGCTACCAGCTCTAGAAACCTCAGTTCACCTGCAAGTGGAGATACAAAGCAGCCAAAAAGCCTGGAGACAAAGTAGTACAAGTTTTTAATCAGAACTACTCAAAAGCATTCCATTTAGAGGAAAACYAAAACACATAAGAAAAAGCTAGAAAAACCAAACTTCCTTTCAGAGTATTGTTGGCCTGCTTTCACCATCACTTAAGAAGCCAAGTGGACTGACTGATTTTTAGATCCTTCACCATAAAATTAGAGTTTCTGGTCAGGAATTTCCAGAGGGGATTCAGCAAGTCACCAAGACAGGAAGCAAAACTAAACCCTCCCAAAACCAAGGAAGTGCACACGCTGATGACCATCTTCACAGAATCACAGAATAGTTGAGGTTGGAAGGGACCTGTGGAGGTCATCTTGTCCAAGATGACCAAGATCTTCCCTCTTTTTGGTCTGTATCAGCTCACTCAAAACATGGAGAGGTGATGTAGGGTCTGCTCTAACTCCAAAGACATTCTCCATTTAGGAAAATGCTGTGTGCCACAGAAGCAGTGCTATGTTCAGGTCCTATGTGACACTATGTACTCAAGTCTCTTAATCCAAATTCCTTGCTAATGGCTGGAAGTGCTTTGAGGGATAAAGGAAGGCAAAGGGGGAGGAACAAGAATTTTGCTTCCCGATTTTAGTACAGAGAAGATAATATTTTTCATCTTGGTGCTAAGCAACAAATGTTTCCTCCTCTTCCATTCAAGGTTTGTGTTTTAAGCCATTTTCTCCTCTTTACTCCCTTCTCTTCTTCCCCTCCCTCCATTTACTTACAAAAGCTGTTCTATTCAGTTTAATTGGAACAGATGGAAATATAGAAGGTTCCTTTTAAAAATATAAATAAATTATATACACACACACTTATATTATGATCCGGAGAGGGGAAAAAACATCAAAATCTCTGAGAGCAGAGAGTATGAAGAGCTAGTACTCATTGTTCTGATGCTGAACTCTAATTTTAGATGTGTTTACAAATGTGTGCCTCAAAAAAAAATTACAGAAAGTGCTGCTCCATAATATATGTTTTTGCTTCTCTTGCAGCTAATGCTTTTTGCTAGGAGCTAGCAGTTGAAATCTTCATGCAAAGCAATTCCATCCCTCATAAATAGGGAAGTGGTCTATGAAGCTCACCAAACACTTCCCCCCCMCMCMCACACCTTCCCTCTCCACATAAACAACTTCTCTCATTTTCCCACCGCCCCCTTCTTTTGACCCTGGTACACTTAACTTTTTCTACAATTATACATTTTGCATCTGAATTTAGTGCTTCTGACAAGTGACAGCTACTGGATTGACAACCTGAGAGAATGACATCCTATTTATCCAGAAAAGGGGTACAGGAAGCCATAGCTCTCTACCTACCACGTTAATCCTACCGTGCTCTTGGAAAGGATTTTTCAAGAGTAAATCTCAAAGCACTTAAGGAGTCCAGGATCTTTACTCCATTTGCCAATGAGAAGACGGAGGCTTGGAGGAATGTTAAGTGACTTGCCCAAGGTCAACCAAGAGAGGYGTAACAAAACTGTGTATGCAATCCACCTCCCTCAGGGTCAGCCCTCTGTCCAACTCACCCACCCATCCCCTCCACTGTAGAAGGYAACACATTTCCTTCAGCTCTTACCCCAGCCAAAGTGCATTTTGAGGTCAGATGAACACGCCACGGACAAAGCAAACCACAGAAACCACTGGAGCTGTCAAAGGCTTCTTCATGGTGTCCCTCTGCTCACCATAAATAGTAAGATACATACTCCCACTCATTTCCCATAGGCTATTAAGGCAGCAATTAATAGTATTACTGCCATTGTGAATAGCCCTGATTTTACATGTTGCCTCTTTTTCAGGCATGAGGAGGATCAAGTTTGCAGACAAAATAGAAGTCTGAAAAGTCTACTTACATATCTCCTCCCAGCACCACTGAAGATCTCTGAGCAGGAACATAACACCTGAGAGATGCTACCAGTCTGCCAAGGGACAGAAAACCAGAGCAGAAGGCTGTATTTCTTTCACGTTGAGAAGTTCAGATGAGCTGAATTTAATTTACTATTTAATTCAATGGTAAGAACATTACAATTAACAGTGTCCTCTATTTATCAGCCCTGTTGACTACCAAAGCTCTTTGTTCATATCATATAACCACAGCTAAAACCTCACAGTACCAGCCAGAAAGCAGAAAGATGAGAAGTGTGTGTGTGTGTGTACATGGAATAAAAGACAAGGTCTAGTCTTGTTTGGGATGTTTTGTTCACCTGAAGATACTTGATGTCTACCTGCACTGTACTACAAAAGAACATTAGATTTCCCAGGATCTGCAACTGAGAGTTAGAATTTGCTAGAAATATACGCTTAATACAGGTGGAAAGAAAAAAAAAAAAAAAAAAAAGGCTGAACTTTCTTTTGTTATTAGCACTCTCTCAGTGAACATTTTTCTAACTACAAATCTCCAAAAGGAACAGGAAATCTGAGGTGTAGACTAGCTAAGAGACATACCACCAGCTCAGGCTAGCAAGACTCATAGGCTGAACCTTGAGTCTTCTCCAGATGACCCAGACAGTGTCCAGATGGATCTCTGCCTCACTCTTGAATCTTACACTGAGACTTCACAGGAGGCCAAGATTTGTACTAGAATTTTGCTGAAGATGGATCAGAAGTGATCTGGATGAGCAAGGAAGCAGAGGTACATGGATCTTCTGAGGGGGCAGAGGGGAGAAAGAAAGATAGCGAACAAGTACATGTTAGAGGCAGACAGGCAGCAAGGTCAGACTCCATCATTTCCACCACACATCGCCTCCTGCCTCCCAAAGAAACAACTTTCTTCCCCTGCCTCTCAAGCAGGATGTTTCAGCCTCTGCTGTAGAAAACAGTACAAACAAGACAAAATGCTCACAATATGACTGATGTCTCCCCACCCTTTCAATTCTTTATATAAAACTTTGAAATATTTCTACCAACGGACCTCTCCCTTGGGCTTTCTGTCACTTTCTGTGAGTTCACATCATTAGGTACTTTCCTGGCAAAGGGAGATGAGAGGAATCTATGTAAATTTGCATCCCCTTGATGCCATCCTAAACCCACCCTCTCCCCTCCTTGAAGTTGTGCCAGTCAAACGCTGCACGAGAAGATCAACACCATGCTGCCTGCTCATGTGGAAGATGTGGGTTCAATTCCCTATCTTCACCGCAAGCTTCCTAGGTGACAGGTGGGTTTTATTTTCCCTCTGTCTGTAAAACAAGCATTGCACTTCATTACCCCACAGGGAATTTGGGAGGATAAAACCCCAGTGATGTTTCAGCAGCTCAGATTCAAAGCTGATAGAAATTTTCTATTAGAAATACTTTGGAACTGGGGGAGGGGAGCTATTTTGCCCCCTAAAGTAGTAAAAAACCTCCACATGCTCATTTCTAAGGTTGCTGTAATGGAGAAGGAAAAATTCCAGCAAAAGTTTTGGGCAAAGAAACAGTGTCCCTTGTCCCATCCCTGCCCCAGACCAATTTATTCAACAACAACAAAAAAAAAAAAAAAAACAAAAAGAACCGAAAAAAAACCAGTTTTTTTTTTTTTTTTTTTTTTTTTTTTAAATTCTTGTCCCTTTTTAGAAGAACAGTACATTCTGGTCAATTCCCTGAGACAGGTGAAGGCCACCCTAGAGCCCTGTTCTCTTTAGAGATATCTCGAGACAAGCATTCTTTTTCCACTCCACTGACAAACAGCACTGTGGAACTAATGGGTGAAGATTGGAAAACTTTTCCCCTCAACAGGCAGGGCCCATGACACCAGGAGTTACAAGGTACCAGGTGAATAACTAGAGGAGACAAAGTAGTGTAATTTCATACAGAGACAGATCATTCTAATTAGACCGACAATTTAAAGATGTATTTTGTTTTTTCTTCTTTATTGGTAATGAACATAAATCACAAAGGTAACAAAATCCTCRGTGCTCCCCTCCCCCCCAATTACCTGCCCATGAGCTCTAAGAGAACGGGAAGCATGAAAGAAATTTTGGCATGTTTTATTTTGGACCATCAGGCAGCAGTTTGTACTGATAGATGTATTTCTGAGAGCATACAGCTGCCTTATTCACTAATTAAGGCTTCTGAGAGTGTAATGAAAAACTGTGTGATTTCACTGCATGGCAAACGGCCAGCACAATTTGTTCCAGATACACAAAAGAGATTTGAGTTGCAGATTATCTGGTATGGGTGAGTTTCATGCAGGTGTGCAGCAAAGGCAAAGGGAAGGGGGCTGGCACCGTATTCCCAGCACACTTGCAAATCCTACCATTGGAATTTCTTCCAGAGACAAAACCCCACAAAGCACCGGTGACATTTACCGCTTGTTCCAGTGTAACAACCCTTACCTGAGCAGCGGACAGTATATGCCATACGTACCTGATAACACTAGAGGGAGCGTGTAGAAGAGGAGGAGGAAGAGCAGTTACATTTTTGTTGAAAGCAGTAAATTTGCAAGCTAGTGTAACTTTTATAATATGGCAAAAAGCATATTCAAGTAAAGGACAGGATTCCTGCTTTCCATTCGTTCTCTTGATGTGTATTARCAGGTGTGAAAGTCCCTAACCATTAAACATCTTTTGTTCTTGCTACCAAAGGCAAGAGAAAAGCTTCTTTCACATTGTGAGAGGGGATACCCATAAAACAGTTTGGGCTTGCTCAAAATTGAGCAGTGCTCATGCAACACAATTCAGACAAAACAGTCTCCAGACAACGGCTGGTGTACGAACACATCTCTGAACAAAGTTGGTATTTCAGCAGTCAAAAAGACGGAGCCTAGGCAAGACGCCAAGACCAGGAACCCCAAGAATTGCTGACAGGCTAAAAAAGCACCAACTCCACAATAGCATCTATCCCAGAACATCACTGCAGTATATCACCCTGACCACACTGGCAGCAGCCCTGAGCTAGCAGAGAGTGTGAAAGATGCACGCTATCAAATTTACATATATCAAGCAGACAACAATATGACCAAAATTAAAAAGCTACTAATACATAGCAATCTGCCAAATTGAAATTCTGGACTCTTTGGATATCCAACTCCATGTCTGTATCTATTATATTATGAACATAATCTCTATGACTATCAGCAGCTGGAACATACAAGGTTTGCTTTCCTCAGTATTTGGAAGAAAGCCTCACTCTTTATCCCACTGCTCCATAAATAGCACTTTTCCCGCCAATTTCTCTGCACTATAATCCAGATTATATCCCAAACCTTCAGTCAGAAGCCATCAGCTTTCAGATATTAAGGAGAATACTGATCCATGGAGAGAAAACATGTCAGAGAACCAGATCCCTCTCACTGATGGAAATAAACACATTTTTGGAGATAAACCTCAGCTTCAGGCACAGTTTTGACAGTCTGATCAGTACAAGGAAAAGTCGTCACTAGATGCATGCAGGATCTTAAAGGGAAGGCATTCTCAATAGGAGAGGGAATAGGAGACTTCTTACAGATTCATTTAAGTTTAGCAGAGGGCAACAGGGCTGCCATGATATACATTTTTAGCTACAGAGTTTTAGAAGTCGTTGGAGTTTTTAGAAATTATATTGTACTTAGTAAAAATGAATCGTCAACAAGATTTTTTTTTTTTTTTTTTTTTTTTTTTTTTTAAAGGGAGTTTGGAAGACAATAGCATTGTCAAATATCAGACACCCCTGTTTAAGCATTCCAAGTTCCCTGTAAAGGGACCTTTCACCCTTAACATAGCTGCAGGGAACAATTATGTTTCTTTGGTAACTTCTTTTATTATTTCTAAAGCATTACATGATTTTTTTTTTGGTTTTCAAAAAGTTCCTTTTGTTTAGTTGCCTTTCAAAATAATTATTTGTTACTTAACAAAGAAAATCTCATTAGAACTTGCAATGCATTTGTTTCCTACTTTTTTTTTYCCTTCAGAATAAAATTTACTATTTTCCTGCCTGCCCTAGCTCACAGTAAAATCAGTCAGCTGTCCTATGCCTCAACAAATCATGGCAATTAGCAACAAACACCACCGCAGCACAAACATTTCTAAAGACAGTCCACAAAACACACCCAGAGACAATATTCAGAACACATGTATCAAGAAGCTCTTAAAACACCAGTCATGGAAAACCTAATTAATCTGATTCAAAACAAACACTGTAGCCAACATTAACCAGGCTGCAAAAGACTTCTACAGGAGCAAAGTGAACCTTTGACATGGTCAGCGAAGCAGTACTGCAATTCAGGAGGGAGGTTTGGGGGATGGATTGGTGCAAACCACAGCGTGCTGAGGGTAAAACAAGCAGGAGAGAAGTTCCTGTTTGAAACACTGAGCTCCATACGACCCTGGCCTAGGTGTATCTTACCATGACACATTATGGGAACTAGAAATCAATGCTGCTAAAACACTGGCATGATTTTTCAGAACTGCTGAGCACAGAGATATCCCCATTGATTTCAGTGGGATCTGCTGTGTATTTGGTATCTCTGAAAGCTAGGCCACACACTTAGGTGCCTATATATAGCCTTAAAAGTCCTAACTTTAGGCACCTATTTAAAAGTAAGTTACAGAAATCCCAACCTCTATTCCTGGAAGTACTACCTTTGAGAAAAGAAGTGAAGCCCACAGGGGGCCAAGCATTGCCCCTGGCATTTCAGATCCTAYTGCCCTCCCCACAAGAGTAGCATTCAATCTGTTGCTGTGGCTGTAAAAACTCTGCAGGACGATACCATGGGCCTACCTCTGTTCAGGTTGAACCAATGCTTCATGGTTACGAAGGAAAGCGGAAACAAAAACCCTGCCTGGATTACTAAAAAAAGATGTCAATATTGTGATGATGGTCAACAACAAATTCTTCAGCTCTTTATTCTGGTCAGGCCACGTCCTTAGCTACTAGCTAAGGAACAGTGCCCCAACATGGTTAAAAAGCTGTTATGCACCACCCCAGAGTAGATGCATTTCCCTTTTTTTTTAAAAAAAAAAAAAAAAAAAAAAAAAAAAAAAAAAAAAAAAATAAAAAAAAAAAAAAAAAATAAAATTAAAAAAAAAAAAAAAAAAAAAAAAAAAAAACAAAACAGTTTATAGTGAGAATGGCAGGTCACCTTGAAAACATCAGAAAAGAATAAAACACTGGCAGCTTTACATGATTTAGAGATGTTAACTAGTGACTTTACCAGCCTGCACAGCTTCTATAGTATGTTAGGTGCTTCAAAAAGTTTATGACATTGCCTGTTTTTAAGCATGATAATATATGATGATATTACCTCTGAACAACTGCCGTGCTTCATTTGACAGAACAGGTCATAACGAGCCTTCACTTTACACCTTTGAAGCTTTGAATCAAGGGTAGGATTTTTGTCCATTTCTGTACTAAAGCTGCTAAAATTGAAGTCCCTTCTCTCCTCACCACAGAGCCTTCATTTTTTCCACAGCCCTAAAAAAAGTGAATACTCTTAAATCAGGGACATATGTTGTTCTAATACCTAATATTAAGCTGTTACAACACTGAAGTATGAAAGGATCAATGCTGCAATTGCCACACTGATGTGTGTGACTGTTTATACAAGTCCAGTTTTCTTCAGTAAATGGTTTTTCATTACCCAAAGTGGGCAAAGAAGAAGAGTACCAAATATACTACCTTGCCCAACATCACTTCTGGGTTTTGGAAAGCATTTGCCATTCACCATTATGGTTTTAGTTTTTGCTTGACTAGAATAGACACGGAGACAGAGGTTCCTCCCACCTCACTTTAGATACATGGCTGAGGCTCTCAGAACAGAGTGTGATGGCCCAAAGTTATTTATGCAGCCAGTGAATACAGAGAGAGGGGTCTCAGGAGGGCTGTTTATAACCACAGCCTGCTGGGTCAGGTCCAATGTCCATTTATCCCAGTATCCTGTCTCTGGCAGTGGTCAGTAATGGCTATTAAGTGAAAAAGCACAAGAACAGGACAAATATGTATGCTCTCTCCCTAGTATACCCTCTTAAACTCTGCTATCTTCATCTCAAAGACATGCTGACCCCAAGGTAGCAACCTTAGACTAAAAAAACCCTTGAGTGGAGTTATCTGAACATTTGCCCAGTTACTTCGAGTTGGTGAACTTCTGCCAACCCCATCATGCTGTAAAGAGCTCATCAGTGCACAGGCAATGATGTAGAAACCACTGCCATAATATCACTGCTTCAAAATCTTAGGAGGATGCTCTTATCCCATTGCAAGATACAAGTAGGCATCAGTAAAAACGTCCGGGGAACTCCAGCCTCTGGAAGCAGAGGTAGAAATGCCACAGAACCAAGATCAAACTACTTTTTGAGCATCCAGGTAACCCAATAACGCAGAAGCACTATGGGCACTTCTAATAAGAGAAGCCACCAGCATTAGTCTCGTTTTGCTGGAAAGGAGCTGACAGAGTGTCTTGCTTCAAGTTGCAGAAGAGTTAGGAAACAATGAGACTCCTGACCCTCAGCTCAGCTGTGTAATCCCTAGTCCAGGCATCTTCTGTCAGATCTACAGCAATTATTTATCAGGAGCAAAGACACTGCTGCATGCTGGAAAGGTTTCTGTGGGGCTTCCTGGGAAACACTTTCAGATATTGAAATGCTATTTTCAAAGGGGTTTTCTAAGCAATATATTTAGCTTTATAAACTCAGCTTAAAAGCCCAAAATTGTTATAGGGGAAAAAAAAAAAAAAAAAAACCAAAACAAAACACCCACCACACCAAACACCACACAGAAGACTTTCAGGAAAAGTGGTTTGACAAATCATTTTTCCACAGTGCGTCTTTCAGCTGGCAGCAAACACACACTTGTACCACTCTTCAAAAGGCTTGTAGCGAGTCAGCTGGATACCTCCTGTGTGCTGCCTACAATTCCCAGCATCCCGTGTAAAACACTTTCAGGTCCTACCGCTTTTTGCTCCCAAACTGATACACTGATCCAATAATCGGGTATCATGTTATCTGTTTAGCCAGTCCAGTCAATACATTGCTATTTAAGTTGCATTATCACTGAGATATATTTGGTACAACATCCGCAGGGATTGTATTACAGAACACTTAATTGTTTGCTACCAAAACGCAGGGCTATTCAATCTGCCCCATGCTAGTCAACAAGAGACCTTGAAACATGACCCTATCTCACCCCGTATCTGCACTGATCAGGACAGTACCTGATCAGTGTCTTCTCGACTCCAGTACTGGCTGCAACTGCAGCGGACTGCAGAAAACCTAGTACTTGTACGTGCAGAGCTCACAGCACAGTACCGAAAAAATAGCACAGAGCTGCTCCATGTCCTCACCCTCCACTAAAACATAGGCTGAGTTGAAAATCAGCCAGTGATGCCCAGTGTGATTCATAAACAGTGCTTTAGGCTAGAGCGAAGGAGGAGAGCAGATACCACTAGTAGATAGCTAACATTTAAAAGGCAGAATTCAGAGGCAGGGAAAAAAAATAGTGTTTTAAATTAGCTCTAAGTTAACAGTGTCCAACTGAAGAAAGGGAAAACGCCTGGAGTCACAGGACTGACTACCTCTGCGTGGATCTGCTAGCCAGGCCCAGACGTGAGGCAAAACATTATCTTCTGCTTTGCATGAGTTGCTTATTACCACGTTCCTTCAAAACCTGCCAAACAGAGAGAAAAACATCTCCCACCATCAGGCTCCACCAAGGTGACATGGTTGCTGGGAGACTCACAGTTGCAGATACCTACTACAGAGAGGTAAAAAGACAAATCCATTCTGCATGTGCGACCGAGGCTTGTGGCTCAGCCACTTCCAGCTTGCTGCTGGCAGCCTGGATATTACCTCTAAGATAAATGAATAAGAGTTTAGGTCTTATTGGATTACTGTTTATTGAACTTTATAAATTCCAATTAACAGACCCCTGAGCAATAAGAGACATGTAGTGTACTCTTCATTTTATAGTGCAATTATTACTGAGTTTATCCTCAGCTGAACAAGAGGTATTAACGGATAAAACATGGGAAAGAAGACATACTAATAGATAAAAGCAGATATTGGAGACAAGGAGATAAACAGATACAACTAGGAGAAAATGCACAAGGCAAGAAAGAGCACACGTGTTTGGCTGATTAGGTTATTTCATTGCTTATACTACTATGCGGGAGGCCTACAGGAAATAGATGAGACAGTTACACAGATGAGTAAGTGTCCTAAATATGCAAGCAGGAAAAAGAGGTAGGGAGGGGGAAGGGGAAAAAAGAAGATGATGTAAACAGCAGTCAAAATAGGACAGGATTTGGAATTTATTGTTTTCACAGTTGCTCTAGAGGCATGAACATGTTGAGAAAGATCTCCCTATTCAGCATTTTGCCAACATGCAGAGAAAGTTGTACTAGTGAAGCTTTGGTACTATTTAAAAGAAGGAAATGTGCTCAGGGTGTTCATCCATCACCTAATTTATACAAACAAGATGCAATGCAATCCCTCCATCCCCACCCCAATATCAGATAAACAACACAAGATCTGTGGAAACTCAGCTCCATTAAAAGCCATGATGAAAGGAAGGTGTTTTTAAAGCACTGCCGCTACAGTTCTTTCAGGCCATCCTTGCCCCCCTCCTCATTCCCACCTGCCCTTTTTTTCATTTTTTATTTATTGAGCCTGTGCATACTGTCTTTTTCAGAGATAAGAGGAGTATGTACGTGTATAAACTCCAGCAGTAACTAACTACATTGATCCAGTCCTCATTGCCAGGGTTTCCTGGTACTTTCACGTGCTAAATATAAGAGCTCCCCTACCTGTCTGCTGCAGGTATTATGAAGTGGAAAAAGGAGAGAGATTCACATCGTCTTCCTTTCATGCTTGAACTTTCCCATTATGATTCTCCGCTGGTAGGAATATTAGCACGGTAGTTTCCAGTTCCTTCTCCCCCATCCCACCATGGTGTCAGAGCCCAGATGCCCTCTATAAATTTAGGTGTCCCTCAGAGAACTTGCAGCTTACAACATAACACAAAAGGTGGGTGGTGGGTGTTTTGCTTCCTAAAGTCCCAAACACAGTTAGCATCAGTTACTTAATTCAAAACAGCGATCCAAACAAAAGATCATTTTTAATGTTGGACAGCTGCTTCTTGACCCATAGAAAAGTCAACACAGCAACACTAAAACAAGCTGAAGACACGGTTTCATTGGCAGGCTTCACGCTCTCCTCCCTGCGAAATGATGTCAAGGGAAATGAGGGTCAGGGAGATGATCAGACATGCTACACAATTACTAGCAAGTTAAAATAAGATCAAGCGGCTACACCTAGGTGTTGTGCATACTTGCGATGAAAGATAGCCGTGTCCCAGCACAGTTACAGTCTGAACATAAGGCTTGCAAAGAAAGGGCAGGATGGCAGAGCTGCACACGAGGAGAAACACCATTGTCAGGGTATTTAACTTCTACCCCATCTGTGACAGAGCTTGAAACTGGTCCTAGATCTGTTCGCCCACAAATTATTTCTTCCAGTTATAGAAGAGTGCAAGGGAGAGGTTGCAATGATCTTGTTCAGTCTCCCTGCTCAAAGGAAAATAGAAGTAGTTGTTGCAGCCTGGTCCGAGTTTTGTCTTTTCCTAAGGGTCCTGAATGTGAACTCTACTGGAGTTGCTGGTGTCAACTGCAGTAGGTAATGGACTGCAGCAAATACCCCACATACTAGTAAGAGATCCAAGCCTTGATCATCCTCTCTGAATACTATCTAGAAACTTCTGCCCATGCAAAGGAGGTGTAAGAAGGTTGATTTGGTATTGCTTTGAATGAACAAGCATTTTTTAACATGAGGAAGAAGATATGAAAAAAGATAAGGCCTGTAACTGKTTTTTTTAAAGCTTTCCTCCAAACATCAGGGTGATTTTTCCATAACACAGCAACAATCGAGTTTAAGAAACTTGATGGCCTCTTTTTTACAGCTCCCATCCCTGCAGCTACCTCCAGCCATATCAATCACAGGAGTTACTTACACTTCTCAACTACTTTCCTACATTCTCTTCCCCTTTAGACACTTGGAAGCTGTAATGTCCATCCCCTTTAAAGCTATTAAATAGCAAGTGGAAGCAAAATATTTCTCCAAGAGTAAGTCTTGTTGATAAAATACAATCTGCTTATGCAAACACTGACACAACACAGGGCCATCAGCAAAGCTGCAAACTCTCCTTCAGGTTAGAGGTTGCACAACGCCTCAACAGTTACATGAAAGACAGCAAACAAGCCCCAGGTCAGCGAGAGTTAATCTACTCCAGGAACTTAACATATCTAAGAAAGTATTGCAAACTAATAATGGCCAACCCCCTGCCTACCCCCTGTACCACCTCCCGAGCCCCCCGATCTTGCAATAGATCATACAGAATGGATTACATTAATTTTCTATAAACTATATCAACTTGAGTGACATGTCCTTAAGGGTTAGGTGATTGATATCCACAATGAAGTCTTATAATCTAGAATCATATTAATATTAATATTAAAGATTTTCTGTCCTTTATGTGCATCATTAAATTCCAAGTATAAGGTGAAATTGACAACATACATTTTGACAGCTTATCTATAATAAATATGCAAATCTTGATACCAGCATGTCATCACAGACTTTGCTGCTCCTTGAAATATCAGAGAGATCCTTTCTTTATATGACATTTACAGTGAAAGATCAGATATAAAGCATTTTGTATGACTGAGATTTTCATTGGTTTAGTCTTCAACCACAATGATAGGGGCTTCATATTCCATTGGCACTAGCATCACCCCTTCTCCTGTCTCCATGACACCATGGGGGGGGGGGGGGGGGAAATCAAGTGTTTCCACTCTTTCTTTGCTCTTCTTGCAGCAAATGAATTTAAAAAAAAATCCCATACTCTCTGAAGGCATCTTAGCAATGCCTTCCCTTAGGCTCACGTATATTACCAGAGGAAATGGTTCAACACAGTAGGGTTGGATTTAACCCAGGAGGGGAATTAAATGAGTTAATAGGCAGGATGCCAGCTGTCCTTAAGCCTGTGAGGGCACCTCAGACATGTACAGTGCCACCCCACTCAGATACACAGCACAGGGAATTTAGAAGCCCAGCCCTGGTGGAAGCAGTATTTTGGAGCAGTACCCTGCCTGTTCCTGCCGAATAGTCACACAATCCCAACCCACAGATACCCACTCCATCATATAACCTGGTACCCAGCATCTCATGCTTCTGTATTCACAGAAGTTCAGAAGCCCGGCAACAAGATCTTTCTTCATTTCCACCCTGTTGCTTGCTAGGACTCTGCACATGCAGCATGAGGCGATGCCACTCCTGGGCTGCAACACAACACTTGCAGTGAAGAGATCCAACCCAACTGTCCTGTGCTGACTTTAATGCATTTTGCAGCCCTCAGCCCTTTCCTATCTCCACTCTCCTTATCAGAGGCTGCTGCCAGACAACAGTGGCAGGAACAGTGTTTTGTTATGTGAAATTGCTGTGACTAGCACAACAAACATCTAATTTTGATTGGGAATTTGAAGCATAACTAATCAAAACAACTAATCACAATTTTTACACTACCTTGAGAGAAAATGTGTACGTGTCCATGTGCACATACAACTGCTCTCATTATCTGCTTCTAAATTAGTCCTCGCATCTTCTTGTCAGTAGAAAAAGAATTGAAAGGAAATATAAAGAGATTTTCAATGAGGACAATAATTCATAAGAAACCAACCCGAGGCTATGAAATTTATTGTTTCAAGGTCTGTTACAAATGTTTATTCCTGACAAGGGCAGGGCACAGGTAGAGCAAGAACAAAAAGATCAAAAAACACTGAGCCGTCTTTACTTCTGTTGTCTTCTGGCTAAAGCCTGACACCGGCCATGAAATGTGGGATATGAACAGGGCAACATGAAAGCCTGAAGTGTGCGATAGGGGCTTCACCGTAGAGTCCGCATGTGTATATGGACAGTTGTGCTCAACAGGAGATACTAATGCAAGGTAGCTTACCCTACACTCATGGAAGGATTAAACACTGAGCCTTTACTATATAGCAAAAGCATGAACCCCAGCAGTTTGAACAGAATAACCCCCTTCATCCTCAGGGAAGACAGAAGATTTATAATTTGTTCAGGTGTTGAAACCTTCAGGGTCTTTTATTCCCAAAAAAGGAGAAGGGATGGGCCAGGGAAGACCAGCCCCTTTTTTCATAGATTTTTCAGTGCTGCCACATCACTTGCCTTGCAGCTACCACTACTCCCCTTTCACTAAAGTCACAGGAACCTGTATCTAAAAAGCATCCAGGTTTACTCAACAGCATCCTCCCTCCCACGACAAGCTTGCATGGAGAGTTTTAGTGCTTCAGAAACTCCGCTTCCCAGTATGGCTAAGTTGTTTGGAGCCTGTGAGGGAAATCCTGCTGCCGGAGAAGGAAATCTGCGTCAAATAAGGCATCTCCCAATTCATCCTGTCAGCAGCCAGCGTCTGCTTACAGCCACACCACGCAGCAGCTGCACACCACAAGATGTGGTTGAGGGCTGCCACCTTGCCTGCCATCTAGGAACCAAAGCAGGAACTTCCTAAGCTAAGAGATGCAACTCCAAAACCTGAGCTATAAAGAAAGTGAGCTTTGCAGGAAGGGCTGCAATCTCTACAAACTACAGAGCCACATATCAACAGGACATGTTGCCAATGCTGACCCCAAGACAGGCTGTGTCTTCAGAGAAGGAGGGGGCAAATAAAGGAGGTTTTATTTCTTCTTCCCCTGCACCATTCTCACAATTAACACTCAGCTCTTGTGCTGCATTCATCTCTAACTAATCCTCCCCTGCTTTATTTTTTATTTGTGTTGACTTGACATGCCTTAATCCCTGAGTCAGCTCCTATTTCTTGTTAAACCAAAGGTAAATTATACCAAGTCTACCCAGCAATGTTAAAGCCAGCAGGATTTATAATGCAAAGCACCTGCTAAGAATACCCAGGCAAGCATACCAACTGCAAGAGCTTTCCACAGTGCCAGAGACAAACATGTCACACCCAGAAGATGCAAAGCAAGATGGGGGCAAAGCAACGCAGCTTATGAGAGACTAGGGTCTCTATCCTGCACCCAGGGTCTAACAAAGGAGAAGGCAGAGGCAGGAGAACTTCCCTCTTGGCCTCTGCTCATGCAATGATTTTTCACACTTCCCTTCCCCTGGCACCATGGTTGTGCCACCTCTCACATGAGCATCGCCCACGCCACTCACTACACCACACCTGCATAGTCCCTCGGAGCAGGCGGTGTGCTTGCTTGCCATCATGCACGTATTTGTCCTCACTCGCAGGGACTCCACACAGAGGTGTTTCATCTCACCCAGGGCACTGCCTGTGCGTACTGCCTCATCCTCAGCTCGCACACACTCGATCAGTACCACACTCCCGTACTCTGTTTTTGCCTCTCTCCCCATTTGTGCCACCATCTTGGTGTCCAACACCCTGCCTGACTCTGCCTCTCGCACTTGTACGCGCTGACGTGTTCCCCCTGCATCCATGTCCCGGAGCTGCATGCAATTTGCGCGTCCTCTCCCTTCCTCCTGCCTGCCGATATCAGTCTCTCTTCCAAGCTTGCAAGAGCCCATGTGCCAGGCAGGAAGACGGTTTTTTGATTCATCCACATTATCAGCAAAGTGCATCCAGATCTGAACAGCCCTGTCAGCTCTTGAGAAATGAAACAATAGCAAGTATCTGGTGAATTTCATGGTTATCAACACTCCTAATCAGGCAGATGAACTGGAAAAAAAAGCATTCATTACTTTGAACTAATGATTCCTTAACATCTTTGCTTTTCAAGACTTGACTTGCTTCAGTTTCCTATTTTATTTTTAAATGAATTGAAAACCCAGCCCTTTTTGCCCAGGAATTTCTGCAATATCCCGGAGCCTGAGGTCTCCCCCTCCTCCAGCTTCTGTTTGCAGAGCATCATTATCATTATGTAATGATGTTTCTGTCGAGCTGGCAGAGTTGCATAGTAAARCGCATTAACCTGGCGATAACGGATCACTTACATTTTTTATCATGATCTATTGCTGAGTTAGCACACCGGGCCACTTCCAATAGCACCGCACACTCGATAAATTAGTGTGCTGGCCTAGAACCCGTGATGGAATATTGTTTGGATTTCTGGTGGCTCTGCAACTAATCGTATTTTTCCCCATCTGTTTGCTTTGCTTTGACTCGGGGCTGTCGAGGGAAGGGGGTGTAGGGGCTGACAGAACAAGAGACCTGTCTGTGTAAGATTTATCCCTTGGCACTAATTGTCTCACCCACTCCTTCATTAGGACCTCTCCCATCAACTCATTCCCAGTTGATAGCCTCCAACTCTGCCTGATCCAGGCAAGGTGCTGAGCCCCTCCTTACTGTTTGTAGGGAGATAAAGTTTTCCCACAGCTGCTAGCAATTTCTGTAATCAGATCAGCTCAGGAGCCCTACATCTCTGAAGTTCTCTCAGCCAAATCTGGAACAGGACTGGGCTCTCCAAAGTTTTGACTTCCTGCTGTATTGGTCTCATTTAAACCCACATGCCTCGGGCGGGGGGGATCAAACTGACAAAGCATGCCTCAAGCCAAGGGAGAATTCAAACTGCTCTTGTGACCAACAGCAAATCCCATCTGACTTCCAGATCCTCACCCAAAGTAGAAATGGTAATGGTTTTTGAACTCAGTAGGTTTTTGCGAGGATAACAGCACTGGAGATTCTTTCCAGGCTCAACAGTCAAGAGAAGGTCCCTGCACAACGACGGCAGGACCAAGAGATGGATGCCTGCAGTCATTGCAGCTGAACTTTCAGGCCAAAGAAAGGAGATCCATATTGCTATATCCTCTTTGCTCATATTTTCTGCAGTGAACACACCTACCACAGCTGATACAGAGGGGGTTTTTTGTTTCCTTTTTCATGAAAGCCTTGTTTATTTTCCCTTCTCTTCAACAGTCGGGGGCAAAAATAAATCATATTGCCACTATTTACATAGGGCCTACAAAGCCAGATTATGGCATTAGGTATCTCTATGCATAGCCCATTGAGAGCTGCCCCGTTATTACTGCAAGCTAAGCAGGACACTAGAGAGACCTAGAGGTCCCAATTCTGGAAACTTATGCATGTAATCCTTATGCCACTGCTGACCACAACAAGTTTATTTGTGTACTTAAAGTTAAAAAACTTCATGAAGTGCTTGCAGGATCAGAGTCCTATTTCCCTGGATGGTAGTTCTGCTGCTGGTAAATAAGTGCCAGGAAATAGAGCAGAGACACGCTGGTTTGTGCATCCCCAGGCACACGGAAGACAGAAGCAAACTCTAATATTTACCAACCTGAAAAAACTGTAAAAACCTGGAGTTTCCAGCTTCTGTGACAGTACTAGCAGAAGAGTGAAATAAATTAAATAATCATGCCATAAATACTAATTAATTGCCATTAAAAAGTACTCAAATCGTATAAAAGAAAAATGCAGCCATTAATCAGAATAGCTCAGGTACCTAAATAAATATTTACTATTATGTGTGCATATTTAATCTACCTACCCATCAAAGACTAATGCTCTGTTCCTTGCCAGTGAGGCTTATTAACATCCTGGAGGGATAAAACAGTGCCCCAGAACTGTGCAGGAATGGGGCATAGGGATTTAGGAGGAAAACAGTTGCATAGGTAAAAGCATAAGCCTGGAAATGTGGTCCTATATATAGACTTACATACGGGAATAACCTCATCTTATTACTTGTGTTTAAACTAACAGCTCTAGGCCCTAATACACAAACTCATTGTCCCAAGCAAGCCCTTCTTAACAGCTAGATCCCATCCTGAAGAGCTCCTAAGCCCACAGATCAAAGTCTTCTCAAGATCAGGATTTAACATATTGTATTAATGAGAATTACTTTCAAGCGACTGTGCAAGAACAGGTCTATCTATAGCTTTCAGAAAACAAAAAACCTCCATGTTTGAAGTCTGCTCAGAGACGATTTGTTAGGGCGGTGGGTTGGAACAATTTTCAGGAGAAAAAAATTCAGGTAGGAAAGAAAAACAGAACTTCTAAGCTTTAAAGGAGGGAAAAAAAAAAAAAGACATAACTAGCTTTGTTTCAGAACACACAATCCAACTCAAAGCTCACAAACAAGAATTAAGGATACTCACCATCTGGAACAAAAAGATTTAGCAGTCTACTGCCTACTGCAAAATGGACCCTTTAGGGCCTTTGCAATGCTTCTGCCCCTCATTTTAAAGGGTCATCCCCCTGAAAAGCAGGCTAGAAAGTGCTCTCATTGAAGGGAAGCTTTAACAAGATACAGCTTAGGGGAAAGAAATGATAAAAAGATACAACACTGGGGGCTTGTTTAGTTGCTATTATGTGATGCTTCTGGGGTTGTCCTGAACTTGTGTGCTCCTGCTTTTTGAGCAAACGGCTTTTCCAAGTGTCTTTAGGGGAAATTAAATATAAACAATTAATAAGTATTGGAAAGATTATTTTTAATTGTTCTCAGTAGGCATTTGCTATGATTGCTATTATTTCTAATAAAATAAATGAAGGGGGAGGGTTTAAGGGTTTTTTTTTCCTGATTGGGCTTTGCTAAAAAAAAATTTTTTTTTTTTTTTCAATGAAATACAAATAGATACTTCAGTAGTGACAAAGCTAAAAAAGATTCAAAGAACAAGCAAGTCTGTTAAGCTTATAAGTGGGGCTTACTACAATAGCTTGTTTGGTACAGTTTTCTAAAACTTTTGCTAGCTTCTTACGTAGAGAGAGTTAAAGGGTTGTAAGCAGGTAGGGGCTACTCTAGGAACCAGGCTTTTTAAACACTACTGCCAGTAAAATAACAAATATGTTTTCCACTCACTAACTTTTCTGATGTCTTGTTTGTTTCTGTTGAAAGTGAATTTCAAAGCTTATGCATTCTTTAGCAGTTAAAAGAATTACCACCTGATAGCTCTAACTTTCCAAGGGAAGCTCCTATTCTTCCTGAAAGAAAGAAGTTAGAATACTACATTCTAG
Source organism: Phoebastria nigripes (assembly GCA_035582835.1). Classification (NCBI taxonomy): domain Eukaryota; kingdom Metazoa; phylum Chordata; class Aves; order Procellariiformes; family Diomedeidae; genus Phoebastria; species Phoebastria nigripes. The sequence continues at coordinate 962,720 of JAYKAV010003132.1, forward strand.
GTAGCATGTTTAGGATAAAAACTTACATTCATAAACAAAGAAACAGAAAGTACTCACTTCTTAGTGACTAAGAGCTAAATCCAAAACCAGAGTCAGGTACATATCTCCAAAGGGTTTTCAATAACAGATTTACCATCCACATAACTTTACAGATGCAACTCTACATCACTCATATTGYACATAGATCACCCATTCATGTAGAAAAGCCCAAGAAAAAAATGGCCTTATAACCAACCTCTCAGCTGTAGGGCATCTGTGTAGCTTTATTGACTTTGGTAAAGTAATGCTAATTTACATCAGCTGGGAACCTGCATGACAAATGCAGTGAATGGGAACCAGGTCTGATCTTGCAATGAGCTCCTGCCCGCAGGTGGAACCACTTCAGCCTGGAGAGCCGTCAGGGAGAGGAGCAGAGCTTTGCAAAGGAGCCTGGCAAGGTTCCTTCATTTCTGAGCAAAACAGGTGTATCCCCTCTCCTAACTATGTGCAAGAAACCCCTTTTGTCCTAACCCTGTACTGCTGCCCCTTCTTTAGGTAATCCTGATAGGGAGAAGAGCAATTTTCAGGAAATAACTTGGTGTTTTTTAGGGGAAACAGTAGAAAGTGCTTGGGTAGCAAAGACAGCAATTGCCTGTCTGATACCTTCCCAGAAGTGAGATAAGGTTACCAGGAGATTAAAAACAGGGAAAAAAAAAAAAAAAAAAAAAAAAAAAAAAAAAAAAAAAAAAAAAAAAAAAAAAAAAAAATTGACTCTAAATGTTGAGTACACGTGGCTTGGCAGAGATATCTGATGGGAGAGGCCTATGCAGGTGTTTAGTGTTAAGGAGCATGGACATGAAACATCTGTTGACAGCATGTGGACAAAGTCTTCTAAACCTGGTGTTTATTCTGTGACTGCATAAAACTGATACTCCCTGTTCTTGGGTTGCTGTGGTGGCAGAGGAGGGCACCGGTGCTGTTTTGGCACAGAGGGAAGGAAGAAGACTCTCTTGTGGCTCTCTTTTCAGTAGTGTTGAAGAATCTCCTGCTTTTCACTGATGACACTGTGTTTTTTGTTGCTTTGTTTTCCAAACAGCATATGTACTGCTCTGCCCTGCCTCGTGGCTCTGAGCTGTGGCTGTACAGCCAAACAGGAGAGCAGAACGTGGAAGTGGCTCCATGTGGCTCAGATGCAATTTGGGACTTGCACATGCAAAGGTGGAGCAGGTGTGACATGTCACTATAACTGCGTGGGGTCTCTTGCATGAGCAGTCCAGCGTGTGTGTCTGTCTCAAATCTAAGTCAACCTTCCAGCTGTGATGCTTTCCAGAGATGTTTGCAGGAGGGGGATAAACTAACCTTGGTGACTCTGGCATCCCCTTGAGGAGAAAAGTCCTCCTAGGCTGGTTCAGCAGGAGGACCTTAATCTGAGCAGTTTAGATTTACTGTAAAACTCTGTAAGTTTTAAGATGATGGGTGGGTTTTTTTGCTGATTCCTTGTTAGGATTTATTGTCTTTCTTTTTTGCTTTAAGTGTAAGGCAGGTTCAAATCAATGTTTTAGAAAATAGTACCTTGATTCTCTGTCCTTGACCCCAGCCTGTTTTTCTCTGCAAAGAAGCAATGTTTTCTCTGTCAACTGTTAGAGGAAACGACAAGCTTTGTGTTTCTATGACCTAGCCTGGTTTTTAGTGCCAAGGAGATTTTAACAGAAAACCCTCAAAAAATACCCAGTGCCCAGGTGAACTTTTGTCTCATGTATGTATGTGGAGACAGAGTGGTTTTGGTTGGGGATCTCAGGCATAGAAGAGGGCAGGTAGCTGACCTGGGTGTGCTAAGCATAGCTAGGGGATGCTGGTGCTGGAGATGGCTCTCTGGACCAATCCAGGTGAGTGAGTACCCCACCAAGTATGTGGCAGTGATTTGATGTGACAGCTGCTACTGTTCCCAAAGCAAACGGTATGCACCAAAAAGAATCAAGATGGTGCTTTGGATGCTGCATTAGCAGGGTATGAAGATGTTTTGCTGCTTCTTGTATCTTAATTCTGGACCAGAGAGAGTATGAGAGAACGATGCTCTGGTAAGGGCATTTATGCGACTCAGAGGAGACCTCAGATCTGGGCCCTGTTCCAAAATATGGATTTGTTAGAGAAGGCGTATTTATGCTAATGGAATAGGTGCTTTTGGGGTTGAGTAGAAACTGAGCAGGGCATTTGAGGTTGGGACATAAGCACCACAAATTATGGTATAGACATTTTTATTTATTTATTTATTTGTGGCTGTAGCTCCAGCTTTTTCCTATATCTCAATTCCTCTTATGTAACTGGGGGCAGAAGCAGTTTTTACTTTCTAGGGGCAAGATAAGAATACAGGTTGTGAGGTGCTCTTGCATGATGATGATGGAAAGTATGTAAGTATATAAAAACCTTGCTGACCTCACTGATGGCACAGCACGTGGTGCAGCATAAGGAACACTGGGCTGGTGGTCAAAAAACTTAAGTTAATTTTTTCCCTTGGCTGCTGAGTTGCTGCATGGCCTTGAGTGTATGACTTCCTCTCTTCTGTTTCTTTTGGCTTGCGTTTTTGTTAAAGCATGAACAGCACCTTGCACTGCTGGGCACTGATTGCAGCTGAGTTTTCCAAATACAACCATATCGCATAAGGCAAACTTATGAATTATTTCTATTGACTGTCTGATAGAAAACAAGTTTATTCTGACTGTTGTAGTAGAATGTCATTACTATTGCAAGGAAATGGAGTTTCTCCAAGCTGTGCAAAGCCGGTGACAGAACTAGGGAGCTTTGAACTTCCCATGAATTTGCTAATGCATGAATCGTCACTGACTGGCAAGTAGAATTTTCCTTCATGCTTGTTTGTGGGTGAAATTCATTCCTCTCTCTTTAGGCTTATATAGCTATTTAAGCTGAGGCTGACATAGACGGCTTAAGGATTGCACAGGTGTGCAATTGCTCTCTACAGAGGAGTTCAAGCTTTTCATCTCCTATCTGCTCTTAGCTTTCCTTTAAGATGGGGTATATGTTGGTGATGTTGGAAGTCTCTTCAAATCATCTGGAGTTTGGAGCTAGAATCAGAGTTGGTGTGAAGAGTTAAACAACACTGATTTCAGTAGAGCATCATCTATTTACAGTGGTGTCCTGAATCAGACACTGGGAATTTAGTTCATTGACTCTTGGTTTTGCATCCGTTGACTGGAAGTCACATACTGTTTCCTGCCTGCTGTAAGGCCAGAAGGGCCAAAAGACCTGCTTCCCTTTGCATATCAGCTTGTCTTCTAATGCTAGACAGAGGCACTCATTTAGACCCAGACCTCACTAATCATATCTTAAACCCAAAGACTAGGTTAACTCTGTGCTAGTGCAAAACTAAAAAAGATTTCTGGATTGCTCACAGGAAATTTGGAGTACTGTGTATCCCTGCAGACCACCAGAAACTGTTCTGTGGAGAGGGATCAAGACAGCTTGAGTGGGGCAACCTGCCTGCCAGCTGTTATTACTCCCTTACCTTCTCTCCACGGAAAGAGGCTGTATTTTTAGCTTAGTTTTCAGAAGACAAGACCTATGTGATGGTGATGTCACTGCCTCTGACTCTCCACTTCTCCACTCCAATGATTTCTGAACCTATTATCCAACCTCAGATAACTTGACTAGGTCAAAAATCTGAGTGACTAAACTGGAAGAAATTTTATGAAAATGGGTGTCTGGGTAGAGAAGAGACAGTTAAATTAAAGATGCCCTAGGGAGAGATCACAGGCATGGCTCAACCATATTAGCTGTTGTTGGTTTTATTGGTCAAAAAACCTTCCAGGTTTTCTGTGTTTCCCAGCATGTTTAGCTGTCTCAGATGGCACCTGTTGAAGCAATGCTCTTAGTGAGGCATTTCATACCAAGAGCACCGAGGAATAAGAAAGGAGCCAGTTTGGTGCTCTTGGGCAACGCCAGTGACAAGTCAGTGCAGCCAGCCCTGCTTTCTACCAGGACCCTGGTTGTCCATACTGCATACTTAAGGGTCAACTCAATCCCCTTTGTAGGTCAGACCAGGCATGGGTAGGGATTGTCTACATTATGGTCTGCTATGTGCTCTTACAGGGCTTCAACTCATTCTGTTTCAAGTACCTCCTAACACAGCAAGAGTTGTGGTCTCACTCCTAACTTAGGCATTTCTGGGAATGGCTGGGCTGGTGGCCAGGTGAGTTTGTATGTGAGCTTGGAGAGACCAGCATGGATTTCATCTACAGAAACAAAAAAACACCCTATGGCCTGTGTTCTCCTAAGTGTATGAATGTTTCACTATTACCCCCTGCCTAGCACAAGCCCTGCTTTTGTTTCCTTCACTCTCTCATGACTATTGTTTAAAATTCTTCCTCTGACTCCAAATTACCGCATGAAGCTCCAGTGTCTGTGGCAGGGCAGTTCATCCTGATGGACTCTCTAAAAAAGCAAAGGCAGCAGCTGGAGTAGTGTACCTCTGCTCTGAGGTTCCTAAAATCATTGTATCTAACTTGGTCCAAGCTCATGAAGTTCCTTGGGTGGTTGATGATTCAACACCTTGCATACTCTGCTAGGAAACAAGCACTGAACTCGTTAAGAAAATGTACAGGAGCTGGAATGTGCCTTCCTCATCAGGGATGCACCTGCATGAAAACGGGCAAAAGGTGCCTTGCAGCAATTATGCCAGTGGGTACCTTTTAAGCTGATTTCTTAAGGAAATATGTTTTTTCAAGCACCTATGCTGCCTGCCTACCTAGGGGTGGCTCTGTCTGTCAGTCTGTCCTTCCTGTGTAACCCTGAAACTCACTGGACAAATTCAGCACAATACAACAGAGAGGAGAGGTCTCGGAGACTATTACAAACTTCATTAACAGGATGACTGATAGTGAAATCACTGAAGAAAAGGCTACTAAGCTCACCCTTTAGTAGACATTAGGGAATCTGTGTCGAGAGCGAGACATCAAAAGTGAAGCATCACCAGTTTTCTCTGCTCACCGAACAACTTGTTTTTAGCTCTGCTGGACCTGAGTGAGACAGGGGAAGGACGGATTTAATTCCCCCGCCCTGGCAAGGGAATATTCTTAGCCCCTGACATCATTATAGACGAATCCCTCCAGGGATATTAAAGATGGAGAGCATAGTTCAATCTTGGTGGCGTCATGTCCAGAGGGCCAGTGGGAAAAATCCTCCTTGCCTAGTTAGGCTTAAAGGGAAACTTAACACGAGGAGGATGACTAAAGCGCATTTAGAGCGAGTGATTTATGTAAAACTATAACCTTTATAAAATAGGATTAAGTGCCAATGTGCTTACATTTGGATGGGGAATGCTTGTTATTTGCCCTGCAAGAGTTATGGCCAATAGGTCTCTGCAAACGGAGACCGAGGAAGAGACAGAGAGTCTCAGCCGCTTTTTCTTTTTCCCTTTGCTCCTGCCCCCCTCCTTCTTTCATTAAAGCTGCACATCATATGAAGTGGCACCAGCCTCAGAGAGTCTCTGACAAAACCATTGCATGGAGCCTCGGGACAGAACTTGCTGCAGTTCATGTTCTCTTCCTCTGCCCTTCCTCTCCCTGCCTTTTGCTTTCCGAGTATACATCCAATAAGTCAGATGAAACTTAATCTTGTTTGCTCTGTCTCTAATTCTCTCTTCCTTTCTCTATTCTCCTTTTCTCTTGCTGCTCTGCTTCCTTGTCCCTCCTCTGCCCTCCAGCTTCAAGTTGTGTTTTATGTTGCTCTAGAACAGCAGCACTTTTCRGGCTTACCTTTATTCTTTCCTGTTTCTGGCCTTCTCCCTTAGCTGCGGATCAATAAGTGCAAACAGTGGGCAAGGGAACATCAGTGGAATAAAAATGAATTGACACAGCTCAGTCCCTTTTTTATGTCTCTTAAATTGTTGAATGGGCCGATTTTACAGCAGAGGTGTGCTTGGAGCGGAGGGAGCAATTCTGCTTTTCTGCTCTGAGGCCCGCAGATATTGGGTGCTTCTGCTCAGAGACCCAAACGCTGTCTTGAAGATGAATCCCTTGCCCAGGAGGTGCAGGCTGTTGAGTGGAATGATGCACTGGTCTGTGATGATTAGTAGGGAGCTAATATCACAAGGCTCTATTTGCCACCACCTCTCTGTTCATATAGCACGGTCCTGGGTACTTCAGGTTCTGCTTTGGGGTTTTTTTCAAGTTCTGGGTATCTGTAAAAATCTACCAACTAGAGATCTGCTCCTGCAGCATGAACTCAGCTCTCTAAGATGAACTATCATTGCCTTGCATTTTTTATTGTTTCTTGTTTTGTTTTGTTTTTTTTTCAAAAATATCATTTAATGAGCAGACAAGGTATGCTATAATTACTGAGCTGGGAACTCAGGCTTGTACCTTTATTTCTGTGCAAAAACTTTCTCCTTTTTAATGCCTTCCTCTGTGGAAAATGGGAAACATCACCCACCTGAGATGGTGGAATTGGGGAGCTCGAGCCACTTAAAAATAACCACTGTCCAATGAAATCTGACTCTAGTAATTTCTTTGTTTTAGGAAAATCTTCCCCTTTGCATGCTGGTGGGAGAACAGAATTATTGGTAGACTTTGCTTTTCACATCCGCTGCTGCTATCTCAGAAGGAAATTGTGAGTATAAATCAGTTGGGGGCTCTGATCCAGCTATTCTCTTCTCTTTTTGAGTACAGATTGCTATGTTTTCCTCCCTATGAAATGGGAATTAGACTCATGGAAATGCAAGGCCTGTAAAGCTGATTCTTATCAYGCTCCGGTTTTCTGCTGGTATTATTGCAATGACTTCCGTGTTCTTTGCTCCTGGTATATATCGGGATTTATGAAGATAAGGGTTGGTTCAATAAGGTTCCTCAATATTAGCGAGAATAATTAATTTCTAGTCTGAGCCCTAACATGACATGTGCCAGTTATTGATGGATGAATAGTAAAAGGGGCAGAGCCTTCGCTCAATTTGAATTCTTGCTCCTTCAAACCTTTTCAATATACTCTCAACTTTAGCCAGGAGCTGTAATGTTGCATTTCTGCAATAAGTCCTTTCTCAAATTTTTCATCTTGACTCAATATGATCTCTCTCTCAAATGGTTACTTGCAGCTGTCAGGATTAGGAGCGCTGATCTGCTCTCTAGACAAAACATGAAGACACTTTCACGACCTGGCTTTCTCAGATTTCCAGCTCTCCTGCTCTTGGCTAAGCCAGCCATACTGTAACAACAACTTTTCCTCCAGTGACTCTGCTTTAGTGCTGGAGCTCAGAGCACCACATTGAGCAGGGAGCCAGGAGAGCATGGAGGCAACAGAACTCCCCCCTCCCAACACCCAAGACATCCCAAATCAGTTTGATTACAGTTTTGCTTGAAAGCTGCTGGGTCCCTTTCAGCCTAAATGGTTGTCATGTTTTACAGAAGGATTATTCCAAATCCTTAGGGAGGGGAAAAAAATTAACAAGGAGGATAAAGTAGAAAACCACTGTTGCAACAATCACACCAGCTTCAGCTACCCAATGGCTGCTGTTGTGTAATGCAATCCCCATATACAGTGCATTACCGACTTCCAATATGCAGTAATATTTACATTAGCATTAGGGTACCATCAAGCCTTTACTTATCCACATAGTTAAAATTGTTATCTGTATATGAACCCCAGAGATGATATATCTAGTTGTCAGCAGTGACCTGATGATAATAGCAGTACAATTTAGTTACAATATACAATATCATTAATCATCCAAATGTAGCATAAACAGAATGGACCATTTGCTAAGGTCTTGCCAGGGGTGGGAGGAAGGTCCCTCACTTATAACAGCTGTATACGCCAGAGGCTCCCCTAAGGAAAGGGGCTGGCAGGATGGGGGGGAGATTTTCCATCGAAATCAGAATCACCTTCAAGGGTGGTACATGCCTCTATTTATTAGCATTATGCTACATATGCTAATGGCAGACTGTACACTATTTCTGAGCATTAACATCTGCTCAAAGCAACAGACTTTCACTTACAGAAACTGATTTAAACTCAGTGAAGCAGATAAACACAGAAATCTAAGCAGGTGGCTGCGACTGAAGGAAGAATTCTCAATTCCTGCACTCAACCGATGAACTTCACTAAAACCATAATTAATATTCAGATAACTATATTCCGACACATAGAATAAACAAGATCATTTAAAGGATGCAGATTGTCTACCTGGGACGAGGGGAGGCAGGGGCTTGAGTTTAGAATACAGAGTGGTTTGAATAGAAATCCAAAGCACTCCTTAATTTCTTACTGGTGCCTTTGATGTTGGCCTGGGCCAGAAAACACAAATAGCAAGAGGATGTTATTGCATYGTCCACAGGCACAAAGTGGGAATTAAACTTTTAAACAAGCAGTTTGTGGAAGGTAATGACAGAAATGAATCTCTCCTTGTAGGATGTTAGATAGTGTAAAGATCTTGTTACAGAAGCGTGGGTAAATTTGGTCACTACGTTTAATACCCCAACCTTTCATTTGGGAAATGTTGTACAGGCATGAAAAAAATATGAACAAAAGAAATCCTTTTCTGTTCTCTCCAGTGACACTTGCTCAAGTTTTGTTTTGAGCACTGATAGCTGGTTCCAAGTGAAAGACCCACCAGTGTTTCATCCACAGGATAATGTTGCAAAAGCAAAAGTCCGCCCTATTTCTCTCAAACTCCAGACTCATCTGAATGGTTGGATGAACTTTAAATCTAGTCTAGCTGAGCCTGAAGCTTAGAGTGAAATGTTAAACGGGGGTTAATTTTACATATATTCAGCTTTTATTGCAGGCATTTGATCTGGTTCCAGATGTACCGTTTCTCCAAAGAATTATGCGATAATTCTTTTTCTTATACTAGGGTTATATATATCCTTGCAGCCAGTCCTAAAAGGCATATTCAAACCTTGTATGCTCCAGCTAGGTTTCTGGACTGGTATTTCCTTTTGGGTGCTTCCAAAAGACTCTGCTCAAGGCTTTATTGTGCCCTCTGAATTACTTTTCTCCTCTCTCTTGACCAGATGCATGGACTTAGGTGGAATATGTAGCGGTACTAAGTTTTTGAGAATTGTGGATCAGATCTGCACAATGATGAAATTGCTCATTATAGTTCATTATACGAAGAAATGAACCACATGAGGCTTTGGAAATCCCTTGGGTTGAAAATGGTGAGAGGCTGGGAGAATGTTTGAGGGAGGTATTGTATACATTTGCCCTGTTCTTACTGTTCTCTGGGCATGTGCTTATGGCCACTGCTGGGTGCAGAGTGGCTTTGTGTGCTCCATACTTCTGAATCAGTATGGCTGTACTTACGTTCTTAAGAAAGCAACATCTTCCTTTCTTTCCTTTTTCTTTCTTTTTCCCCTTGCATCTTTAACGATGAAAAGCTTTTCTAAGCAATCCTCAAAGATGTAAGCTTTGTTTATAAAGCTGGTATGTGTGTTCACTGGACTCCAGGAGAAGGTGAATGGGAATGAATAGCAAGCAAAGCAAAATTTAAAGGATAATTTTGAGACCTGACCCTCAAAATAACTAAATGCACCATGTGCATACTCAAAGAACAAATTTGCTATTCTTTTTTTGGTATTGCTATCTCTTCCATTTTCTACAAGCCTGGTGTGCTTTGCTGTGCTTCCTCACAACCAGCTCCAGAATGTGTGAGAATATATGAGAATCTTGACTTTTTTTTTTTTTTTTAGGTACATTTTCCAGCCTGTGTGTTAACTGAGAAAATCTGAATCTTAAAGATTGAAATATTTCAAAACAACAATTAGAAATCTCAAAATGTATTGTTTTGAGCTAAAATGATTGAATGTCTTTTGTCTTAAGATTTTTAATCCAACATTATAATTTTGGAGAATCTCTTCCATTTTTCTGAATGCATCAGAGCCAGCAATAAAGCTCTATTAACCTTTAAACTCCATTTTCTTGTTTTCTTTGAAATCAAAAGTAGCAACTTCATGGCCTTCCAAACTCTAATAGCAACTCCCTCTTCTGTGTACACTGGGAATCACAGGGTATAACTATGCTACCCCGATCTTTTGGGAGGAGTCCTAGGATATTGGATACCTAAGATACCTGTATTACTGTGAAGATTTGGGGTTTACTTCTACTGATCCACCCTCCTGCATTTTCACTCCCCAAGTACAGGTGCCCCTGTTGTCCCTCTATGGATTCTGGATATTGGAGTCTGCTAGGTATTTTTTGTGCTACAAATTATCAGAAATGCGGGGGCAAATTCTGCTACGCCCATGCAATCCATTTGACTTGAGTGAGGCTGCACCCCATTAAGTACTTCATCATATGCTCAACAAAGTCAATAATAAAGCTCCTGCCGGCTTCAACTATCAGGGCCGAACTGGGGGCAGAATGTATGATGTTATGATCACTTTAAAATTATTAGCTTCCATATGTTCCCAAATTTGTGGGTATTTAAACTGACTGTTAGAGGTATGCATGACTTTTTGAAATTCTGTTCAAAAGGATTTGTTACTTCAGAATATTAACAATCTGGAGGATTTTTCAGATGAAATTATTAGGCTGTTATAGCTTTTTCTTTTTTTTTTTTTTTTTTCCCCTTTGTGCTTAATTGTATGCACGCGAATGGTTTCATTGACTGCTTTGGAGGGGTGCGAAAAGATCTGCCTGAAAAAGTGTTCTGTATAAAATCACAAGGGGGAAATGAAAAGAATGCCTACCAATCTGTTAAAAAAAATAAAATCGCCCAAGTGTGTGGTATCAATTTCCAGGGAAGAAAAAAAGGGTGTTTTCAAGAGCCCCTAATGCAGTCCTAAGTAAGTCTTCGCTGCCAGTTTAGAAGAAGAATTTGTCCGAGGAAAAACAAAGCAAAAGCAGCCACCAAAGAAGGAGCATGCCTGCAAAACCAAACTTTCTTTAAAAAGCGTACTTGCACCCGTTGCCAGACCATGCTGCAAAATGCGACGCAGTTACAGCCATCTTTTCCCCCTTGAATTCCCCTGCCTTTTTCTGCGTGTGTATTAAATGCCTGGCTGTTATCCACTCAGCGCAGTGGGGTCACTAAAGATCGGATGATATTCTTTTAGCCAACCATGACTGAGCGAAATACAGCATCTATGTTTGGAGATGGGGCCCCAGTTCCGCACCGTGTTATTTATCCAACCATCAGGAGACGCGGACTCCTGTTGTCTTGAATGGGAACAACCATCGAGTTAAAGGGGAAAGGTGTGGGAATGTTTTCGGGACAGGGGCTGCTGGTGTAGAGGGCAGGAAAACGTGTGTAATGGGTGGACTGACTGCAGCTAAGCCATCCTACTGCCCAAAATACGTGGGTCGCTCTGTGCCCCGGGGTACCCCTTCGGGTACTGGGAATGCTGCCGCTTTCCTCCTCCCCGCAAGCGAAGGAGAGGTATAAGGTTTGCAAAGCAGTTGGAAATCTCCGTCTGAGCGGTAGGACAGCTGTACAAAGATGTATAGTTATTATAGACATATATATAGCAAATAAACCCGACTGGAATCAGGACATCAAAAGACTGATGCTCTCTCCCAAGTATTCATCCTTTAAGTACTGTGTCTTTCTTTCTTTCTTGTTTTGTTGACTGCCTATTAGTGTGTTAATCTCTCGGGGGAGATTACTGAACAAATAGCTGTTGGACAAAAATAATGACAAGGAAGGAAAGCACAAAAAAAATGTAAGAAATGGAGGAGGGGCCAGTGATCGTAGAAGCAGAGGCATATGAAATCACTCATCGGTTTAAGAGTGAAGGAGGGCAAAGAGTCTAATTTCCCCATAGGTCAAAGGGAAAGAGAAACCAGCTCTGCACAAAGGGGACTCGGCACCCTTGCGGGATCTGTCCCTGCCTTCCCCAAAAGGTATAAAACCACATCCTGTATGCGAGTGGTAACCGGCCGTGCCCAATTCCCCTCTTCGCTGTTCCTGCAGGGGCGATGGTTGCTGTCCCCGTGAATGCTTCAGATTAAAACAACGACTTCCTGAGCTAGACAGCCGGAATGGGAGCTGGGAGCCGTGACAGACTTATGTCCTCCATGGATCTGGTGTGGATGGGATGCATGCAGCATACCCCAAGCCATGGATGATGCCRGCCACCCGCGGGGACCTCCACCAGCTCCGAGCTCGGCATCTGCAGCCCCCGCTGCTGCCCAGCCCTGGCCCCACTGGAGGCACAGCTCAATGTAAGGCAGGGCCCTAACTGATTTTCCAGCTAACTCGTTCAGAAAACAAATCTATTGTCTGTGTTATGTGTCGCACAAATATTGTCGCTTCCAGGGAGGAGATATTTATCTATATTTGCCTAGGATTGCTTTTGAACTGGACATTGAACCCATTTCCATGTAATGATTAACACTGGTGGCGGAGCAAACAAAGGGAAATAGCTTGGAGTCAGCTGGTTTTAAAAAAAAAAAAAAAAAAAAAAAGAAGAAGAAGAAAACAATCCCTGTGGTCTGATAATGCTACAGTCAAGGGAAGGCATTCTGTAATCTGGGAACAGTCCTATATATAGCAATATGCCTGAGTGCCTCTGGGGAGCTGAAGCACTTTTAAATCTCACGTATTAGATGGAGACAGAATACAGCACTCTCTCTGTTCCTATGGACATGGCTGTTTCTAGTGGTTCTTGTGCATCTTGGAGTAATATCCCCGTACTCCAGGCTGCTGCTTTAAGAGAAGAAGAAAACCTTTTTGCTTTTGTTCTGGCCTCTTTGGCTCTTTCCTAATTTCTTTTCTATTTTGTCTACTTTTTGCTTAGTTTGGAGAGACTGAGAGCAGACCGTTAGCTTGATGACTAGACTTGCACGATTTTTTTGTCAGCTGATATTTGTAGAGGAAAAATATCTTAGCAGGAAGGAAAGCTGTTCACAGATTTAGAGGAAATTTGGCAAGTTGTTTCAAGCAGGACATAAAAAGGATAAAGTCAAAACATTTTCTTTGATCATCTAAAAAAAAAGTTTATCTGTGGGAATAATTTATTTTCATAAATAGCCAGGACTTGGTTTTGTTATTATTTTTTAAGAAAAGCATAGATGCAAGATGCCCCAACGTGAAAGTACTCAAAAGCAAAATACCTTGAAATTTATTTTTTTACTTAGAAAATAAAACAAATTAATTTTTGAGCTTAACCTAAACTTCTTTTTTTTTCTTTTTTTTTTTTTTTTTTCCTTCCCCCACTGATAGAAAATATCCCAAACCTCCCAAACCAGATTTCATTAACTGTTTGCAGGTCTGTAGTTCTGATTTCTCCCCAGAGCTGCAGTCCCTGGGTTTCACTGCCACCTTCATCACTGATGTGCCCTATGTCCTTGGTCAAGACATCAAATCTCTCGCTAAAGATTTCTTTCTCCACACATGCATGTGCAGCACCTTGCACAGAGGGGACTGGTTTTGGTAGCGACCTGAAGGTGTCACTACTATACAATGAATACTGGTACCCTCCACGTCCTGTTCTTTAGCAGCAGGATGGCTGCACTGCAGTTACAATGAACATGCAAAAAATTGCAATAGGTATCACAAAGTACAGTTTTAGCACTTAAAAGACACCAATATATTGACCCATTTGTGTCGATATTTATTCCTTAACAGCTGCATTACATTGGCATATAAGCCCCTATCTAGCTTCCATTAAAATCAGTGACAAACTCCCATTGACTTAAATGGTGCAGGATAGAGCCCTAAATCTGTAATGTAATCGTGTGCATGTCTGTTTTTTCTAGATAATGTAACCACTACAATGTAAAAATACATCTATTATATGCACTTTGCTCAAATATCTGTAAATGTGACAGTAATCACCCTTTCATATTATATGCTGTATATCAACAAGTTATTTCTACTTAGTGAGAAAGAAAAAAAAAGTTCTTAAAAAGTTATTTTCCAAAAATGCAAATGTACCTCTGTATAGAAATTCCCAGCTAAGACTGTCTATAAATATTAATTCTTCATAACATATACCAAGGCTGTCTCACACTAGGAATTTCACTCCGAAAGATTCAATCCTTACACAGTCACTGCATGCAAATGTTCCTTGGTGTCTATACATCCCCTCATTAACAGCACCAATTGGGTTAAAATAAGGCTGGCACTTGTACCAAATGCTGTCACCGGGGATGCCAGATCCTTTTCAACCTCGCTGCAGCCTGATCCTGCAGTTAAGATCAGGTTATGGACGGTTTTACTCGCTGTAATCAGCAACTGCTCCTGAATTGCCTTCACCGCTGCCGCCCTGCAGCGTTATTTCCACCCGGCGGCAGTGAGGAGGTCTTCTGGGCTGCCACAGTTTCCAGGCTTGGTGGAGAAAGGAAGTCACACYGGTGCCTAAAAGTCCCTTCTGGCTATCCTCACAGGGCCAAATCCTCAGTGGGTGAAAAATCGAGAGCTTCACCCTTCTACCTGCTGAGGGTTTGGTCATCTCAAAGCAAAGAAATGGAGGAAAATGCTTTCCCCAGCCATATTTGCAGCCTTTCTCACACACTGCCAGCTCCCCCTTCTTCCCTGCCCCATCCTGTTGGTGTACATCTGCAACTCCTGATTCCTTAAAAGCAGGGGCGAAGGGCTACAGAGGTGTTCGTCGTGTGAAGATACGTGGGTAAAGCAGACCCCCCCCAGGACAGGTATCTGCCCAACGCTCCTGTCAGAGTGGCCAAGACCCAAGGACATCCCTCCCTCCTGCCCTTTCTCAGGTCGGGGTAAAGAAGAGCTGGAAGGGCAAGAAGGGACCTGCTGGGAGACATCCCAGGGTGGCTGTCATGTTTGCCAGGTTAATTAGCCAAGACCGAAAGCCGTCCCCCCGACTGCTGCTGAGCCCTTCCTCACCCCTGGCTCTTGCCTGAGCACCTGGAGCGGTTGGGCTACTGAGATGGCTGCCAGCCACGTTGCCGAATAACGTCTCAGCGTCTCCTCACACTTCCCCCGTCTGCCGGTATCCATCTGCTGTCTCTCATCCCCTGCTCGGCATCCCAGCGCCTTGAGGCAAGAGGTGTCTTTTTGTCCCCCATCTGTGCAGCACCCAGCACAGGGGGGCTCCTAGACCCATCGGAGGCGACACGGGGGACAGCTCTAGCCCAGAACTGAGGCAACCACAAGATGCGATCACGCCACATGAAACAGGAAGGGAGGGTGCATTTAATGCAGAGAGAAGGCTGAACTGCCCTGCCTTTATTTGCTCTCTTTACACCATTGTGTGGATTTTCTTTTACCCTAAAAGGAGCCGCGGGCTCATCCTAGGTATCGGGGTGCACCCCAAAAGCTGGCTCACCATACGCTATGGGAAAGAAACAGCCTTGCAGAAATGGAGCCAGCTCCCCAGGCAGTGGTGTCTTCAGACCTGGTCCACAGTAGGATTTGGAAGACGGTAATTAATACACATTAATCCTGCAGCCTTGTTGAAGCAACGTCTAAATAGTTTGTATGTATTAAACACTCACAGCCTTTGCTGCCTGAGCCTGTTACTGCCTTTCAGCTAATGCTTCTAGAGAAGGTCCTAACCAGACACCAAGACAGAAAACAAAATAAAACTTTAGACAGCCTGATCTTAAGCAGGGGTGTTTGGAGAAGGGGAGTTAGGGRCACAGATTACACCTCAAGTGACCCTGATGCTCTTTTAACTGGCAGATTTCCTGTCGTCCTCTCAGGTAAATGCACAGAAAACCATAGCTACGGTATAGTGACTCATGCTCCTCTAGAAAACTCTCCCTGCATGCTCCAAATCCTCACTTCAACCCCGCAGTATCAGGGAGGAGCCAGCAGGCTTGTAGGAGATGACTGAACTTAAATCAACACCTTCAGCATAATTTTTTGGGTAGGCTTTAAACCTGTTCCATGAATCGAAGGAGCTGTATCGGCATAAGGGCTCCCCCACCCCATCCCCTATATAACTGCATCTAAACTAGTTATCTGTCAGGGTTGTGATTGTTTTGGGGTGTATAACATACATATTCAGCATCTAAAATGTCTTCTGGCCCTGGTGACTTCGCAGTGGCTTCCACAAGGTTTAGATCTGGCCCCTCCTGTTGTTCTGTAGCTGCGTCTCTGATTACGTGAATGTTAGTGTCTGGGGATGGGAGGTCAAAAAGGTCCCCATCTGTCCTGATTCTAAGAGACTCGGACCTGATCCTTCCCTGACAGTTGCTGTGAGTAATGCTGCCCTGCCAGCCCGTCCCAGGCAATAAGGGATTTCTTGCGAGGAGTAAAGGTGGAAGAGGAGGATGTCAGACAGCCCCTCCTGGAAAGATTTATAAATGCACCATAACCGACTTCACAGGCTTAGTACCTTGGAGAGTAATTGAAAGAGATGTTCCATATTGATCTTTTCAGAAAGTTCAGTTTGTCTAATCCATCCCCTCCCTAGAGCCGGGTGAAAGATATTTGAACTTGTAGCGCTGGGGTTGGATTCTGCTCTCTGTCATCTGGGTGTAAACCTAGGGAGGCAACTCTGAAGGCCATGGCAGTTTCCATGGTGTAAGGGAGAGCAGAAGCCAACCCCAAGTGCAGACAGAGTGTACTGGTGTGTCTGTAGCTGGGCTTGGTTTGAGGAAAACCATTTTTGTCACTGCAGGTTTCCAGTGATTTTATGGGATGGGCATTATGTATCCATGTTATGATGTGAATGCCAGGGATTTATTGCACGAAATATGGAGAGGAAAGATGATTTTGTGATTAAGAAATCATACTGGGACTTGTATAATCTGTGTTTAATTCCCAACCCAGCTGTAGATGGCTGCTCTGCCCTTGGATAAGTCATTTATGCTCAGATCCATAAAGCTATTTAGGTATCTAACACCCATTGATTTCAATGGGAGTTGAGCTCTAAGTGCCTTTAAGGATCTGAGTCTTAATCTCAGTGCAACTCAGGGTTAGGAACCAAACCTATTAGATTATGATCTGATACTTCTTTTCTCCTACTGGATGTATGCTTGTTTGTGTCCGTGAGGAATATGGTAGGTCTATATGTGCCTGTACAGCATCTAGCACAGTGGGGTCCTGATCTCAGCTGTTGCTGGAAAAATACAATACAAATGTGATCACAGTTACAAAAAAGGAAAAAGGAATTGAGAGCTAAACTGCAAGAAAATAATCTAAGGACCTTAATATCATGGTCTATTTTTTAATGTTCTCTTGTGCTTTAAAAATCACTAGCAAACCCCATGTCTTTTGCTGGGTGTTGATCTCCTGTGGCCTTTTAAATTATTCAGCCCTTCTAGTGACCCTTCCTCAAAACATCTCAATTATTTTACAAGTGTGAATTAAGCTTTGCATCCTACCCTTCCAGACATGGGGTTATTACCTTGCTTACTTTGCAGTTCAGGAAACTGAGTCACAGAACTTTGCCCCAGACAAAAGGTACATAAACAAGCACTTAGGTCTTGAAGCAGCAAAACATCCCAGTAAATGTTGACCTGGAACAGACCCGCAGTCCCCTTGTTTCAATCATCAGAGTTACAAGTATTCCGACTTTAACCAGGTCTCTGGGCATGGGAGTCCTAGTTCCACTCCTCTGGTTACTAAACCACTCTTTTCTGCCACCTCCTCCTGCTCCTCACTAGGTTTGTTCTAATAACAGCATTCTTCACTCTAAGGTTGTCGTGTCCCTCAGTAAGAGCGGGCAATGTGTGGTCCTTCATGTGATTTTATGCCAACAGGAACATAAAACCAAACAACCACAGAGAATACACTGTTTTCAGGGTTGTGGAGTCTTTCTGAATAAGAAACTGTTTAAACCTTGTACCAGATACACCATCAGGTGTCTGGCAGTGTTTGCACAGCATGAGGAYTGCAGGTGTATCCTTTGCTAATATAGCCACCAGGGAGAGATGGAGAAATGAAGGAGAGTTTTCTCCATTCTCGTTCCCCTGGGCTAACCCACTCTGCACATGAGATGCGGGGAAATTCCCCGCTTGTAGTCGGTGGTTGGGGTTTGCAGGGACCCAGGCATAGCTGGGTGTTATCACACTTGAATGTGAAAAGCCAACCTCAAAATCTAAGCCTGCTTCCAGGAAGGGTAAGACACTTCCATGGATGAGCACTGGATTCTTCTTGTCTGGGGCACATTTTCCCCAGAAATAACGAATGTCCTTGATATGCCTGCATTTTTTTAAAGTGCAAGTTCTTAAACTTCTGGCACTGCCCTCCTGCTCTTTGGATTTCAATATCCCCAAGGGCCAGATCCTCTCTGAGGATTCACTGCACGGAAGCAAACCATGCCATCTGGGGAGCACCGAGGATGAACGGGGAACCAGAGACATCCAGTGCTTCCTGGCTGTAATGGTTCATATCATCTTAAAAGAGCAAGAGGGATTTGAGGAGGATGCTATGGCCTTACTTTGAAACAAACTTTTGGTATAAAGCAATTAATTCATTTCCTGAATTAAAAGGAGCCTTGGAATGCCTAGTGGTGTTGCAGTACACCTAAGACTTGCCTAATCAGGACGAAATGGGGAGAATCACGCCAGGAGGAGGCCATTATCCTTATCGTATCCAGGAAAATGGGAGCAGTTCCACCTGGTGTTTAATTCATGTGAGTGTTGCTGATGGGTTTAAAGCTTTTCTGGTTTTCTCATGTGTGTGGGGAAAAAACAACAACAACCAATGACAGACCTCTCCAAATAAATTAAAGGACTTTCTTTCCTCTACTCAGTTGCCCTCTCTGTCACATCCCCCACTCTCACTCCTTCCTTTCTCCCTTATAGAAAATACTCAGTGCAAAATAAATGAGTGAAAAGCCGGCATCTTACCAAAGTATCTTTGTGGAAAGGTTTAATTTCCTGCCCTGCTGTGTTTTTGTGTTGTGTGTGTTTTTCTTTTCCCCAAAGGAGGGAAGGAAATAAAGCAAAAAGCAATGGGAGGAAAAAAAAGGAGAATCAAGAACTTGACAGCCAATAAAGGGAAGGGATGTTTAGGAAAAGAGTGGCCTGATCCTGCCCGCATTTCCATGACTGTATCTTCCTTGCACCAAAAGGATCAGCCACTTCTATAAGGATCTGGAGAGGGGGGTAAAACATAAAGCAGGCAGTGTCTATCAGAGAAATGAAGTTTGGCATTCCTACACCCTCCCTTCCAACTCGGAGCGGCTTTGTACGAAGCACCAGCAGCCACGCGAGACAAACTATGGGAGTGCGCAAGGGGCTTGTAATTTATGATCACTGGCAAGGGGGTCTTTTTTGGTCTCTGCCTATTGTGGAGGCAAGCGGGTGTGGGTGGCATCCCCGACCGCGCAGCGTGTGAGTTGGAGTGCCACCAGCCCTCCCTGGAGAGAAAGCCAGGATGCTCTCTTGCAAGATCCGAGCACCAGGCGAGTGTGTGCGGCGGAACAGATAGGAACGAGCCACAATGTGGCAGCATTGTATCTGGTGTGTTGAAGAGACAGCGAGAGTCAAGCTAGGCTGACCTTGGTCTTGCCTATATCAAATCCGAGCTGATTTATTAGGAGAGGGTCAGTGCTGAAGGAGACATACGAGGAGTAAAGTTTGTTCTCAGGTACTGGTGCCTCAGTAACTATCCCTCTCTGGAGAAGAGGAAAAAGGAGAAAAAAATTGGGGTGGCTTGATTGTTATTCACCAAAACAGGCTGGATTCCCTTGAGCAAGAATCTGGCAAAGCTCTGCCTGTTAGGAAATATCTGTTAACACAGTATGTGCAAGTCCAACAAGGTCTGATCCCAGATACTTCAAGTGAATGTCAATTTGTTAACTTTCTGGAAGATCTCAAAGTTCTTCATGGGGAAGTATTATTTATCCAGTTTTGTAGAGCAAGGATCAGAAACACAATGCTGACATGTTAAATACCCAAGTTTTTTAAATCAATCCCTAATTTACAGTGTCCAGCTTGAAACACCAATTGCAGTAGGGACCCCCTCCCCAAAGCACGTACACAACGAGCACACAAAACAAGTAGGCACTAAAAAAAGTGACAGCCAGTTTTAATTTTTCTCTAGAAATGACTTGCTCAGCGTCTACGGAGTAAACCAACAGCTGAGCTAGGAAAAAAAAAGCCATCTCTCCCAACTCCCAGCTCTCAACAACACCGTAATGGTGCATTAAAAGTCTAGATAGGGCTGCGAATCAAAGACTGTCCTCGTGGCAGGACCTGGGCGAGGTGGGTGGCTTTTCTGGGCAAGCCCCAGCAGCTCACCTGAAACAGAGAGGGAATGAGCCACCAAGACAGGCCGCTTGCTCCTGAGGTTCATTTTGTCTGCAGCTCCTCAGAAGGGTTTCTGTGCTTCTCTTTCTCCAACCCTTAGAGAGAGAATGGCTCCCATCAGGGGAAAAAAAAAAAAAAAGAAGGGAAAACACATTTGGGTTGTATAATTTGAGCACGAAACTGACATAAAAATAAGGGCTTCAGCATCTGGGCTAGGTGAGGGAAGGGAAGAGGGAAGAATTGGAGGGGGGGTAAGGAAATAAAAATTTGCTGTCACCTGAAGTATTGTTTAATGCTTTACTTAAAAACGCTGACAGCTTCTGCACAGCTGTATCCACGATAGAAGCAGCCTGCTGGCACATTGATAAAGTATTAAGACGAGCGCAGATCTGGGCACGATACAAAGAGATGAGAGCTCCTTGCAGCTGAATTAAGGCAACGCGCACAAAGTAACCGTTACCTGGCGAAGGATCATTTTGATGCCGAAGTCTTTTGTTTTGATTTCAGATCAAAGGGAGGCTAGGTGGTTTAGGGCTGGCACTCCGAGCTGCATGGCTAACTTATCTGTGCCATTCAAGCAGGCATCACATTGTCTACTTGTAAGGAGAGAAAGATCTGAAACACATGAGGGAGGGATGGGGAGACAAGGGAGAAAACCAAGAACAACTCCATACTGGGGAGCGGTGCAGCCTCGAGTCCTGCAGAAGTGCATTTAAATACCTGGCTTTCTTCTTTACAAAAGTCCGGGTGCAAAGTCCTCCTGCTGTTCTCAGTCTGAAAAGTCTCACTCCAGACTCAGATCTGAGGTTGTCTCTGCTTTTAGGAAGCTCTGGCTCCTGCACTCGAATACCTTCTGTGTCCACAGCCCTGAGCCAGTGTAACACCACCTTGTCATGGAAAACATTATCTCAGTAGACCCTGGAGGGTGGGCACAGCCATACTGGTCTGAAAATGCCTGATGCCAGCATGCTTTTACTTTCCTTCTGCTATTTGTGTGTGCATGTGTGTATTTACATGTTAGTGTAACCATTTCTATACAGGTATTGTAATGCCTCTAATAGAGAAGTTTTGTCATCCTGATCATGCTGCTGCAGTTAAAACAGTGCAGTTTTTCTCCTTCAACAGACCTAAACACAGTCCTGCAAAGTGTTAAGCCCTGTCAGTTCCTGCTGGCTTCGAGGGAACCTCAAAGCATCTTTTGAGAGGGTCTCAGCAACTCTCTCTGCACCCCGAAGGAGAACTGGGGCCCAGGTTAATGAAAAGTAGGGCAGCCTTACACTATCAACTGTCTGAGAGGGTGCCTGGCATTTTGAGAAAGAGCAACAGAGAAAATTCAAGTTACCAAGGYAATGGGCAACCTCAACATAGTGAAGGTAGACATAAAAATACGGGTAGGAGCCAGACAAAACTGCTCTGAGACAGGCTCAGTACATGCTCTGCCTCAGTTTCCCTTTGATTTTGAGGCGGAAGATGATGCTGGCTCACCGCAAATCAGCATGATGAAGATGTTGCAGTCAAGATTTCTGACGTGCTGCTAAATGACCCGCTCTCTCTAAAGTGCGAATATCTTGTTTGTGTTGCATCGGAGTCAAATAGATTGGCTTTGCTGCTGCCCCTGCTGGAGCCCTCACGGAAATGAGTTGTGCGGCGTACGATCCCATCCCAGCCCATGCACACTGCAAAGGAAAAAAGAGAACTCTGACTCTTTCTCTCCTTTCTTTCTCCCACCAGACTGGGCCAAATCCTGATCTCATTTATATCGTAGTAATCCTGGAAGAAATTCACGGGAGTCAGTTTCTCTAGATTTACATGGATGTAACTGAGAGCAGAATTCATCACCACGTCTTCGTAGATGGCTCCTAAGCAGGGAAAAATACTAAGGCCTCCTTTATCTTGACGGCACAAGATGGCTCAATAAATGTAAAGCAYGTGTTATATAACAGTAGAATAATCTATGGTATTGAGGGCTCACAGATCCTGAAAGTCTCTTCCGCTTGCAAGGGGGGGGGAATTAAATAAGGAGAAAAATATATATTGAATAAAGTGCTTGTTGCAGAATATTTTTTTAAATACTGAACTGTGAAACCTAAAGTAGGGCAATACCCTCCCTTTCAACAATACTTTGACTTCCTACAGTCAGCAGATGCAATATGCATAGGATTCAGAAAGATCCCATTAAAATTCATTAAACCATGTTTCCAGCTATTTAGTAAATTTTGAAGAAAAGAAACCTATTGCCTCTTCTGCTCTGTACGATGGCCTCTTTGAATGTAATTAACCCTTCATTCATGGGTCTTTCTATCCAACTAATCTCCCACCCCGTGCCTTCCGATGCATTTTTAATACCGCAGCTAGTACCGCCACCTAAAATCCTCCAGCAGTCACCATGCAATAGAGCTCTTTGCACAGGCAAGGTACTGTAAATCTCCATAAACAGTGCTTGGATGAACAGCAAATTCAGATAAGTGATGTGTTCTTTTTCATGCCTTCCAGTTACAAACGGGAGATGCTCTTCATCCTTCAAGGTAGATTTTTATCCGGGAATGATGTTGGTTTCATACCTGCCTAGGGGATTTAGCCGCTGGGTTTGGGCAAGCTGGGCAAGAAGGGGTGTAAGGAGGGGCAAGAGGGCATAAATAAATAGTGAAACAATAAAGAGAGGCCTAGCAATACACATGCAAATAAACTTTGAAAATTAAAATGCAAAACAGTAATGGATCGAGGAAAATCAAGAGATGTTACGCAAAGTGTCACCTTTATCTGTGTAAAGTGTAAAACTCTGGTCTCTTTATTACATGGTTGACAGAGACTCAGGACCCAATCTGGTCTAGTCCTGAGTGCGATAAACTGTGACCAGTTTCAGATCGGAGCTCCTATTTACGGAGGTGCTAAGCGGAGAGGGGGATTATATCATGCAAAACAGAAGAAACCAAAAATATTCTCGTTCCCCCCTTCCTCTTTTCCCATCTGATAAATGAGCTGGTTTGTCAAAACAGGGAGTGGAGCTGGAGGGGCCAGGGAAAAGGGTTTGGTATAAAAAAAGAAAACTGAAGATGAGAACTGAAAATATTCTGTGTTTCTCTTCGCTCAGAGCAAATCCCATTCCCAGGCCAAATCTAATCGGAATCTGTCCATAAAAAAAGATCAGGAAGGAAATATTTTGAAATATAGGAAGGGCATCAGCCCAAGCCGCGGTGCAAGGTGTTCAAGGTACTCGGTGTTTCTTTCATGATTTCGGTGTTCTGCCACAGCTATGAAGAAGTGTTATTTCTGAGTCACAGAATTATGCTTTTCACTTGGCTTCTGTAACACCCCTACGCTTAATTATTTCATCTGAACTGCAGATTTCCACGGATCCAGCAAAGCATTTAAGCACCTGCTCAACTTTAAGAACCTATTGCTTTCTGGGAGGCTTTCCACAACATGAATTAAGTGCACACTTTGCTGGATGGACAGCTCTATACCATAACTACATTTCATCTGGAAGAGATACAGGCCCTTTCCCAAGGGGTTCACTGCTGTTTAGTACATTGGTCTAAAATTTGTCCATGAGTGTATGTGCCTTTTTTTATTGAAGACTTTGTCGTATCTGATTGAACTCTGGCACCGTGTTTGTGATCAGTCTTGGACAACTTGGAAACGACTAATCCTGGCACTGCAGGACAGGACACGAGCGTTACAGTTCGTGTAGCGGATGCAAGTATCACCCTAAGCCACTGGGAAGCCAATCTGAAGTCTGCCTGCTTAACAGAGAGGCACTGCCATTGCTTTGCTCTGCCAAATCAGGGTATTTTAAAGAGAAAGCGGAGCAATTCTGTTTAAAATGCACAAGACATCTGTACAGAGGATAAGAATTTCAAAGTACGGCACAAGTCTTACTTTATGGGGAAATATTATTGTCATTGTTCTTCCAGAGCTGGAAAGGGAGGAGGAAAAATGTATAGGAGCTCAAGTCTGCAAAATTTGCAGACCTGAGTGGCAGGCTAAGTGCTACACAGCAAGCTGTGGAAAAATATCAGCAATCAAAAGCCAAAAATCTGGTCTCTGAGCTTCCTGTTCAAAGACATGCGATGTACTATCCTCCTGCCCAAGAAAGAGTAACAAGTACGCACAAAAAATTTAGAGGTTAAACACCCGTATAAGGGGATATGTTAACTGTTCCACACTCCACTGGCACTGGGCATGTTGCCTGTAACGCCATGGAAATGTGTGTACAAGTTAACAGCAAAGTTCAGTCGCTGTGAGAAGATGTGTATGGATTCGCCCGCTTTAATTGTTTCCATGATTTAAGCGTTAGGCACCAGGAAATTAATCTGGGCAATAGTCAAGACAATCTGCACAAAGCTGGGTCCAATGTTGCTAAAACAAGCTGGCTGAAATGAAAAAGTGCAGCTGCGACTCTCCGCCTGATACCAACACACACACACACAARCACACACACGCACACAAAAACAGCTCCGATTATTATTCTTATTATTTATGGACACAGATGAAAAGCCAAAGGGGGCATGGTAATGCACACAGATGCTGATTAACTGGAGATTATATTGATGATGTAATAAAAATTCACTTTGTCTCTTAAGCTGCACCAGGACAATCAAAGAGAGATTAGATAAAAATCAGAGAGAATGAATAATAGAAGGGAGAGGTAACATCGTAAACCATAACTCCCTGCAAAATGTTCTACCTCTGAGTGCCCCCCGTCAGAATAAATAAGGGCTGGAGGGTGTAAATACAGCCCAAATGTACGTAGGAAGGAGGCAGATGTGGCTTTGTACGTGTATTATTTATCAATAAGCAGCCAGATATGCGCATCTACCTGCACGGGTTTGCAAATACACACACATACGCAGCTGCATGCACGCACCTTTCTAACTCTGTTGAACGGATGATGAGAGGGAGCGCGAGAGAGAAAGCGTTGTATTTGGAGAGGGACAGATGGACACAGAAAAGCGTATGGGGTAAACGATTAGAAGCGTATGGGAAATTATCTGAGCGAGAAAGATGTGAACTTGCAGGGAAAAAACAACTCCGTCTTTACCTGACAGGGTAAGAGACACACATGCCAACCCCCATGTGCACATTTATTTACCCAGACATACACCAGTGTGGGTCCCTGTCTGAAAAAAGGATCCCTCCAGCCACAAAAAATCCCAATCAGAGAGAGATGAGAGAAAACTTTCTCCTCTTAGAGTGCTTGCTTGAAAAGGAGCAGAACTCCTGCACGTCCAACGTTGGTTTAAGTTTACTGACCATGTTTAATATTTGATTAAACCTTTGGCATAGCTGACTATCCTGATCTGAATAGATGATCCGATGCTTTCCCTGGTAGTAAAGCCAAGCATACGTAATAGCTGTCCTCTGACTACTGCTGCCTTATGCATACGAGCAGGATTTTGCCGCGTCTGAAAACCTGCTACCTGCTTCTGGATTCTTTTCAGCTGCTTGGTATTTTCAGCCGTGTTTTATGAAATCAAACAAAAAAAACCCCAAAATCCTTCTCCCAGACATGGTGGGGGCTGCAATTTATTTGTAGCTGAGGGAAAAATCCATTCCTTCCAAAGTCTTCCCTGGCTTAAGTATTTTACCTGTTCTCCTCACTGTACTTTTCGCCTGTGGTTTGCATTATTACTTGCTAAATACATTAGAAAATGCTCATCAGCTTGCCCGGCAGCTTGGGGATGTTTGTGTGGTTGCCCACACACACACACACACACACTTACACACAGCGATTTTATAAATAAATCACAGTCACAGGGGTGAGGAGAGGGCATGTGGTGCTTCGCAAGGGAGCAGAACACCAAAAAAAGAAAGGACATCTCTAGGATCAGAAAATAGGGGCTGTCAGAGTTTCTCCGCGCCTCGTAACGCCTGTGAGATGGCCACCGCTGCTGATCACAGAAGGTGAGAGAAGGGGACACCAACCCGGGCTGCTTTTCCCCTGGCCACCTAGGTGAGGAAATGTCTAATCCCTCAACAAAGACAAAAACCAGGCCTAAATAATCAGCCTACATGCTTTACACCTCAAATGAGACAAGGCTTGCTGGGAGAAGTAATATCTTTTATTAGACCAACTGATATAGTTGGAAAAAAATAGACAAGCTTTCAGGCACACAAGGAAGTCTGTCGTTTTTTTCCCAGCTATATCAGCCAGACTAATAAAAGATATCACCTCTCCTTACAAATGTTGTCTCATTTATAACCTTAGACCATCACCGCTAAAGCTACAGCACGACTTATACCTTAAATACACATGAAGCTCTTTGCGAAGCTGGATATCATAAATTCCTCTTTACACATAGCAAACTGAGGAAGAGCAAGGTCTAGGAATGGGATCTTACAGGAGACAGAAGGTTAGTAAGAGGGCTGGGCTAGAAATAGGGTCTTAATCCCTTCCTACCTACCTCTGAATGAAGAAGACTCTGATGCAGCACTACATCAAAGGCTCATTTTGCCTTCTTGCTTGAATTTGGGGTTGCTAGAGAACGGTCCTGGAGCTGAGGGGTAGTTATGTTTCAAAACAGCAGGGAAAAATATTTTTGCAAGAAGCTGAACTGTAGTCCCAGAAGGGGCTGCCAGGAATAGTTAAGAATAAGATCACGATTTTAAGAATGCAAAGGAAAATGTGTGCAGGATTTCTGTTCAGGTGTGAGAAATCTGCTGCTGATTTAATGAAACAAGAAAAGTTAAAAAAAAAAAGGTGCAATTGCCTTGGTGGAATTATAGACTTACTGCGCTGTTTGGTTTTTTTTTTAATCTTTGAAAGAGGACATTGAGCTTTGAACCTCAAAAGAAAAATAAACACCTTTACTGTCTACTCTCTCAGTAGTTTACATACAGAAATGCGTATGTCTGTGTATCTGCGTGTGTATACTTTGTGGGTGTGGGTCTTTCTGCTACTAGCCATGGCTTTTTTCTTTTTTGAAAATACTTGGTCAGTATGGCTCCCTTTTCCCATTCGGGGGAAGAGCTGAGAAAGGAGAGGAGAGATAGTTAACGTGGTCTGAGAGAATCAGAGTGGCAACTCGCGACATGAACCGGTGAAGTGCTCTCTACAGGGGTGACAGCCAGCAACAGCACGAGGGCAAAACGTCGGTGCAGAGCTGAACCGAGGGAAGAGGAGTGTGAACAGCGATGGCGAGAGCCAGGGAAACAGGTCTGTAGCGGCAGAGGTTGGCTTTGGAAAATAAACAACTCATGAGCACAGGTAGGCTGAGAAGGACATTGTGCGAAATGGGCAGTGAGCCTGGAGCGGTGCCTGGGGAAGGGACCTGATGCTGGGGACGGATCTGAGCCTGTGGTCCATGCACCCACGCTTGCACCTGCAACTGGGGGAGGAAGCTTGAGAAGGGAGGGTGAGGAGCTGGTCTTGGATGCAAATCCAGCCAGCAAAAGCCCAGGTGCAGCACTTGGAAAGCAAACGCAGGGGCCAGGGATGAAGAACCAAGCCGCTCACCCGGCAATCAGTCCGATGGCTTTTGCCTGGTAGGACAGAGCAGGGTCACTGGGCCTGCCAGTGGCTCAGCTATTTCTCTTTGAATTAAGAAGCTGCTGCCAGAAGTCCTGTCCCTGGATCAGCATAGGGGAGAAGACAGGGGAATGACACACCTATTGTGCAACTCCTTTTATGAATAAACTTGTAAAATCTAATTCTACCAGCACCTCTCTGGCCTTTTTCAATGAGCCGGTCAGTAACAAACGATCATTTAACAGCACAAAGCAGCCGTTATATGGGAGAACAGATTGAGGCTAATGCAACACACGTTCCCCTCCAAACAAGAACCCAACATTCCTTCTTCAATTTTTTTTTTTTTTTCCCCATCTGCAAACACTGTCAGTAAAGCTGAGTAAATATATAAATAATTAAACAAACAAATACTTTCCCTGCTGCCCCCGGGCCTTTGAAACCGAGACTTAGTTGGATTTCAGGCAATCAAGCAGCATCACGTTCGCACACTCACACTGCACGCACGCTTCCTCTCCACCTTTGACAGAATATCATTGACTTGAGTGCACTGTGATGATTTCAAATAGACTAGGGGTTAGATAATCGACTCTACACACACACGTACACACATGCACACTCCAGCTCCTCCATTTATTTCATAAAAGACATAAGCACAGATGGGATTCAAACACACACACAAAAAAAAAAAAACACATACGTTGCTATTGATGAACCAACTAAAACTGCAACTGAAATAATGAAATAAAAAAAAMCCAGCGAGCTTGATTCATCTGCTTGTCAGATCTTCACTGTAGGAGATCACCTGAAACCCTCCTTTTAAATGAAAAGGTTTCTAAATTAATTTTGCTGTGGCTGGGTACTCGAGGTCACTGAAATCTTGTTTATTCCCCACAATAAGCTACTTCTTGGGTGGCAGCAGTGAAAACTCCCTTCTGGACTACCTTGCCCTGCCAAAGTCAGGGATGTTCACATTCCTGCTTAAGGATTCACACAGTGTCTGTCTGTTGTTTGTAAGGCTGGGTCAGAGTCTAACTATTGACTTCAGAGAGTGTTGGGTCGGTCCTCAGCAAATGGACGACGACTGCCAATTCCATCTGCCCATACTGAGGGCAGGAGTACACTTGTCTAGAGGGAACTTGCTCTTTTCACTGACCCAGTGAAGGCAGATACCTTCAGCTTGATCCAAATCGTATTGCAAACAATAGGTTTGGATCAGACCCTTAGAGAAGAAAGGTGGGATGCAGCCCTTCATCAAATCCTTGAGCTTTGCAGCTCCCTCAGTTGCCATAACAATGAAGAGTATATATATGATTCACTAAAAGAAGAAAAAAAAAGAAAAATCAAGATCCTGAATCAGTGAATGATGATATTCCTGTAGACAGAGAAATTACAAAGGCTGAATCCTACTCACACAAAGAAAACTGGCAAAATTGCCATTGACCCTTTCTTGGCAAACCAGGGACAAATATGTATTTACAAGTGAAATGAGCAAAGCTAATTTTCCACCTCCCCACCGCGTGTTTTTTGAAAGCATGTTTTCCTGATCTGCACTGAAAGGGGCTCTGATGTAACACATTTGTCATCAGAGATGCACCACAACCTTTACTGAGAAAAAATAAATGTCAAATTTATGCCATTAACTTCTCCTTTTAAAAAAAAAAAAAAAAAAAAAAAAAAAAAAAAAAAAAA
>JAYKAV010003132.1:1002452-1026022 GCA_035582835.1 Phoebastria nigripes
AAAAAAAAAAAAAAAGAAAAAAGAAAGAAAGAAAAAGATAAAGGCGCCGGTGCCAGATACACAACAGTTGTAAAATAGGGGCTTCCCAGCTCCTCACAAACACACGGACAGACACACGGACACACACACCCCTGGGTGGAAAATGTGCGGCTCCCAAAGATAAATAAAGAAGCCCTCTCCCTCCTTTCAGCACCACCCGCGCGCGGACAGCTGCCTGCCGCCCCGCCGCCGCTCCGGCGCTCGCCCGGGCGCCCCGGCTGTCGCAAGTGGTTGCATCTCACCCCCCAAAAAAGGGGGGGAAAGAAATAAAAATACTAATAAATACACCAGACGGAGCTGGCTCCCTTCCTTGCTTCTCTCTCTTCTCTTTCCAGGAGGGTCTATTATTTCTTTCCCTGCCCCCCCAGCCTGCCGCCTCCGCCCCCGGGCCAACCAAAAATGAAATAAAATGAAATGAAATCGAAAGGAAAGAGAGAAAGAGAGACCCAGAGAGGGAGCGGGAGCCTGCCTTCCTCTCCCGATCTCTCCCGGGAAAGTTCAGGAGGTAACTCACCTTTGTGCATGCCAGTGAACCTGTCCTTCAGCACCGTCAGTTCATAGATCTTCCCGAACTCCTCGAAGAGCGGTTTGAGGTCTTTCTCGTCCAGGTTACGGGGGATCTGCCCAATAAAGAGCTTAATGGCATCGTGGTCCTTCATTGGGATGGTGGATGGGTTTCCGGGACTATGGTTTAATCCGTTCATATGCCCGTTGGTGCTGGGGTTGCTGTGATTGCTACTCAGGCTGGTATTGTCTGGTTGTCCGTTTGCTAACGTGGCCATCTTTATATACATAGAGAAAATCTTCTTTCCTTTTTTCCCCCCTCTTCTTTTCTCTCTCCCTCCCTCTCTCCCTCTCTCTCTCTCCCTCTCTCTCGCTCTCTCGCTCCCTCTCCCTCTTTCACACACACACACACACACTCACACACACACACACTCCTCCCTCTCCGTCTCTCTCTCTCTCTGGGTCTGATCTGATTTTTTTTTTACATTGAAGATCTGTGTCCTTTCCGTTTAAACAGGCTGGATCGGTTCAAATTCCCAGCCAGACTAGGGGGTGGGGTGTGAGTGTGTGGATGTGTGTGTGTGCGGGGAAGGGAGGCTGGGGGTGGGGGATTGCTTTTGCCTCTACTCTGGCTAAACCCCCTCCTCCCATCCAACCACCCCCCTGTCTGTCTGCCCGGGAGAAGCTTAATGGTATCTTCCAACACAGCCCCTGGCTATAAATAGCACTAGGCGCATGGCTCTTTGAGAGACAGTCAATTTCTATTGTGCCAAGTGAGCAAAGGGGAACGGTTGCGTTTTTAGGACCAATGATGATGATTTTTTTTTTTTTTTTCCTTTTCCTTTGCAAGCCCTCCGATCAATCGCTGTCGTTATAATTTCAGTGATCATCGGGAAATGTGCCTTTTTATTTGAGAGGGGGAAAAAAAACAAACCCAAGGTGTTCTGACTTCTTCCTATTATGATGATGTCTCTTATTTATTATTTACTCTTATTATGATTTCGCAATTGATAATAAAAGCAGTTCAGATACGGACGAATCCTCGGGCTCAGAGGTTGCTTTTGCTGTTGTTGTTGTGATTGTGATGTTACAAGCTCTCTACTATATCTGTTCTTGTTGCATCTTAAAAAAAAAAAATGCATGCTCTTTAAGCTCTTTTTTTTAAATTATGCTGCTGCTGATGACACCAAGCTAGGAAAGGCGCAAACTGTATTATTGTAGCTCTTTGGAGGGAGATGAAAAATATCGAGATGACTATTGTTAATTTTCATGCTGCCGATATTCATTTTACGTACAATCAGTGCGGGCGTTATCTCCTATACTAGCTGCGTGTGGTGTGTGTGCGTGTGTGTGTGTGTGTGTGTGTGTGTATTGGAAGGGGATTGATTAGATAAGATTTTCTTGCCCGACTTTCAAGCCATCAGGATATTCTGTCTCTCTCTGATGGAAACATAAATCGTATTTTGTAGTCATCAGGGATCGGGAGTTGCTTGTCCGAACAATGCTCTCTAGACAAAGTGTACTGTATGGTGGAAATGAAATCAGCTCTCCTTTCATAGCATCTGGGGGTGGGGAGGGCAGGGAGGCTCGGATTAAGGACACAACTCCCCCTTGTCCCCCAAATAATAATATCAGTAATCCCGACAGTAACAAAACAAGGCTCTGCGTGTGCTCAGAGCAATTTTTCTTCTTTCCCCCCCCCCCCTTTCCCCCGGTTCCCGTGCAAGCTGTGCGGGGATGAAGCTCGGAGAAACACCAGCAGGCGAGCCCGGAGCAGCCTGCGAGTTACCTGGCCTGAACCCCCCCACCCCCCGGCCAGGCTGCAGCCGCACGGCGCCCGACTATCTCCGCTACCCCGGGGGCGCTCGCAGCCCCCCGCCGGTCCCCCCGCCCGGCCCGGGCCGCCCCCAGGCACCCCGGGGGCTCCCGGCCATTGTTCCCGGCGCCGCCGGCTGCTCCCCGCGGCGGAGGCGGCGGCGGCCCCGGGGGGCGGGCTGGGAGCGGGACCCCCCCGGCCGCCCGTCCCCCGGGAGCGCCGGGCAGGGCGCCGGTAACACGTGTGACTGTAAACGGAAGGGGCAGCCGTGGAGGAGGGAGGTTATTAGTTTAAATTTGCAACGTTCCTGCATGTTTTCTTGACCGGGATTTATTTTTCTTTCTGTTTTAAAAACAAACAAACAAACAAACAAAAAAGGAACAAAACCACAACACCCTTGTAGCAGTTTTCACTTTATTTGGCTTTTAATAACAGAGCAGCAAGGCAGTGTCCTGCCCCGCCCCCCTTAAAAAATAAAAATAATTTTAAAAAAATCAACCCAATGCAGGTGGCTCAGCTATTGCAACTACTCCGGTGACTGCGAGTCCTCCCGTGCCTTAAATGAGCGCCCCTGCCAGGAGACGAGCGCGGAGGGGCCCGATCCTGGGGGGAGGGGGTCTGGGGCGGGGGGGGGTGGTGCGGCAGGGCTGCGCCCCTCCCCTGGGCGACCGACGGTCCCCGCGGGGGGGAGCGCGGCGCGCGGTGGGGCGGGGACGGGCCCCCCCCCGCCCCTTCCTCCGGGGCCCGCACCTGGGGGCGACACCCGAGCAGAGCCCCCGGCAGCCCTCGCTGCCTTTTACGGCTCTTTAAATATCTTTCGCCGCTAATGGGAAGGCAGCTGCTGTCAGACGCCTAATGCCGGGCTGGTGGCAGGCACGGCGCATTGTCTGCTGTCTGACCAGGCATGCTATTTATTGGGGGTCTAAGGGGGGGATCTGTCTGTCTTCCCTTCCCGGGCACGCACTTACAACGTTTAAAGGCTAAAGACGCAGAGATCTGAGAGCGCAGGAGCTGTGGGTGGGTAAAACCCTCAGTCAGCCCCTCTCCCAAATTCCCAGCCCCGTGACTCACCTGCTTTCAAGTCCTGCCTTGTGCCTTGGACTGTGATAAAAGAATGACAACAACAACAAAACCCGCATGAAACAAAATCTTCCAGCATCCCCCCACCCTGAACCAGGACATTAAAAATCTTAATATCCGCTCTTTCTGAACCTTAAAACCGCACCCGCGATAGAGCTAGGAAGGCTCACTGAAAGAAGACTTGTTAAACCTTTTTTAAAGAAGGAATATCCACTACAGTGAAAAGTGAAACAGCATCCGGCACTGATCCATCCCAGGGACAGCTCTGTTAACACCTTGTCCATGAGCAGGCCACTCTGCCTGCAATCACGGCTTATCCCAAATGAAAGCCAATTAAAAGAACAGGGCAGTGAAAAGAGTCGTTTTGTTGCTCAGCGAGGCTGTCCCTTTTTTAACAATATATATTTTTTAAAACTTTGAGCTGGTCCACGCCCCGTTTTCACAGTGCCGTAAGTATAGTCATTTGGAAATGGATGCTGTTCAAGTACAGCCCCCTGGTGCACAGGCACAGCTGTGAGGGGTGGCAGGATGAAATAATACGGACACAAATATTGCTACAAGGGCTCCGAGATGAACACAGCTGCTGCTGTGGATGGAAATAAGCTATACCCCATAAGCACCTTTGCACATGTACAAGGGGCTGTACTGGATTTTAAACAGATACAGGCAAAGGAGGAGTGAAATTGTTATCTATAAACCAGCCTTTGCCAAACAGTTCCCAAGTGAGAAATGTTCCCAGTGTAATCACGGTGGGTCCAGTTCAGCAATCCGTAAGCAGGGGAGTCCACAGGAATTTTGTAAGAATAAGGTCTTTTGTAACAGGCTCCAGTTTCTCCCAGAGAGTAAAAATTATTTATCTGCTTGGAACCAAAATAAAGCACTTTAATTTCCCCCCCCCCCCTTTTTTTTTTTTAATGTGTCTACTTGCAGGAAAAAAGCAATCCCGTCCCAAGCCCATTTACAGCCCCATTTGCTCCTGCTCCTCACTCTGGTTAGTGTCTTTTTTGGGAACTCAAACACTATTTAGTTTGGGGTAGATTGCCAGCAATTTTTACCTCCTCAGAAGAAATGCTACCCCAAATCAGCACAGCTGGAAAAATGCACTGACRTTGCTAGGCCGGGAGCAGAGAGATGCAGCGGGACCAGCCACAGGTATACGCACACCTCGTGTGAGAAAGGGTTTGCAGACCAGGCTTTGGCTTTTAATGTGCCTTTCAAAGGGCTTGATTGATTGCTGTTAATCCTGTGAACAACTTCGGTGTTGTTAACAGGACTGCCCGCATTAGTAAAGGTACTTGCATGCATTAGTATGCTCCTCATCCCCATGACGTCAATAGACAGCTTTCCAATGACTTCCAGGAGGGCTGGATCAGGCCCTTGCTAGCAGCGAGTTTTTAATGAACACCGTTTGGTGCAGGGAAGGGGGGCATAGTGATACATCAGTCCTGACTATCTTCATTCTCCAGGAAACGAGCAAGTAAAGAAAGGCAGGAATAGGCCGAAAGGTTGCTGGAGGGGGATTCTTCTGCTGGACTTCAAAAGCCTGGACCCATAGCACACAAAACCGTCATTCCCTGAATGATATAAAATAAATAGCAGGCAAGTTTTGTTCCAAATAAATAAACAATATGTGTGAATTTTGGTTTTAGATAGATAAAATAAATGGCAGGCAAGTTTTGTTCCAAATAAATAAATAATATGTGTGAATTTTCGTTTTAAATAGTAATTTATCCTTCTTTAGATCTAGGTAGCTATATCAACCCATATACTCCCAGATTCTCTGCTAGCTTATTTTATTGAGATTTTTTCCAAATAAAACAGAAGACTGTTAATAGCAAAGATGCACATTCTGATCACAATTCAAAGATACAGCTCTCAGCTCCTATTAAAGGGCCCGATCCTGCCAAGTCTTCTAACTCAGCTGGGATTGTTTACTTCAGCTTGTTAGGCTTTCTAGGGAGCGCTGGCAGGATCAGGGCCTATCAGCTACGTAATCAAATAAAATAATTGAGAGCTGCATGTGGGCCTCTCATACCTCTAACAAAAGGAGAGGGACCATCATCCGCTAAACTTCGGGTGAGAACCCAAGCATCAGGGGATGGGCCCGATCCTGAAAACCTTAATCTGCATTGTTGTTAATCAGTCTGCTGTGGTCAGAGGGATTATTCATCTGAGGAAGGATTACTCATGTGAACATTTGCAAGATTGGTCCCTGAATTAATGCGTGAATCAGTGTGGGTTGTTTTTCTTTTTTCCTTCTTCTTTTTTTTTTTTTTTTTTTTTTTTCCTCTGCCTTAGTTAGAATCGAGAAGGTTGATTGAGGAGAGAAATGAAAAACTATTTGCATCCAAAGGAGCTTAGTACAGGATTGCAGTCAATGTAGGCAACAAAAGGTATCACTGTAACAAAAAGGGAGCTTTGTTTATGGAGGCCTTTTGTTATTAAAGTAGCACTGGTGAGTTTCAGGTGGTAAAGTGAAGGCTGCATAGAAACCGGGGGTTAATAGAGGACAGAAAAATAGAAAAGAGAGTGTATGCGTGTGTTCGCATGTATGTTTAGACACAGGATTTGTGCAGACACATACATACACATCATTACATTCCACCCAATGGATTCTGCTATTTAAAGAGAGCTCTCCAGAATATTCCTATTACCCATGCTGTGAACACTGTAAACATGTTGTATTAGTCCTTTGAAAAGAATATCGAGTTTATTATCTCCCCATCCCTTTTCCATAATATGTATGTCCCTGTACATAATGAGTAATGAAAGCAGGCAAGCTTGTATTGTAGGCACAATAGTGCTTCATGTTAATATGGTCCTTTTCATCATCAAATCATTGTGCAATCATTAACAAATTAATGCTCACAGCGCCCCTGTGAGGAAGGGAGATTTCAGTTTAATAGGATCTGGTAGCACCACCAATTACAAAGGTTGCCTGAGACTTCCTATAATAAAATCCTGTTCAGCTTTGATAAACTGCACATGTTTTGGCTGAAATTCTCTAAGTTGGGTGCTTGCATTCAGTTCAAATTCTTTAATTATTTCTGGAAAATTTCAGCTGGAGCTATTTGTCCCCGAGAACAACCCAGAGGAGAACTGGGCTGGTTTGAACTGAGTCAAATGAGATGTTTTGTAAAGCTCTCCTGTCCCCATGCTTTACAGCACGATACTAAGAGCTGACAGGAGGTGAAGCTCTTTCTCAAGTCTTTTTGCTATCTTGGGGAAAATCTGCCCCAAAGTGGCCAATTAAAARCCTTGGGAAAATGGCAGTTCTCACATGCTCACTAGAGATGCAGATTTCCAAAACCAGATTCCCCAGTGATTCGGCTCTCACCGAGTACGCTCCAGCAGAGACAAGAGTTATTCCTGTCATTGCAGCACTGGCCTGGGACAGGCCAGGAAAAATTGGAGCCTGGATACCTGAGACAAAAGCAGGGAGTCTGTCTTCCCTGTGCTTTCAGGGAGATCCAACAGTGAGACTAAAGCAGAAACTAAAAAGAGAGAGCTGGGGGGAATTCAGGAAAGCTGGAAAGACAAAGGAGGTTGGAGTACACTGGGATGGATTGAGAAGCGGCACAAATGGGGAGCAGACTGGGGTTCAGACTCAAAGGTAGTAT
Source organism: Phoebastria nigripes (assembly GCA_035582835.1). Classification (NCBI taxonomy): domain Eukaryota; kingdom Metazoa; phylum Chordata; class Aves; order Procellariiformes; family Diomedeidae; genus Phoebastria; species Phoebastria nigripes. The sequence continues at coordinate 1,009,512 of JAYKAV010003132.1, forward strand.
CTGTACTAGCAAATGAACCACGTCCAGAGCATAGGTTTAAGAAATTTATTAATTGCCTTGATCTTAGCACTGTCTTTGGCATGGGCTTGGCCCATATCAGCCTCCCAGGCACCTTCTGGGTGCAGTTGGGAGGTCATCACAGAGCAGTAGGGTGTTTCCAATAGGCATTACAGACAAGGATAATGTGTTTTTTGGGAAAAGAGAGTTTAGCCATATGGGTATGTGGTGCCATGCCATTTGGACCCAGGGTTAAAGAATTCTCCAGTTATTTATTTGCATTGACCCAGTTAGTCATGGAGAGCTTGGGAGGAAAGGTTGTGCTGAGATGCAGCAGTCTGCTTCTCAGTAGGAAGAATCTGGGAAAATGGAGAGAAATGAGAGGGGAGATAAATCTAATGGGGAACCGCCTGTGGTAGAGTAACAGGGAAAAGGCAGGGATTAATATACAGAATGCAATGTAAGAAAACATTGGAAAATAAACTGTGGGAAAGCATAGAGGATCTGAGAGCTCGTGGGGCTGGTAAACTCAGGGAGAGGGCACYGGAAAGCTAAGGCAGGAAAAAGAGACAGATTGAGAAAGAGCCAAAAAGAGAAACTGGATACGGGACTGGAACTGGGAGGGGGAATACAGAGTGAGAAGGGGTGGATCYGAGACAGGGATGAGTTAAAAGAACAAGAAGTCTTGCCTGGAGGAGAATATTTGCCCTGCAAAGCCCACTCTCCTGTGTGCTTGAAATGGGAGGTGGAATCCCCCAGTCCTCTGCAGTCAGCAAACGGCACTGCACATGCCATCTACTCTGTGAGTGATCATGTAATTAAAGGCTGAATTAGAATGCATCTGTATAACAAAGAAAAATCCAGGTTGTGCACATAACCTCAATTCTGGGGCTCTTAATATTTAAGTGCTTGTCTTTGCAACCAGAATAATTTCCTTTTAATTAGGGCTTGCGTGCATGTTTGTGTGTGTGTGTGTATGTGTGCTTGCATATATGTGTGTGCATATGTGTGTTTGCATATATGTGTGTGCATATGTGTGTTCACAGTTATATTTATTAATTAAGATGGTGAACATGAGCCAAAGAGCTGTAAGGAAAAAAATTAACTCCTTTTTTTCTTTTTTTTTTTTTTTTTTTTNTATATCTCCAGTTTGGGATTTGGGGACTTAAACTTAATTTAGATTAAAGATGGATTTTAAGCCAGCTTTTTTGGGAATGTTGTCCTCCCAGAACTGTAGTCACAGTCAGTGCATATTTTTAAAAGCAGGCCTAACTCTGAAAGGAACTTTAAGCAGYTAATTCATATTTGGGCACCCAGCTGCTTGCTGAACTTTGGAGAAAACCAAGTGTGGAGATGAGGTGTGTGACGTTAGCATCCCAAGTCAGTGGTCACTTTTCAAGTGGAGCTTTGCAGCCTCAGGGGAAACAATGACAAAGTCAGTGTTCAGATTCAGAACAGCCTGATATCTCGTGGCATGTTTTACTTCTGAAGCTATGCCTAGTCTCACTTTGAACGATGTATGTTGTAGGCACAGTCTCAATATTGGATTTGTTTGCATAAATGAATACTTGTTTTACAAAACCCATTCTTGCTCCTATTTTATTCTCCAAGTAGCCAGAGGGAATGTCAGTCAGGGTCCAGCATCAATGCTGCTGATTTCACATACTTCATTCTAATGCAGATGCATGGCAGATGACCAAGTGTTGACGGCGTGTATGTGTGTGTGGGGGTGTATGCATGTGTATGTGTGCATCCACACATACACATGTATGGAAATACTGTAGACAGAGAAGGAGGGTACTCTACAGCCAAATGTGCAAAAATGSTCTTCATCAGCTTTCTGTTAGAATTTCATAGTATCCTTAAAGAAAACATTTTTTTTTTTCTTATTTTGTATTGCCTTTCTCTATCTGTCTGTCTCTCTGCCTATTTCACTATTTCTCTGTCTATCTATATATCTACAAATCTATCAGTTTTTTGCTGTCTGATAGATGATATCTCTACCTGCATTATTTGTTACTGGTGTTGCAAATATGCTCAGTTTCCTTAATGGTAATTTTTCTAAATCCATGCTAGAATTTATGAATGTAATAAACTTTAGATCTAGTCTTATACCTTTTTAAACTTCTATTTCTTATTATTTTTGGCTGTTCCTGTCTGGGATAGCAAGTCCCCTATAGCGTGGGCTGTCTTCTAAAGGCCAGACATGCAGATGGAGGCTGTAAAGGAAATAAGCAAGGATATACAAACTGTCCAGGGCTTCAACAGCACAGGGAGAGACTACTCATGGTTCTAGTTCACTGTTTAGCCAACCCAACATTAATAAGTTTATGGAACAAATACAAGAGATCGTCTGGCTGCTGTGTGTGCACACAAGTGTTTTCTCTAGGAAAGCGTAAGGTCTTGGTCACTTCAAAAAGACTTTCCCACCCAGGAGCTGTTTTCACCTCAGACACCCTTCCAGCATCTCAGGAAAACTGCGCATGGCATGTACCTCCCCCGTGATCTTGACGTAATAGTTATAGTACAAGCGACAGCGTAATACAAAGATTCAGACTCCATTTGTTCCATTGACTACAATAGGAGAGTGAAGAGGTCTTTTCCTGTATTTCCAGCTGGTGGGTTGTGCTGGGCCTGAAATTAGAACAGACAATTTTTCATCCTTTATGCTTTCTGCATGTATCCATTTAATTTAGGAGCCCCAGTTACCTCTGTAGTTGATGCTGAAAGATAGGTGTTATCGAGGGCTGTTCATCCCTCCACAGCTTTAGCTGAAGAGGAAATGGTAGATTTGAATTCAGAAAGCAGAAGTGGCAGATCTCTAGGAAGCAGCAGATGAGAAAAATGCTTAGAGAAGGTCAAAAGAGGGACTGGAAAAGGGGGAGAGAGAGAAATTGAGAGGGAATGCAGAGGTGAAGAGAAAACTCTAACTCACAGGGAAGGCAGGAGAAGGCAAAAGAGCTACAGTTTCCTGGAAGAACTAGAAAAGTCTTGGTGAGGAAATGAGTTGGGATAAGAAATCCAGAGCTTATCAGAAAAGAACTGGGTAGGTAAGGAAACTGAGGCCTTTCTGAGGAAGCTCTGAACAAGCACTTAAGGAAACTAGATGCAACGGCTTGGAGGGGTAAAAGCATAAAGTCAAAGAGGTAGAGCATGGGGACAAATGGCAAAAAAGGTGTAGGCTCTTCCAGAGTCTATAATGGAATAAGAGGTCTCTGAATCTTGCCATACTTCACAGTCTTCAAATTCATCTAGGAGACTGACAAAATGTTCCAGCTCCACCCACAGTGGCTCCTCATGGAAACCTTCTATCACTATCAGCTATCATATTGTGACAGGAAATAATGCAATGAGTGTAAAGATGTCATGACCTTTTTGAATTTATCTAAACCAAAAAAAAAGTACATAAGATGAACAGAGAAATTTGTACATGCATTTACATACATATTTTAACATTGAAGCTTAGGATATGTTAGTATGAGTTTCACATACAGTTGGAAGCCAGCTTTTTTAGATATGGTCTTATACCTTTTTAAACTTCTATTTCTTATTATTTTTGTCTGTTTCTGTCCAGGATAGTAAGTCCCCTGTACCGTGGGCTGTCTTCTAAAGGCCAGACATGCAATCTGACTGAGTCACCATCCCTGGAAATATTTAAAAGACATGTAGGTGTGGCACTTAGGGACATGGTTTAGTGGGCATGGAGGTGTTGGGTTGACAGTTGGACTCGATGATCTTAGAGGTCTTTTCCAACCTTAATGATTCTATGATTCTATGATTCTATGACTTTTTTGTGTGAAATCATGGGGCAAGTGTAAATATGAGTTTAAATTTCCTCCCACTGGACTGACTGGAAGATCTCCTCTCAATATAAACAAGTCATCTTGAGCACATGGAAGAAGTCAAATGAAATACTGGTATCCAAACTAGGATCAGTTGAAGACTCAGAGTCAAAACGGGAGAGTTCCTGTCCCATAGTTCTGCTTCCATGCATTGGCTTATGCTGTGCTTCTGCTGGTGCACAGCCAGAGAGGCACTAAGAAGAGACCTAGGAGAGCCCTCCTAAGTCCCAGACTGACAGAATCAGACCTTGCTTTCCAGGGGAAATTGATTTTGAACAGAAAAGGCCTGGTCTTCTTCCCAGTCTGTGCAGAGGAAAGGAAATATAATCTTTCTTCTTGGTTTTAACAGCAGGAAATGTCCAACTGACTAATCAAAGGGGTGCGTGGTGTCTGCTTGCAATGCAACTTGAACAGAACCAAGACCCCACAGAGTGGGACATGAAGGTGAGGCTATACCATTCTTTCATTGGAGAGAGAAATGTATAGCAAATGGCACCTGTGTGTGTTATTACTATTGGCTATGAAGTCAATGGGGAGAGAGACTTCCTTAGCAATGCACCTGAGAGAGAATTCTGCTCCCTTGAAGAACCAGGATCAGGCCATGGGGAAATCAGCTAGCTTAAAGATTTTACATGCCTGAAAAACATTATGTAATGAGATTACACCCCTGCACATGTCAACATATTCAGTATCTTTGGGGTTCAGTTGTTATGAAATGGAACATTTTTAGCAGAGAGATGTCTATCTCTAGGTGATCTTTTTTCCATCCACACAGCTGAATCAGTTGAACTTTTGTAACTCCATATGGCCTGTGAGCCTCAGGCCTGAGCAAGCTTGTCCTGCCGACATGTGGTCCAATCGAGCTGTAAGAGCCTGAGAGCTTGGTTGTCTTCCACAGTCATCTCAAGAGGTCAAATTAAGGCAAGAACCTTGCTGGTGGCTTGTGAGCTTCCATTACAGAAAGWGGACTGGTCTGGGTTTCAGAACACATAGGAGTTTGTGCTTAACTGAAGATGTAGGTACAATTTTTGGTGACTGTATTTTGCAGGGAATTTACTTCCCAAGGGAGCAAGTGCTGCTGTCCAAAGGCCATCAGTTCCCTTTATCTTTGCCTCTCCTGAACTTTACAGAAAACCTAGATCAGGTTTCACAGCCCATCCCAGAAAACCTCAGCTTTTTAATCTGAAAGCAGGAGCTCTTTTAAGCAAATGTGAATTCTGTCTTAATGATTGGTATAAAATATCTTTATCTATATTGGGTAAGGATCTGCTCTTTCATGCCGAACAATTCAATAAGAAACCTTTCTGTTGTTCAATTCCTCTATTCTATTTTTTATGAAAATAAGAACTGTGTGAGAGGGAAACCTCTGCCTAAGCACATAAGACCCAAAGCCACCATAGCCCCCAGCATGCACCTCAGTTTCAAAACCCTAAGATTCATCTCAAGTGTTTCTAAGCATTGAAAGTTGCACGGAATTCTTTATTATTACCTCTCAAATATACACTTCAAATATACACTTCAAATATATAAGTATACATTTTTAAAGAACTCTTTCAGCTGTCATACCCCTTTCCCTTCTTTCAAAGCAATCAACTTGGTCAGCAGCAGATTATATACCAAATCATCCCCAGTTATCATATCTCATTGATTTTGCTATACTTGCCATAGAGCATATTGAAGGTTTGAAAATCAGAACTCAATAATGTCAGGTGAGCTTGGGAGGGCAATGTGCCTTCTGAGAAACCAATTAATCAACTGAAAAATCTCAACATGCACCCTAATATTGACCTTAATATTCTGGGACATTTCTGCCACATACAGCTTTCAACAGTTTTAATTTCTATTATGACATTAATAGGATCATATTCTTCTTGTACTTGTGTAAACTGGAAGACACTCTGTTAGCAATGGATTTACATGTGAGTTGGGGCCAGGCTGAGCAGTATTAGTTCCCAAACTTAACTGAGTACAGAACAGCTTGTAGACCCAACAGTGTGTCTGTGTCCCTGAGCTCATATCAGGATGAGATTCAGGACCATATCAAGGCCCCTGTGCCACGGTTTCCATGGAAGAAAAGGGAGACATGCAGTCTGGATGGGAACTATTGTGTGCCTTTTTCAGATCCTTCTGGTTTGGGCAATCAGGGGATTAGAACAATGATGATTTAACAAAAAAAAACCAAAACAAAACAACTATTTGCTGGTCAGTTTGGACACAACCTTTACATATGTTGGCCTAATCTGAACCCTAAAGCACTSAGTAGACTTTCCAAGGTTCCCCACATTTGCATTGTGCTGGAAGTGAGGAATGTGAATGATAAGAACTGAGTTTCAGTCCTGAGTCTAACGCTGTTCTCAGTAGGGACATCACGTATCTATGCTGACCTCCAGTTTCCCATTTGTACTGAGTAATGGACTCAGTAATGAAGAGCCATTCTGTTTTTAATATTGACGAATTTAGATTTTGGCTTATACAAGACCCCAGAAAACAGGAGGTGAACCTCCAACTGAATCTTCGGATGAYATTTTCATTCCTGACTAGTCAAAATTAGCTGGTGGAGATGCTTTTGTCTATTCAACAARCAGAGTGTAACATGGCAAGACTCACAACTAGTCACTAACTCAAGTGAACTCCTAAAACTAGGTGGGAAAGCTTCAGTCCTAAGTTCATAAGCGGTCCATGAGTGCGCAGAGGAAAGGTYGCTGTGGTGCATAAATACCATATGACACATAGCAGTTTCCCTGGACACAATAATTTCCTGGGAGATACTTTACATGATGATGGACTGAGGTGCCTGGGAATCTTAGCAACAATGAAACACTCTTCTGCAATACGACTCAATGCTTGTAGATACAATGAATGCAAAGGGCTGAATGGAATGCTGTTGTTGGCCCTTATCCAGTTTTCTGATTGAAGAACAGTCTGGAATCCAGTACACACTCAATCAGCCAAGGTCCAAGATGGAGGAAAAGAAAGAAAAGACCAATACAGTCAGAAATGCATTGTGCAATGTGAGGGCTTGGACATGATAATAGCAGGTTTTTTTAAAGAGGATGGAAGGTATGACGCTCTTGAAACCATCCTCTCAGAGGCTGTCCAGGRGGAAGTTCAGCATCCCTTGGCAACAAGGAAACAGATGAATATAGAGTTAATAATGTTCCCAAGGCCAGCATTCTCCTGCTGAAACAGATTCTAATATAGAAGGCTACATGTGAGCTATTTTTGTGTCTACAATGACTGCTGTGTTTGCCTCCACTCCCGGCATCACTCTCATTGTACTGTATGTAAAGCACTTTGGGACACATTGGCTATGAAAAGAAGTTCAATTTGTGAAACCAAATTCTATTCTACCCTCAGTCACTGCACACTGAGCCGGGTCAGCTCTGCATTCATTTCACTTCTTTTTTTCAGAATTTACAGCTCCTGCCTGCCTTCAGAGTTACTGAGGAAGCACACACATGATTTTATAAGTCATACAGATATTATGTTTTTATGTGTAAAAATATATATACATGCTTACACATACACACACACACATAGGCTCTGTAGAAATGACTCATAATGAAAAGCAAGAGACAGGGAAAAARAATATCGGTTCATGCCTTTCTTTGCTTGAAATTTTCTATTGCTTTTCTGCTGAATGATGTTCCTGTACTATCTACATAATGAGTACCCTCTTTCTTCAGATAATTAAAGAGATGCTGCCCATATCCAGCTAAAATTATATATTTATACATGGCGACCTTCTATTAATAAACATGTGAGATTGTTACAACTGAACAAAACCTCACAACTCTTCATTATTTCCCTCCACTTAGGCTCTTTATTATCCTTCTCCTTATGCATTTAGCACTGGTGAGAGATGCCAGAAAAACAGTCTCAGTAAAAGGACAAGGCAATACAGCCTGTTGTCTCACACCTGGAGTCTGATGATTTGGACTGACTCCTTGGTTCTGATCTCTGGCGTGGCTGTGGGCCACTTTGCTTTGTGTTTCATGAGCTTTAAAATGGGAATAACATTCTTTCCCCCTTACCTTGCTCCCACACACAGTTTCCTTTCAAGGAAGCTTAATAGAATAACATTGCCTTTTTCAAGGCCAAATACTTGCCCATGGAATATCACTGATTGTCTCCAGACTGTGATCCTATGTCCCCCACACAGAGTATGAAAAATCTCCCTCTGAATGTGGTAGCTCATTTTGAATTCCAGTTTTGTGGTCTTCCCTGTAACATTAGAACCAGAGGAAGTTATATTAGACCAAAAGRTGCAGCTGGAAAAACAAAACAAAACAAAACAAAAAAACCCACAAACCAACCACCAAAACCCAAACCCAAAAAACTCAGTTGCATGAGCTTGAAGAAGGCTTTGAAGAAATCTGATGGGTGAGGAAGTATCTATTGTTAGGTTTTTGTTTTGTTTTCCTTAGAAATATGGCTGGATTAATAAAAAGATTTATCTGCTTTCTACTCCAACTCACTTTATTCTTATGCTTAAATCATCCTTGTTACAAAAAACAGTACCACCATAATGTATTGCACCTCTGGAAGAAGAAACAAGCAATACTCACCTCTGTAAAACAATCTATAAGAAAATGAACTTTTTCTTTCTCAATCTACAAAACACAAACACATACAAAGCACATGTTGCATCCTGCCATCTTCTCTCTGTGCTAAGGAAGCTGACATCAGCTGTTCTTGCTCCAGAACCGGCAGACTCAGGTGACCACAAGGAAGAATCGCTTGTGCAGAGCTGAAGAAGAAAGCTAGATTTTATTCTTTGGGTTTCCCGTTAAACAAATACATGGACAGTATTCTCATACACATCCCTTACTTTCAGCATGACTGTGGTCAAGAAAAAAGGCAGATAATGAAGCATGGCAAGTTCAAGTTTAAGCAATATGGTGTTTACCTGTTTCCCACAGCCTGGCCTCAAACCCAAGCAAAAGGATTTGCTCCACTTTTTCCTTTCCGGCTCAGCATTCATCATTTCATCTCATCCTCCTGCTCCCCTGCTAAGGTTGGTTTTGGTTTGATTTTTTTCTTTCTTTTTTCTCTGTTTTGCTAAGTCTGTTTACAATCATTCCTTCTTCTCTTTCTCCTCTCTTCTGTAATCTTGGGCCCAGGAGTTCGGTTGTCTGAAGGCCTAGTTTGGTGTCCCTTGTTTTATTGTTTTAGCTCATTTGGTAGCCAAAAAACATTTCAATTCACACTTGACTTCCCCAATAAATCCTGTTATCCCTGCCCAGTTACCAGCCTTCTCACTCACTGTCATTATTGGCTATATCCTATTTGCCCTAATCTAGTTATCTAGTCTTTTCATCAGCTTATCTTACCAGCCCCCACCCAAGCAAAACTCCTTTGATTTCAGTAGCAGGCAAAGGCCAAGGTGCTCCTGCCCTCTTTGGAGCRGATAATTCAAAAACTCAAAGTGCATGACAAGGCAGTTCTGAAAGAAGACTTTGAAAACATCCATGCAAAATAGCTCAGGACAGTGATTCTCCTCAGAGGCCAAGTAGGCTAAATGATTCCACCCCAGCCATGCAACAAGCAATCACCTGGGAGTAAGATCTCCGAGACTTTGCTCCATAACATCACACTACATAGCCAACAAAATCCTCCACTCCTCCCACAACCGGCAGCAGTATATTTCTATACTTGCCCACTTCCTAGCCTCTCCCAGACTCTTCCAGGTACTCACTGATGAAAAACACCCTCTTGCAGAGAGCATTTTGGCAAACTACACACTGTTTCCCTATTTCTTATGAATAATATAATGTTTCTCATCCACCCTCATTCACTGTTATGTGCATCTGAGTCTGGACTAAAATTTTGTACTAAACTATTGCTTCTGATTATCTAAAAGGAACATCTGGAAATGTTTGAATTTTGTATGCAAAACACCACCTTTCACATGCCAGGCCCTTTGGAAAATCTTCTCAGCAGTTCTCTGTGTTGAATCAATAGCCCAGAAGTGTGTTAGATGGCAGTGCAACGTTAGACATGTCTTTCTCAGATGAGATGTAAAATTGCAGTCCTAAGAGGCCAGAGATTGTTGAGAACAGTGTCTGTTTAACAACAGCTAGCAACCAGGCAAGGTTTTAGATCTGGAAGTGAAGGAAAAATCTCTCTTTCACTGATAACGCAGCATCAATACATGGAGTGTCAACGAGATTATTCTGTTTGGACTTTGGGTGGGACAGGCTGTGGGATCTTCAATAACTATCAGTAAGCAGGACTGGATTTGATATCTTGTTTGAAGGAAGGCATCTGCAAGATCACAATATCCTTCATGACCTCAGCAGAGCCCTGCTTGGTAACTGGCATGAAGTGGAAAAGGAAAGAGGTCTTTTACTGACTCATTCCCATTTCCTGAGTCACTTGGATTTCCCTTGCAGGTCTCCAACTAAGCATTATTCTAAGGTTGCATTACTGGCAATGCCATAATTAAAACTGAGTTGTGATTCCTTATAACRTAAATTTCTCCTGCATTACTCTTTAGTGATTGAATTTTTTCTCCAATTTTTGGCTCAAATTCATCAAAAGAAAAATRTATTTTCTAACATTTTTTTTTCTCTTCCACATTAAAATATACTGATGCTTTTACTGAGAAAACCTTTAAAGACAACTTATCTAAAAATGTGATTTTTTTTTCCCCCAGATATTTTTTCAGTGCCCCCATTAATTTAAGACAATCTCTCCACGCTTCCTATTTCACCCTCTGACTCATCTTTAGGATTTCTCAGTCATCTGCTGTGTAGTGGGAGTTGAAATAATCAGCAGAAAAGTTGGGCTCTTGTCTCTCTTTTTTTTTTCGCCCTAATGTCATAACTGAATCAAGATATGCCAAGGAAAAATAAGGGACTTGACAAAGATGCTGTCATGTTTTAACCCCAGCCGGCAGCTAAGCCCCACACAGCCACTCGCTCACTCCCCCCSRGTGGGATGGGGGAGAAAATCAGAAGARTGAAAGTGAGAAAACTCATGAGTTGAGATAAAGGCAGTTTAATAGGTAAAGCAAAAGCCGCRCACGCAAGCAAAGCAAAGCAAGGAATTCATTCACTACTTCCCATSRGCAGGCAGGTGTTCAGCCATCTCCAGGAAAGCAGGGCTCCATCACGCGTAACGGTGACTTGGCAAGACAAACGCCATCACTCTGAACGTCCCCCCTTCCTTCTTCTTCCCCCAGCTTTATATGCTGAGCCTGATGTCATGTGGAATATCATGTTGGCCAGTTGKGGTCAGCTGTCCCGGCTGTGTCCCCTCCCAACTTCTTGTGCACCCTGTTGTGCTCCTCACTGGTGGGGTGGGGTGAGAAACAGAAAAGGCCTTGACTCTGTGTAAGCACTGCTCAGCAATAACAAAAACATCCCTGTATTATCAATCAACTCTGTTTCCAGCACAAATCCAAAACATAGCCCCATACTAGCTACTCTGAAGAAAATTAACTCTACCCCAGCCAAAACCAGCACAGATGCATTAAAAAAAAGTTGCAAATAAGCTACAGTGTTAAGCTAAATGAATGCAGCAGAATCAAATTAATAGTAATATTGTTTTTAAAACTTCGGCTGTTGTGGAGGCAACCAATTCTAACATAGGAGGGGACAATTCAACAGCTATGATCTAGGAGATGGAGACTCAATTTCCTACTGAAGCACGAACTCTCTGCATGACTGTTTCTGTTGCCCATATGTCAGGGAAGAATTATAGCATCTCTTTCCTTCACAGGAACATTGGTAGGATAAATACATTGAGGACTGGGAGGCACTCAGGTCCAGACTCATCCCACTTAACTCTGACACCTGTCTGAGGAAACCAAGAAGTTGTTCAATTATTCAAGGATATATAAAGTTGAGGCAGAAGGATGGACATCTGCAGAAGGCGATTCAGCCTGCTGGTGATGTGAGTCACCTTCAGGAACTGTTTATCATTTTCCGTTGAACCCACAGCAACTATGTACCTAGGGATGGGATGCTGTTGTCTGAACACAGGTATCCAGTGATCTCTCAAATGCCCTACAGAAGCTAAGACATGTGCTTGGGGCAGATAGATATGACGCAGGACTTCCAGGACAGAGTGGGATGTCCCACAGCTCTTTCCCTGACAGTGGATGTCTATGTTGAAACAACTGAATTTTCCTCAAAGTGTTTAACATAGGTAAATAAATTTGGCCTCCGGGACAACACCAGTGAAAGCCGTTTAGGAGTTAAAAAGGGAAACTCTATTAGATGGAGAAACACCCAGCTGAAGACTTCTGCTGAGAGAATATTGTGGCTACCTTGGAAAGTGTGTCGAGCCTCAAAGGTACCTTTCCTGTTCTGCTTCCCCTCTTCTTTCAGCTTTCAGTTTCACGTAAACTGTTTGTTAGCTGTAAGTTTAGCTAGGAATAAGTATGAGTAAAAGATGAAATGGGTAACACTATGTTACATTACATGTGATTTTTTAATGGGGTATTAGAGCAGTGACATTTCCCAACTAACCTTGAAGGAAGTGTTTTCTATACCTCTGTTCTCAGACTGGTGGCTGTTCTGTGTGTGCACGGGCATAGATTTGTCCCTGAGCAGGTTTTACTGTGCTGGTGAAAGTATGGGTGATCTTGCCACTCTGTTAAGAGGTAGCAAAGATACCATGTAGAAAAATGTAGATCATCCCTGGAAATGTCATGGAGGTGCTCCTTACCAACATTTCCTGTGCATGTCATTCATCATCTTAGTCTCCCTGTAGGTGTATCTATGGCCCTCATTGCTCTAGCCTCTGAAAATTCCCCTCATCTCAGACAGTTGCAGGTCTTAAGAAATTTAAATTAATAGGTTAGCTGCTGTAAGCTCCCTGTAAAGTCAATGGAGAGAGACAGAAAGCCCCAGTCAGTGATTCAGATCTAAGGTGGGCTGAATTCCTCTCCTGAGGTGCTGTCTCCATCAGCCTAGAACACCTCTGCACCCAACCTAGGTACCCCAGCTCAGTTACAGCTGTGCAGCCCACAGTGGCTTAAAAAAATTATATTTAGAAACTCCAACAAATTCCTTCCTCACTACTGGAGATACAACCCTGGTGTGTAATGTCGTTCCCTCTCCGTATTATTGGCTTCTTTCTCCATCTCTCAGCTCCAGAGCCTTGCCTCTGCCTTGCTGTATCTGAAAGATTATGAACTTTCTTCTCTGTCCTCTTGATTATTCCTTCCAACCGTGCTAATAGCTGACCAGCTTTCCACTGTACTGTAGCACAGTATATAATAACCTGCAATTATTGTCCATTTAGGCTTTCCCCTGGGTTTGCTTTATTCCTGCCATCAGTGGACCTGTACACTGCTTTTCTGCTGATTTTACTACCAGATTCATTGCTGCTGAGAAGAAAAAAAAAAATCACTGATGATCTACAACCTGTTATATAATTTTCCCGTCTGTCGTTCTTATCTTTTTTTTTCCAGTTCCTTGGCCTACTGTAGAGACTTTACGAAAATTGCTTTATAATAGGCCTTCCTCAGCTGTTGCATCCTGTTCTGTACTGGATCACTCCTTAAGTATTTTGCTGCTGTGTTCTGTACTTCTATACACCAGTTACAGTTTATGTGTTACCTGGAGGTCRGTGTGCACAATAGCTCTGCTGCATTTTCACCCTCTTTGACTCGGCTTCTCCACCCTCTTTTCTGCTCTGGACAGCCAAGGTAGCTAGAATCCTAGCTTGGATATTACAGTTTATTGCCTTTCATTTTCATTAGGAGGTAGGAAATTATTATACCAGGTCTGACCTATTTCTTAGCATCTGCACAGGAAATTTACTCTGTCTACAGAGCATGTATGTCCTGTCTTTCTTCTCTGTCTTGGGTTATGCTCCAGGCCTGGGTTAGGTAGGCTAGTAAGCCTTTCAGCCAGTGAAACTCTTGGAATGAAATGTAATTAATTTCTCAAGGCAAAGTCAAGTCACAGTTATGTGACTTATAAGCCAAAGGGTTATCGGGGGGAGTAAGATTTCTAAAAAATTCAGAGGATCCAGGCTATTGTACACATGAATTTACAGAGGCACACTGTTGTTACACTTACTTCTTTCATGTTTTGTTTTGCTTTTTTTTCAATATACCACTGATTAATTCCACCATCTTTGAATTTATCCAGAGTCTGTTCCTGTAAACATTATAATTGGTGTTCTGTGCACTCTCATGCAGGTGCACATGTATGCTGCTCAAAGTGTTAAACATATACAGTTGCTCATTGAAACAAAACCAACCTCTGCTGCAAATCATTAATATAGAGGTATATATACTTCTCTTTAGCTCCCCCAAACCACACTTAYGCTTGGTTAATGGGCATGACTACCCCTGTCCAGATCCAGTCAGTTCAAAGGTGGCTTCACTGTTGAGTTGAGCAGAGGCAAGGAGTGAACTTTGATCTTTTGTTCACAGCCCCACACTGCTGCTTCACCACCCTGCTGTGCCTCATCTGTCCCCCATAGGCTTCCTCGGGGTACTTGGACCGTCTCTATAGGAGGCTGTTTGTGCTACCCTCTAGTGGCCAAAGCACAAAGAATACAGCCAAATTAACAGCACATACCAACTTTTATGCAAAGGTGATCATGGATTTTTTTTGACAACATGAAATCAAAGCAAACCATTTTGGAAAGTGGAAAAAAAACCACCCAACAAATAAATCTGTTTAAAGTTAAAGGTTGGGAATGAAATGGAACTTCTAAAATATGAGTGTCTTCTAAATATATGTAATTTGCATAATACAAAACCTTGATGAAATGGAAGGTGATTTTAAAGTCTAGGCAGGGACTCAGAGTATTTTAAATTTACCAAAGATTTCTTGTGTGAACAGAAGGCAATAGTCTGATGTTCCCACTCAACCTCAGTAAAATATGACAAAAATACTGAGTTTCCCCCACTATTTGTCTCTTGTCGACTATAAACTTTTTCAGCAACAGAAACTCTCCTACACTGTTCATACAGGTCAGTGAAATTCTTCTCTTGGTTGAACCCTACCACAACAGTGAAAGAAATAAATAATATTTGATGAATTACAAGGTTGTAGAAGATGAGATAAGATGGAACTCAATGGCSGAGAACTGCTAACCAAAGACAGATGTCTAAGAGCTGTGGGGGAGCATGAGACAGGGTTTCCGAAGTTATTGAGCCATCTGAGGTGCTGGATACTACTGTAGGGCTCACGTAGGACAAGTGAGAAAATTGAGGGAAAGATAAGGAAGGGTAAAGGGACAACACAACTAACTGACAGTTGAAGAAAAATAGGCAAAAGATGTGAGACTCTGAGTGCTGCAGAGTCCCAACTGCCACTGAGATTTAACATTTATAAGAAAGTAACCAAACATCCCCCGATGTTCCTCTCCTTCCTAGTCCTCACCAACAATTCTTTCAAACGTCCATTTAGAAATGGGCCTATTCTGACTCTTAGAAAGTCATAGATTTTTGTAGACGAAACAGGTTCAACAAGAAACCTGTGAAATGCTGGGGGACAGAACCAGCAGAAACCATTTTCTTCCAGTCTTRCTTTTCAAACCAGTGGAAACAACATTTGGCAGAAGACCTGTTTTGATCCCAAACTTTAAACAGGGATTGTATTGCTTTTTGTAATGTTGCTGGGAGCTATGGAAGAAGTGTTCCCACATACTTACAGCTGGCCTAAAGTCCTCCCAAAAAGCTGAAGGCCCTTTAGCAAAGAGTTTCAGAAAACTCAGAGGTCTCCTCTGTGCATCCACAATGAGGAAATGTAATTACTAGTTGTTCGAATATTCAGATGGTTCCAATTGCTTTCAGAACACAAGGCTATTGACTTCCAGTGACGCTTGTGTTCTCACTTGGGATAATACCAAAGTACCGTTCAAATGAGAAAGGAGCAACTTAGGTGGAAGTTAAGACCATTAGTTTAAGGTAAAAAATCCCCAAACTTTTTAAACTGTTTTAGGTAGCATAAGGCATCATCTAATTTTATTACCTGATAGTTCATAATCATCTTACAGTAATGTGCCCAGGCAACTMTATTTCTTCTACTGGGCATATGAAAGAAGGTTGCCATTTTGATTGTGCTGTGCTACTGGAGACCTATCTCCTATGGGGCTATTTTAGTCTCTTGAAATAGTAACCCTTAATTTGAGGGGCTTGATGCAGTAGGCAAAAAACAAAGTAAGACTCACATTCATAAAAAACTCATGAGTTTGGCAAATAGAGGATAAGACAGCAGCTGAGAGTTTTGAATTGAAAGCTTAGTGGTTAGATCACGGCTGCTTAGTGTTTGTCTTCAAAGCTGTACTCCCAGGAATGAGGGCAGGCAACCTAGATATTAAGTGGAAGATCAGATTAACCCTGACATTTCTAGGTCAAGGGAAGAACTGAGGTCATGCCTTTCCCATGCCCACCAAAGTCACATCTGTGCTGATCAGAAGTGCTCATGGAAGAACTGATACAAAATTCAGGAGGGCAAATGGTGCCACTACTCTTTAAAATGCAACACGTCAACAATTACTTATGTTTTCACTCACTACATCACTGTGTATGTTCTACCCGGTCTCTCTAAAGCAATCTTATAAATCATTGAAGAGAATGGTTCTGTTTTTGCCTCAAATATCCTAGCCTAGAAATCTTATGAATATTTTCCAAATTAGGTCTTCAGTTTACTAGATCATTTTATTACTTGGAACTGGCTGGTTGTGGGTTGTTTTTTT
>JAYKAV010003132.1:1026038-1077493 GCA_035582835.1 Phoebastria nigripes
GCAGAACAATCAAGCAACTAGCTACTGTTTGATGAAGCACAGTCATCCTTTCCGGTTTCTGGAATACACTTATCTCTTGGTTTTGTATGTTATAGAGACTTTCTGTTTAAGAGGAAACAAAAAGTTGACTTTGGTTAGTAACACATGGGAACTAACTCAGGGTTAGACTGTAGTGAATGTAGAATCATGAAAAAATCTATTCCTTTGTCCTTCTAAGGCAGATTATCTGCCTGTTTCAGGCCTGATGATAGTTGTTCACTGTGTTTTAAAGAACCTCCATCAATGGAGATCTTACACGATTTCCAAACAATTTACTCAGCTGCTTACCTCCATCAGGAGAACATTTTCCTGGTGTCTAATTTAAATCTTCTGTGCTGTAATTTAAGTCCATGCAGCCTTTTCCTATCCACAGTGACTCTGAGGAATAATTCATCACACTTGCCTTGGCAGCTTTTGAACTGAAGAACCATTATCTTTCCTCCCACTAGTCTTCTCTTTTCTAGACAAACTGCACCAGTTCCTTCAATCTTTCTTTTGGAGACAAACAGGACAGGTATAGCTTAACCATGTAGCAACATGGCCCTGTTTTTAATATTCCATTCTGTTCTTTTCTCATTAGGATCATATTTTTGTTAATTCCTGTTTCACATATCAATGTAAATAGGAATGATTTTATATTTGGCCTTGATTGCCTATAACTCTGTGTGTCACCCTCTGCCATCTGACCGTAGTTTAGAGGAGACGCTACAGCATATGACATCTGTAGTGATGGCTCTTTCTGTAACTCCAGCACTAGCAGATGCGAGGACTTTAGGAGCTGTGCTTTAGTCTGTGTGTAATAACTGTAGGTTTCAGCACAGTGACTGTAGCTTTTCCATAACATAACTGCAGTCTAAGAACCCAAGCTATGATACCCAGTAAGTGAGGACATTGCTGCATCTCTGAAAAGCGTTGAGACCTGCCAGTGGGCAAACACTTTATTTCTAGGACTTATGGAGCAGAGAACAATTATTGTCCATGTTGCCATGGACAGATTATACAGAAAACCATGGTCAGCTACCTTCTGTGCTACCTGTATGACTGTTGGTAAGGCATTAAGTTTTCTCTTGTCTAAATTTCCTCTATCTATATCTTGAACATGGAGAAAAAGTTTTGTTGACCTCATAAGGAGAAAAGAATTTTAAACTGCATAATGATACTAAAAAAACGATAAGATGCATAAATACCATTACGGCAAGAACAACCATTCTAACAAACTGTGAAGCAGTGACACCTTTCAGATTATGCACAAAGATCTAGATATACAAAAGCAAAGGAATATATTACAATGACTATCCCTTTTACTGTTTAACTCATAAACAAATACATTTGCTCCAGGAACAAATCATTATATGTATAAAAAATACATGCCAGTTTACCTTAAATGAGATTTCACATACATATTGATTTTACAATGAATTTACACTGTACGCATTTCTTATTTTGTAAAGACTAGGTATCAAAATCAGGATGAGAAATAAATAAAAAAATTGGGTTCTTATTGTAGCACCACTTTAAATGTCCATTTCTTGATAACTAACACGACTCATACATTTGTCTATTTTGTGGGTAATGTGGAAGTCTCAGTGCTTTCAATAGGTAGGATTTTTAAACTATGTGATTTGTAAACTATGCAAACGATGGCAATTTGTGACTTTAAATGTTCCTTAAGCGGAGAGTTTGGCATTTTGTAAAGCAGATAATAGTCCCAGATAATGGATTCATTAGATGTTGTGGGATCTTGTCACCTCTAAAAAGTAGGTCATTTCCTCCCAGATAAGCAGCTCTGGTTGCTCTGTTTCCTCCTAAGGTTCATGACACTTCCCATTATAAGGCCCTCAATCCAGTTTCTTACAGCTCTGACATCTTGGGTGCTTGCTTGTCTTTGTAGGAAAAAAAACCACAAACAAACACAAAACCCAAAAAACCTAAACCACTAGCTTTTCTGGAGAACACGACTAGAGAAAAATACATTGCTTGTTCTATCTACAAATTTCTAGGAATATTTTGTTAATTAAGCTCTAAAGCTCTGATAAGCTGCAGTAAAGATTCAAGATCTCAGAGGATGGCCTTTGGTTTGGAGATGTGCCACTTGCTGTTACCATGACTTGACTGATGTACAGGCCTCTCAAATTCACAAGCTCACTGAGCTCTTAGAGATATCTTAAATTTCAACTGCTAAATTCAATTTCAGCTCCAATTGCAGTTCAGCATTGTGGGCTGTGACACTTTCACCATTTCAGTAACTGAATGCAATGTCTCTCCTGTGCTTTCCCTGGTATCCCTCCTTTCTCCTCTCCTCAGGTGAGTCTTGCTGGAGAAGATGAGGAAATTGCTTGGTGCAAATGTGGGAAAGAGAAGATTTGGCTTGAGAATGGTGGAGGCAGCTCAGGACAAGGAATTTTTAAGGAAGGAGGAAGAGAGGAGAAGGAGGAGGAGGAGTGAAAAAGGAAAAAGAAACTGCAATTAGGTACCGGTGGGAGGGAAAGGGGGGAAACTAAAAATGGACTGGACAGTTGAAGGAAATAGGAAGATGGATCTAATTAAAAAAAAAAAATGGGGTGTGGGACAAGAAGACAAGAAGGGTCTGAGGATGGATGCTATGCTGGGGGCAGAAACCATTGCGGGCAGAGAATATATGCAAGGCAGGCAATTATTTTCATTGACGAAAATGCTGAGTCTTCAGTGACAGATTAATTCACTATAGTTGGATTTTGAACATGCAAAACACAGTACAAAGTGAGCTACGCTGAAAGGTCAGGTACTGGCTATCTCCATACAGTACCTGTGATTTTAAACTTTAATATCTCAGTGCCTCAGTTTCTCACTATGTAGGACATGCAATCAAAACACTGAAGAGTTGTAAAGTAAATCCTATTCTACCCAGGCACTGAAAAGGAAGGTAAATTTTAAAAAAACTTTTTAAAAGAAAGAAAAAGATTTTTTGTGTTTTTTTTTTTCCCCAGTTAAAATGTTTTATGAAAATAATAACCTTTTAACTTTGTTATTAAAATAATTTTTTAATATAATGGTTTTTTAAATTCCCTGGGAGAAAAATATCTGACTAAGTTAAAAATACACCTCCGTCCTTCACACAAGTATTTAATTATACAAAAGACTCCAGTTTTCAGTTCCACTCATAGATGCTGCCTGTTTTCCTTAGAGTCATGTGAGAGGAGCTAGAAATAAAACCTAAGTCTGTGAAGCTTTTCTGTTACAAGCCAGAAAGCTGCCAGCACAATGCTTCTTGATGCAATGGGAGTGGTGGTTTTTCTGAGATGAACATTTGCAGCATCTAAACTCACTTCCCCAAGCAACCATCAGATGGTAGCAATGCTTGTTTGCTATCTACCATGGACTATATTAAAACTGGGATGCAGAAATCAAGGCCGTTATCGCCAGTCTCTGCAGCCACCCAGTTGCCTTTCGAGAGTGCCCTGATGTTAACATTTCGGAGGACACGAAAGCCGCAGATCTGAGTGTTAATGCTGAGGCAGACACTATGTAAAGCAATCTGATCTTATATGCACAGAGTTGTAGCCAATAGCCACATGCATGAGGGAACAGATGAAACCCAAGGGAAATGCAGATGTCCTGTCCCTGGTTTTGTTCTCTAGGTTTTGGTTTGCTGCAAAGAAGGACTCTAAGGGGTGCGGAAATAAAAGTAGTGAGAAAATTAACTTGGGACCTTGAAACTAACTGTAGTAGAGACTCTCAGGGAAATCGATCCAATGTCGCRGAAGGGTGATAGAGCGGACTCCTGTAGCACGTAGGAGTCCTTGGTGAAGTGATAAAAAGCTTTCTTATTGAGGGCCTGGCCTAAGGTCACTGAAAACAGCCCTCTACTATGGATAATCTTAGTCGAGCATCATCCTTGAAGCTGAGGACAAGATTCAATGCCCCTGACTTCAAATGTCAAACAGTTAGACACCTAAGCCTGACTTCCCATCTGCTTTCCCTGTATAGCCCGTGTGGAGACAGAGACCTCAAGAGAGAGAAAAACTTTGCCCAGGCTTAGGTTCCTGACTTGAGGTGTGACAAAACAGCCTGTGAAGGTGGCTGTTTATCTCTACTAACCAGAAATGGATCTTGTTGGACTCGCTTAGATTTTGGCCCTAATTTTAAGCAACTAAGGTGGTATAAATCAATCCTCATGAATGTCATTGAAAGGCACAGTTCCCAACACTCG
The DNA here is from genome assembly GCA_035582835.1 of Phoebastria nigripes. Taxonomy (NCBI): domain Eukaryota; kingdom Metazoa; phylum Chordata; class Aves; order Procellariiformes; family Diomedeidae; genus Phoebastria; species Phoebastria nigripes. The sequence continues at coordinate 1,030,267 of JAYKAV010003132.1, forward strand.
TTCTGCTTTCCTGTCCTAGCTAAAAAATAAGAATAACTTTATAAAATGTACGCACACGACATGCAGTTGCAAATATTTGTAACCATCATATTCAGTTTATTAAAAATTTTAAATTAATTGATTCCTCTCTAGTTACTTAAATTACTGAGTTTCTCCTGAGGTATCAGTGTTATTGAGAGTTTCATCAGGAGTTTAGAAAGTATGTGTGTTCACTAGTGCTATTTTTGCCAGTCTTCCGTCATGTCCAGGACTGACTCCCTTAACATGTGCCGTTGCTGCTGTGAGATACCTGATCCAGCTGTCCTGGGAGAGCTGCCTTTTTGGGTTCACCTTGCTTTGCTGCTTGGTGCTTGTGTGATGCCTTCTTTGGCAAAATGTCCCTTTTATTTCCCCTCCGACCCCTGCCCCCTTCATCTGCAAATGTCTCCTGCTCAGTCTTCCCAAGGTGGCAGCTTCATTAAACCACAGGATGGATGCTTGGGGCATCCTTACTGTTTGAGACAACTAATTCCCATCAGTAAATTACTAAACTCTAGCCCACTGTCAGACTTTATGATGGCAGGTGTACTATATTTAGCAAAAATAGATTTGGCATGCCTGATTACCTGTTTAGCCATAGTGTCTCCTAGTAAGCTCTCAGGGAAGTGAGAATAATATTCTAGAACAAGTACATTTTTTTTCCTGTCAGCATAATCAGACCTATGTCGGCTTTGCTCCAGAGAGCCTTTTCTTTTTTTTTCCTGAGTCACTGACATTGGATTTTTTTGAATTGGACTGGGCTTATATTTTTGGCATGTATAGCGAGTCTTGACAACTTCTTAAATGTCAGTTTATATTTGTCTAGCTTTTTTTTTTGTTTTTATAGCTCTTTGAGCTTTTTCTTAGATTTTTCAATTCTTAACTGGCCTTAGTAGATCCCCAGAATTAGTTGCAATGTCTGGGTGCAGCCATGAACTGGAATGAATGGAAAGTGGTCTGGGCTGGTTACTCTTATCCTACATGCTCATCACCAAGCAGCTCAACCACCTTGGTCACCCTGGTGGTGTCTCCTCAGGACTGGGATATCATGTTGTACCTCCCCAGATGTGGGGGTTCTCTTTCTGAGTTGTTGCTTTAGCAAGTACAGTATGAATTTTGTCAGGCCGTTGTTTGTGCTAAATCAAAGAATAAGCTCAGAGAAAACCTCTGCACTGTGCTCCTTTGCGCTTCCAGTAGATGTTCCAGAGAGAGGGACTGAAGTTTTAGCTATCTGCAAAGTGTGGTTTTAGCTTGCAAATCATATCAAAACCAAAAAAATGTATTTTCAGCTCGGTGGTGGGAGGTCATGAGATGGTTCCATGTGGTTTATAGTCAAGATGGAGAGCAACTGCCTCTTATAAATAAGTACATGTTATTTACTACATCTAGAAGCAAAAACTAAAACCTTATTCTCCATTTAAGGGCATCAGTGTGATGAACCCTGYGCTGATCACCTTTGGTTTTCACCATGCTGCTGTAAAAGATCATTAGTGGTGCCCTTCCTGCGCAACTGCATTTTACACTTACTGTGATAGCACCTTATGGCTGGGCCCTTTTAAATGAATGTGTTGTGTCTGCAGTTCTTTACTGAGGTTTGCATCACATTTGCATCCAGGGGGCATCTCTGCCTGTCACTGGTTTGGATAGTTAGACTGGTGGCTACTTTTCTATATTGCTCATCTGTGCATTTTCCCTTTCTTTTGCAACAGGATGACTAGTGATAACTTATGTGATTGACTTAAACACCATGTTGAATCAAATCATATATTTGTTTTTGTGTTCACAATCTTTTGAGGCTGCCCAAAGCCTTTAGTTATACTGTTCTAGTGTCCCATCCCAGAGCTATCACTGTCAGCTCTGCAGACCTCTCTGCTGTCCACAGTGTGGCTTGTTTGTAGTGAGCTGGGTCAGGTGTTGGAACCAACCTTAACAGCAGAGTGTGGGAATGACACCTCCAAAAAGATCTCCTGAATGTGCAGAGATGTATGGCATTGCTTGTAGAGGCACATGCCAAAGTTCTGACTTCTCAAAAGCAGAAAATATTTAACACTGACCCTAACCGCTGTTATTTTACTCTTTAAAGGTAGTAGGAGACATTTTCTTTTTGCATCTCTGTTCAGTTTGGAAGCATCTATAAACAGGAAACATTTCATTCTCCCTAGTATCCCCGTTTGGCCCTTTACTCACTCGAGCAGTCTCATGGCAATAAGGCTGCCTCAGCTTTTCTTTTAGCCTCTTCTTTAACAAAAAGTTCTGTTTCCTGAGGGCTGTAGTGGCCATGAAGTTCAGCTGTGTCCTGAGAACTTCTCTGTTCCTTCATGCATTTCCAAAGTTGTTTCAGTCCCCTACTTCTGTGCTGCATATAATTTCTTGATGACTTTAAAATCTAATAATGAGTGGGATTTTTCTTCTTTTTCTGGGGATATGACAATTGCCATATATCAGGGATTTCTGCTAAATGATAAATCTTTTGCTTGTATGACTTCATGGAAAGCAGAAAACTTTGAAGAAAGGATGAAGAAATACTTGCTTTTTACTGGGATTTTTTCCTGCTTGATTGTTGTAAATACTTACATGGTGAAAAACAACAGGTGTAGTTCACAGGTATATATCAATAACGGGAGGTAAGAACCTCGCAAGTCCTGTTGATTAACCACTCATATAAGCCCCTGCTAATTCTTCCCTCTCAGCAGTATAGAAATTCAGAAATACTAATTTATATATATATACAGGCTGCAGACTTAGTTATGGCCATGTGGCCTTATTGCACAGCCTGAAGCTGGAGAGTTTCTCCCTGTGGTTGCTCTTCCTGGCTTAAACACCTACGGCTGAACCACAACACTTCTTTCTGAAAGTTGAACCAGTTTTGATCTCGTCGCTGCCATCAAAGGGAAGGAAGTGGGTATATATGATGCAGGTGCTGATGATTTGTGCTATGTTTCTCCTCTCATGGCAGTGACAGGGCTTATGCCATGATGTGGTTTTGAAAACCCCAGCTGTATCTCTGAGCATGAGATGTTATGAGTCTGAGCAAACTTGTGGAAATGGTATTCTTTTGACTTGCAACAAGAATAACACCAGCTGATATATATCAAGGCCTCTATTTATTTTAGCCTGTTTTTTCTGTTGTTGATAGAGTGATGAATAACATTTCTTTCTTGATGGCGAACAAAACAGGGTGGATAAGACATAGTGAAAAGTTAAATCAAAGGCATCTGTGGTTACTGAAAGACAGCATTCATCAGTAGGGAAAGAAACTGGGAATCTGGGAGCTCTTGGATTTTAGTGCCTTCAGTTTAAATGTCAAGCATCAATATGACATTTTTCTGAATCTATAGAATTTAGGTTCAGAGTCTTCTTTAAAAAAAAAAAAGAAAAGAAAAGAAAAGAAAGAGATTTCTAAAACTTTCTGGTCCCTGTGTTAAGGGTCTCATTGAACCTTCCCTCAGTTATCCAGTGTAAATAGGAGAATGTTCAATGATGTAAGTGGAGGGTCGATGCATGTGTGAAGAGCAAGGCTTCTTCTCCCTTGAGACAATGTACTTGTCCAAGGAAAGCTGCAGAGACATTGAAAGAGGTGATTCATGGTTTGAAGAAGTTGAGAGCTATTCAGATTTTTTTTTTTTTCAATTAATAATGAAAAGACTATAATGTAGAAACTGAAAAGCTTACAAAAATGACAGGCATCTGTTTCTCTTACAATTTAGAAACACCCAGAACATTCCCCCTTGAGTAAAATAACTCAGCTGTGTGCCAAGAAAGACAGAGAGAGATCGCTTCCTCTTCGCTGTTGGTAAGACTTATCCCCATTTTCAAAAGATAATGTATTTGGAAGGAGAAGAGGAAAGTGGAAGTCCTAAGGAGGGAAAATATGATGAGCAAAGAATATCCACTGGCATCTGTCAAACCAGGGCAGCTCGTTGTCAGTCCTGCAAGCTTGAGGGTTATATCAAGTCAGATTTCTCCATTATATTGGACATACTTGATTTTAACTGAGGAAGATTCTCAGATGCCTTGAACTGATTCTGTGGTAAACATGAGCAAACCTAAATAGCTGCTTTATTATAGTTTATTGTGTAAGTGTTGGTTCATAATAAATCATTGTACTCTTTAGAAACAAGCTTGAAACAAGTGCATAAATATTAAATGGCCTCAGGAATAAAGACATTTTTAGCAGAATTATTGAGTGTGGTTTTCCAAATCCATTGGGTAATCCAAAATCCCCATAGTCATTTAAGGACCAACATGTACTGTCATTTATAGTAATGTAAATCCAGTGTAACTGTGTTGAAGTCAATAGTTATTGGAAATTAACATAAAAAAATAAATAGAGTTTGGCCTATGAAATATAAACAACATAATTGCCTGAAATTCTATCCATTAGGATAAAGCAATAAAAATTCTATACCTCTGCAGAAATAGAAAGTAAAGTGATCTGTATTATGTGTGTAAATTTAGGCAAAAAAGATTATACTGATTTCATTCATGTAATAAATCAGAAACCTCGAAGCAGAAGTTATTCATTTAAAAAAAAATTGCTATTCGACATTTAATAATTCCAGCAGAAAAAGAAAAGGAAGGACCAGCTCTGTGGCTTTTGCAAAGTAGAGATACCCAGACCAATTTTGTTGTTTGCAGACCCCTCTTCTTTTAGAAGGAAGTGGTAGAAAAAATGAACAGTTCCTGTATCCTCAGTTGCTGATGCTCCGTAGACTTCTCACATCACTAGGGATAGTCTCTTGGGCAGGGCCACGCTGTGCCTCAGTTACCCAAAGCTTAAATTACACTTCCACAGGTTGTCCTTGTCTCTAGTCTTATACACACTTACAAGATACAGTTTGCTTATGTATGTGATGAGTAGGTAGAGATGGGAGACAGCTGAGTCTATGAGAGACATGTAACTTCAAGGCATCCATCTGCAGTAACATCAGTCATGTTACAGTCCTGCTGGCATAAGGGAAGGACCAAAGACCTCGGGCTCCTCAGTGTAGCCCATGAGAGTGCCTTTGGGGACTCCCTAAAATGCAAAATGTTGTTTTTTCCCCTCAGAGCATAGCTGACCACTGAGAGTGAGCAGAGAGTAGGCAGAGTGACCTGATCCAGTGTGGAGCTAATGGTCAGGGACTGTGGCAGTGGAGAGGCATCCTGAGACCTAACTCCTGGGCAGCAAATGGGAGATCATTAGTGCTCTTCTGCCAGGTTGTGGGGATGTTGTGAGGAGCAATGCACTGGTGAAGGAAAGAACTTACTCAACAGTGGTATTGCAGTTCCTGATGGAAGGTGAAGTGAAAGGAAAGGGATGCGCATGGAGCGATAATGCCCTCCCCTTAGTGTATTTACTTGTACATTAATAAATAGTTAGGGCTCAGTTCAGCCCAGTAGGTCTACACTACACAATCTGGGATGCTTTTGCCCAGGATCATTGTCTGAGGTCCAAACAGGGACCCAAGGTCCTGTGGGTGACCTCACAGATCACAGCAGACACCACTGCTGAAACCTCTCCTGTTAGGACATGACCGCTGACTTACTCTCTGCCCTGCTATCCATCAGCGACAGACTCAGTTGCAACTACAGGGGACAGAAGACAACTTTGGGACATTGTGTCGTATATTTGAGTGCTTGATTTATGAAACATAGCAAAGGCAAACCAAAGCTGGAACAACTTGTCCATAGGAAAACTCCCTGTGCTTCAGCTAGGAGACATGCCTTTAAATGCAACCTCAAAACATTTATTATAAACCGGAACAATTTGTATTGTATTCAATAACGTTTTCAAAGGATTGTCAACCTCTGTCTGCAGGTACGTTTTCTTACAACATATAATCTATAGCACTCATTTCCCCCCCCCCCCCAATAACCACATAACAGAGATATGCATTACAGAAAATGTGTGTAGGTTTGCTTCTATTATAGTCATGATCAAAAGGCTATGATGTATTGAAATATTTGCTTTGTACAAATACATCTGTTATCAGAGGGTTCCTTAACATAAATGGTGTATTTTCTATAATGTGCTCCGTCTAATGAATGGTTCGGCGAAGGCATGAGAACAGAGCTATGTGGGGAGAATGCAGTAATTTCTCTTTAACATGCAGGAATTCTGAATACAAGTAAATGCATGCCAAATTTTATTGCTTCTAAATCTGAATAATTGTATTTCTGAGCTGTGCATCTGGGTAGATAATAAAGCCACAAAACAATTTAATGAAACATATAAAAAATCAAATGACATTACTAAATATTATAATATGCAGAAAATATATTTTGCATATTGTCACCTAATCTTTCATCCACATACTAACAAATAATGCAACAATAATTGAAAGTCTTATTATCCATCTACGTAAATTGAGACCAAATTTACCTTGTTTCCTTTTCTTTGTGTGTGTGTGTGTGTGTGAACATAAAAGTGAGATTGATATTATTGCTTTATGTTTATGGTACATTTTTTCCATAATAACTAAGGTGACCAACATAAGTCTTTTTTCCATTCAAATCAGTCCTCAACTCATATTGTGATTATGTTACCTAGCCAAGTACTTATAAGAGGTAAGACTTGAATATGTGGCCTTCATCGTTCCCTCTCTTTGATGCATAATTCTGCAGGAATGAAAACTGGAATAACATAAAGTGGGAGTCCTCATATATAAATTCAGTGTCTAAAATTCACAGGTATGAGGTGCCCTCACCATTCGTTATAGCCAAAGGACAGATATGGGTAATGCAGAGGGCAGTACTGCTGACTCATTCCCGAAGCCTATTTTAGGACGAGGTGAACTGCCCTTTTGGAGGTATGTGTTTCTTTCTGTTGACTCTTAAGGAATCCGAAATGGTTGGCTTAGACTTAGATGTCTAACTTTTAGAGGACCACGTAAGGAAACAAGAATCTCATCTAAAGAGGTTAAAATACTCACAGGCTCCAGGAGGGAGGGATCTCTTTTGTTCTTGCAATGATTCTAGCACTTTGTCGCTGATTTATTCTGCTCTGCCATAGAAGAGGTCACTGCAGACTTCCAGCTGGTTGTAATGTCTGGATTTAAAGGACAGCGATCTGAAGTGTCTGCCGCAAAATGTCTTTTGCAAAGGTGAGCCTGCATCATCAAAGGCCACACAAACAGTAGGAAAAGGACTGAATTTCCCAAAGACCAGAGCTTGGTAATGTTGTTCTGGCTTTACTCAAGACAGCTGTCTCCCCTTCCTTTCCTTGTGATGTGTTGGCCCAGATTTTGACATGCTTGCACAGAGAACAGTGTCCCATACCACGGGATGCCCAGTTGAAGTCAGTGCAGGAAATTGTGCCAGGTTAAAGCGAGTAAGACTCTGCCTTGTTTCAAGAATATGTAACCAACTCCTTTTTGATAGTTACCGCCTATACTCATAGAGCAGGATTACCAGCACCCCATCTATCTCTTTGCTGCTGGAAGGAAATCTGTTCCGTCCTCTCTTCTTTACTCTGCTTTTTTACACACATCAGGTCAAGTTCAGAGTCTTGAACCTTACTTCATAAATTCTGGAAAGGTAAACTGGGGACTAATAAACACCCTGAGCCAATTAGTGAAAAAACTTCTCTCCTTGTGAAAGAAGGAACTGTCCTCAGTGAAGACAGAGACTTCGTACTGGGAGGTGTTTATTGTACTGAAGACAGGACTTTTTTTTAGAAACCACACTGTGATTGTGGAACAAATTTCTGTAAGAAGAAAGAGCCATTGTATAAATCATAACACTTTCCACTCTGGGTGTCAAGTGAATTTCTGGATTCCTTCTGCTGTTCTTACAAACAACCCACACTGCCTTGATATAAGATAATCAGTTAAAAAGTTAGAATTTTCTTATCAGAAGAGAGAGTAAGAAAGACTGAGACATAACTAACCCTGGTGGCCACATTCCTTGAGGTGTTACTGGAATGAGCAAAAATGCTTTTGCGGGAATATAAGAATAAATATGCTGAAAAATAGAGATTAGGAATTGCCAAATAGAGACTTGCTACAGTGAAATGGTGAGCAGAATAATCAATGCATATAAAAATATTCTGCTTCCTTGATTTAAGATTCAAATGCCTGTAGACAGGTTTTCCTCTCATTCATACTGGGGTAATTTATTATACTTCACAGAATGCAGAAGAAAACTTGGCCCTTAATCTGTGAAAGGAAGTTTTCAGGATGAGGAATTTGATTTGACTTCAAAGAATATGAATCGGTTCTTTCTATTCTGTAGTCAATTATTCCTTTTCAATGCAACTTCCATTGGGAATAAAGCTTTCTCTGATGAGGTTTAGCCTTGTAGTCCACTGCAATCCCCCTGGATTCAGCCTTGCCTCTGTTATTCTTTCTTTCCTTCCTTCCTTCCTTCCTTCCTTCCTTCCTTCCTTCCTTCCTTCCTTCCTTCCTTCCTTCCTTCCTTCCTCTCTCTCATTCTCTCTCTTTCACTCTTTCTTTCACTCTTATTTTTCTTCCTTCTCTGTCTTCCTACCTTCCTTCAAACCCAGATTTTTCAAACAATTTACTGAAGATTTATTTAGACAGCCACTATCTAAATTAGAACTAAAATTCTGGTAAAAGAGTCATGATTAAATCTTTGAAGCTTAAATGAAGAAAGTTATATTGTTCCGTATGTCTAACAGGAGATTTATGCTTCAGATATTTGGTTTATATACGATTTATGATGTCATATAATCTTGACAAAATAAAACTCCAACAGGTCAAGGGCTGGGATTGAATAGCTGTCTACTTCCTAAAAAAAGAAGATATTTAAAAAAAAAAAAAAAAAAAAAAAAAAAAAATAAAAAAAAAAAAAAAAAAAAAAAAAAAGTTCAAACCATTGTAACTCATTAATTCTAAATTGAACTCTTTATTTGAATGACTACTAATGGTCTTTAATTTTGTTAGTATTTTAAAATATTAAAAATATCCATTCAAAATATAAAGGAGTATATAAATAATATACTTAACTTATTTTTTAGCCAGGATAAACATGGAGCACTGTGTGCCTAAAATAAATCTCCTTGCAATTTCCATTTGTGATGGTATTGAAGGTGGTGAAATATTTTTTTTAGGATTAATGTGAATTAGTATGAGGTTTTGAGTGGGGTCCAAATTACATGTTTTTATGGAAAAGGTACATTTGGAAGTGAAACATAATTGTGAAGTTCAGTCCTAAATTCAAATTTAAATGCTTTTCTGAAGGTCTGAAAGATGAGGTTTTGCAGCTACATTTTCAAAAAACTTACTAAGTACTGAGCTTCCCCTCCCATGATCTCCTCTGCCCAGAAGTGACCATTTTTACATGTTTACCTGGAAACGGATCCATTTAGAAAACCTTTCCCATAGTTGTAAAAACAATGTTTGTAGCTCAGTTAAATGGACACTGTAAATTTAATTCAGGATTAATGTGTAGGTTTGATACACTTGCTATTTTCTGTAATTTAGCTATATCTAATCCATCTTTCTCTCAGCCATAAAATTTGAGAAATATACTCTAGCGGAAATTAAACAGAGGCTATCAAAATGATCAGAACTTGTTAAGGAGATGTGATTTCTCTGTTTCAAAGTGATGTCTAAATAGGGTGTGGGGCAGAAAAGTGGAAAAAAAGGATTTTTTTTTTTCCTAGTTTTTATGTATTTCTAAACTTTCCTAACAGTACATTAAAAGTGTCATTTAACCTACTAGATCCGGAGTGTTAAATATCTCCATATGATGTCTTAAATGCAAACAACAAAATATTCCAAAATTGTAATTGGAAATGAGGAAGTGAAATAGATTGTAAACTTGAACTGAAACTGATTTTCCAATTTCAGTGTCCCATTATGCAGAAGCATAAAACACAACAAAAAAGGAGATCAGATTCTTCCTTAAAAAATTGAGAACCAAATTACTCACACTGGAGTCACTATCTGGAAAGGGGGAAGGTTGCAGACAACTTAGGGGGATTCATATATGGAGAAGCTATGCTTATCTTTTCCTTTTTATAGGTGAGAGAGAAGGCTTAGTATTTTCTGTTCTTGCTATATAGCTTCATGATTTTGGAATAAGGGTGAGATTCTGTGATCTAAGGTTGAATTTATCCAGACAAGAAAACATCTCTGTTTTAGATACTCAGCTTTACTTTCATATTCTTCCCCTTTAATGTTAAATGAGTCACAGGACTTACAACCTAACCACCTTTTAAAACTATCCATGCTTCCTTCTCCTCCTGAGATAACGAGCAGTGATTAGAATTGCTTAATATTTCAGGCAGAGATGTGGGGTGGAAATGCTCTAGCTTATTGGCAAGCAAAGTAGGCAGCACTGGTCTTACTGGTAGCAGGAAGATGAGTGGTTTAGCATCAGACATTATATACTTGGAAGAAATAAAAAAAATCAGGAAAAATATAAATAAAAAAGAGTGCAAAGTTTTATTGTCAAGCGCGGCTGTCACTTCATGAAACCAGAGTCATATATAAGATATATGTGACATACTAATAGGAAGTAATTTACCCAAGGATGTTTTTGTGCCTTGAAGTGCCTTCAACATTTCTGCTTTGAAAACTTTGCAAGTGTGTATGCATCAGAGCAGTTACCGAGGCACTGAAGTTCCCAATTTGTGCACAATGTGACTTTTATAATGCTATTAAACTCATCTCATGGAAAGCGGTGTGCACAAAACAATGATACATGAGATCTCAAGGAGGCTGCTGAGCACGGGAGAAGGCTGGAGTGAGGAGAAAGCTTTTATAAAGTCACTTTGAGAATGCACCTCCGCTCCAGAAACCTTCTGTTTATTCACATTGGAAATTATCTTATCTTCTGTGCTTTGGGCTGAGATTCATGCCGCTTGCATTCCTCACCCCCTCTGTATAATAAATTACATGCAATTTTTTTTCTCTCTCTTTAAAGTAAATTTAGTGTTGATGAGATGCAGCAGATTGACAGCCCTGGTAATTGAACTCATGTATTTATGAGCATGGGGCAGTGACAGCCCAAGATTCCCTCCTGTCCCATGAGCTCTAACTTGAAGAGATGGCCTCAGATGAGGACGCAGTATCTGTAACTCTACTGGTCATGCAATCATCAATAAAAGCTCACGATTTTCCAGCTGAAGTGTGACCTTTTTCTCTCTTACCTTTGCTCCTGCCTTGCCCACCTGCCCTGCTCTTTTCTCTTTGGCATCTGGACTGTAAATTCAGGGAAATTTTTGTAACCTGTATGAGCAGTAACATATCCATGGAGGTCGGTTATGCGTACGGGGATTTCAAGGACTTTATTGGAACACATTTTCAATACAATTGAAAATGCCATCTTTCCTCGTTGTTGCATGCTGGGACCAGTCTGAGCATTACTTTTGCCCCATGGGAGCCAAACTAAAGGCACCAGATTAATTTCCTACAGAAAAGTTGTGAGATGGTGATAGACCTGGGGAGAGAGGACACACAGATTTTCCTGTGTGATAGGAAAGTCTAAACCTGTGATTTTTCTTTCTCCATTCATAAAATACAAACAAACCCTGAGAACAAACAAATAAACCTCTTGCTGCAAAGTGAAATTCCCTGGAGGAAAAAAAAATTGAGGGAGGTGAAGGTCAGTCCAAATATTTTGCTGTGATAAATTCAGAGCATTTCACTGAGAGTAAAACTATATATRACTTTTTTAATGCACTAAACCAATGATTTTTTAAGCTGTTTTGAAATTTTAAATGAAGTATCCCATGTGGAATGTATTGCTACAGAATACTTTGTCATCATCACTGTGTTTCATTTGTTTTCCTCCTCACATGAAATTTGCTTGAAAACAATGTATTTTTAGGCATTTTGAAAGATGTCATTTTCATCACCAGGCAGGCATTCTGACAGCATTGCTTTGAACAGCTTTAAATGGCAGTGACTCTGGCTCTGAAACACTGCCCAATTTAAGGCATCTAAACTAGAAGTACAGTTACTGTGGACTTCTGTAGTCAATGGGGAGAGAGAGAGAAAGAGACGCTTCCAAAAAGCAATTGAGGACCTTCAGATCTGACTCTCCAGTGACTCTGGTCACACTGGCAGAAATGAAGCTATAGTAATACAAGCTTCAGTTACCACACACGCATCCATCAGATCTGGTAGACATGTGGAGCCCAYGTGAGCTCCAGAACTACCTGTTTTGGCCAGCCAGGTGAAGACCAACAAAGGTATGGCTGCATAAGTCACAGTGAAGACTCTAGACTACTCTGTCAGTATGGCCCTTTGCTTCATGAAGACTTAGGATAGATAGTCCTTAGTCATGGACTTAAATATTTTGGAGGCACTCAGGCTTGGATTCAATAGCCAGGAACAAGTAAAACCCAATACAGTTGGGCTTAGGTATAGGGATATCTTTTCTAGTTAGGAAAAGATATAGTCTTGGCTCTGTCCTCTTTCTCCACTGGCCTTCAGAGCTAGTGTAGCTCAGCAGCAAAAAAATGGTCTTATATTAAAGCAAGGCAAAAGCAGTGGAAGAAGGTAAGCCATGATAACTTAAGACCTACTCCTGAGATGGTGCAATTAATACATTGCCTTTTGTTCATGCCTCCTTCCTCCTAAAGACACAGCTTGGGTTTTTGTCTGGGATTTGGATGTGGAAATATATATCACCTCCAGCCCCTATTTCTCCCCCCTCCCCTTCAATTTTCTTAATGGTATTCAGGGAGAGTCATACTTTTTATTTTTCACATGACATCAAGGCATTGTATTAAATATAGGATTTGGGACTTGGCAAATCAACAAGCACATTGTGCTCCCATGGAGACAAAAGGTGACTGAACAGTTTAGCCAGCCGACATATAGGCAAAAGTAATGCTCCAATGTAAGAGGATTGCCGGCTCTATTGTTGGGTCCCCAACAGGAACCAACTTATTGCAACATTAATTTCCCATCTCACATGGAAGTTATTTAAGGGAGAAGACTAACAAGAAAACAGTGCCCAGTTTAATCCTATTGTCACTCTGATGGATTTATATTTGCTGCTGGGTTGTAGGGGTGGAATGAGGCTGCTTTGTTATTATTTCAGCTGTATTTGTTGGGGGAAAAAACAACCCCAGGATTAGGAAAACATGGCTTCTGCTACCTTTAGATAGTCAGGAACTGCTGTTCTGTTAGTGTAGGTATAAGATGACTAAAATTATATCTTAGTGATGCAGAAATTCTTCCCTCGGGGATGATAGAAATATTTTTAACTGTAATTAAGACTTGCGAAATGTCTCTTTTTTTGGCTACATCTGTTCTTATGACTTCATCTCATTTCTCATTTGCCTTTTTTTAATATGTATAGCAGCAGTCACAGCAGTACATGGGGCCAAGCGTAGTAGTTATTGTGTGTAGTGCAGTTTCCTACTCTCTGCATCTTGGAAATATCTGTAGAAGTTCACCTATAGGTGTATATTTTCTATGTAACCCCAAGGTGTGACATTAGTTAATTTTGCAGTTATAGGCAATCRCTTTACTGACATTGAACAACAACAGCAGACATCTGCAGCAGACTAGCCATTCAAATATTCAGTTATCCAGGTTTGGACTAGGTTTCAGAGCCTCTAGTGATCCTTTTTAACACAAAGCTATATAACTTTACACGCACAGAAAGGCAGTCACATCTTTGGATTACCAAACAGATATACTGTAGATTAAGTTTAGCCAAATCTTCAGCTGATGTTGATCATCATAATTCCACTAAAGTCAGTAAGTGTCACAGTGATTTACATAAGTAAGAAAACTAGACCTGTAGCTTTTTTGGCTATCTTGAAAGTCAGTGTTCCTTTTCAAAGTATTCACGGTCAGAGTGAATAATACAGGAGGAAGTCAGGAGTTCTCATTGTTTGTGTTGAAATCACAAATCCAGGTCATTTATAGGTAGTCACCATTTCTTGTGCTTAGCAATTCCAGACAAGTTTTATTTGGAAAAAAAATATCAACACAAATGTTTTGGGGTGAAAATTATCTCCAATTGTTTTTCCAGAAATGTCTATGGTTTTGTTTGTTGTTTTTTTTCAATTTGCTGAAACCCATTACCTGCAAATGTACACTCAACATTTTTACCTTAATTATGATTAARGGGAAAAAAAAGAAAACAAAAAAAACCCCAACATTTTGAATTGCTTGTGAACAGTGTTTACTCATTTTTCAGCCAGTTTTAACTGAAAAAAATATTTTTGCTGACAGGCAACTGGCTTAAAACAAAATCTTTCTTCCTTGAGGCACATCCAAATGCTGTCTTCCTCTCCTCTTTATTTGACTGCATCAGACTAGTGTTCTGAATGGCACCATGGCGCTTTCTAATACTCCTCATTATGTCTTTTTATTATGTATATGTTTTTTTTCTCATGTATGTGTATTATATTTTTGCTGCTCAATACTTTATTCCATACGGATGGAACACATGCAAGGGCCTGTCAGCCTGACAGTCTTTCTCAGTCTTCTTTAAAAATAATCTCTTTAAGTATTTCTTGATCCAGATCTCTGCCTTATGCTCTTTGGAGCAAGGAACATATCTGATTTTTAAGTACAAAGAGTTCCTTTCTACAATTAGTAAAAGCATTTTCAAGGGTGGAAATCTGATACACAGTTCTCAAAAAAGCCAAAAATATGCAAAATATCAACCAGTCCTGTTTGCATAATCCTGGTGCTAGCATAAAGTTTTTATACTCCCCAAATACCTTCCGTCACATAGATTTGAACCACGTCTATTGGAAGTGTCTGCTTGTACCATTTTAAGTCCTGTGTGAGGTCCCCAGTCTCCTCTTATATCCTGTCCCTGAACTTCAGCAGCCATCATCTTCCAGCACAACTCTGGAATCTTTGATGAGAAATTACTGCAAATCCCAGCTCAGTGGCTCATTTGCACTTAATATAACTATAGCTATTTAAAAATTACAAATTTGGGATTCATTTCACCTAATTTTAGTTATCTGCAGGGTAAGTGTCTACATACGAGCTTGTTTTCTGAGGTCTAGTTGCTAAGATTGTGGGACACCACAGAGGGATTGCTCTGATCAAATGTTGTGCCTACTTCAGGCAGAGCTTGATTATTCTCTAGAATACATTGGCTGTACCTGGAAAAGGATCCTAAGCGCTAAGCTCATATTGCAGGACAGAAGGCACTTGGAAGTCCTGTATCCTATCTGTCAGCCCAGTGTGGATGCCTTGGGTAGCCAGCTGTCAGTGCATGTAACTGAGCTGAGCCCTAAATGTCCAGAAATTTCTGAGCTGTCTTGGTTCCCTCTGGAGTCAGCAGGGAGAGAGAGCTGGGAGGATTTGTCTTTGGGAGGTGGGTATCGCTCAGTCTTTACCATAAAGGAAAATTACATGCCTAATTTTTAAGACAACTGAAGTGATCTGCTATGAAACCCACCCTTGGTTGCATATGTGGGATGATGTCAACCTTTTAATAGTGCTTTTAAAGAAACACATCCTTCTGTCCTGTCTTGAAAATGAATCTTAATCTACTTTGGTTTGGAAGGTTGTTTCTAACCTTGATTTGTAAAGGATGCTAGGGTAGTTGCCTACTTACTTATTTCAATGTTTCTCTACCTGAGTAGTGGATAATAATCTCACAGAAATTTTATTATTTATTATTAACACTGATATAGCACTGATTATATACAAACATATTTAGAACATCACATCATGTTAGATGCTGTAAAAATAAATCAAATGGTACATTTTCTATTCCACAGAATTTGCAGCCTGAAAGAAACTATGTAACAAAAGTGTCCTAATAAAGGGGTGACGTTGGTAAGGAGGAACAAAATTAATTGTACAAAATCCGTAGCCAGTCAGCAGTAGCAATTATAAGTCATTACCTGATATTTTTCAGTGCTTTAGCATGTTTGGATGACAGTCTCTAGACAGGCTAATGCCAGTGTAAGTGAATCATATAGGGGATGAGTGCTTGTAAGCAGACTTGCTATATTTGGGAGAATAAATGTTTGTGTTATGCCAAAAAAAACCCCAAACCCAAACACATTTGCTTTGAAATCTCTGGAACAGATTCCATTTATATTTAGTAAAAGTCATTGTTATGGAAATGAATTACTTTACATTTAATGTGCAACAGTTCAGCAAAAAGATTATGAACCTGTTTTGATTTTTTAAAAAAATGAAACGTATTTTTGTAGTGCTTATATTAAGTTTGGTCTAGTGGATTTGATTGRAGAAAAAATATACCATGACAGGAGTAACAGATTAGCTGTGGGGGAGGGGGAATATATGTTAGACTAAAACAAACAAACAAAACATACACAGAAGTCTACGCTGATTTAACACACAACCTTCTCTCTAGAACAGTGTCATGCTGTCATG
This sequence comes from Phoebastria nigripes, assembly GCA_035582835.1. NCBI lineage: Eukaryota > Metazoa > Chordata > Aves > Procellariiformes > Diomedeidae > Phoebastria > Phoebastria nigripes. The sequence continues at coordinate 1,046,568 of JAYKAV010003132.1, forward strand.
TGTTAGGCACTAAGGCACCCATACTAGCAACGCAGTTATCCTAGACAACATCCGCAGCTATCAGAGAGAAACAGTCACCTATTGAGAATTATTTGCAGCATAGCTGGGGTGAATCTCAGCCTGAAGATTTGATACTGAAAAGACTAGATACTTGCTTGAGTTTGTGCATCAGGAGCTGATGTAGCTGATTTAATCGGACAATATAATGTAATTTACTAATTTACATATATACATATRTACTCACGTATGCAGGACTGTGACCTAAAGCCACAACACAAGTAAGCATAATAGACTCAAGCACCTGTTTAAGAACAGGATCATACTTACATGCTGTCTTAACTAGAACATAAAGTCAAACTGTTGTAGCATCATTTGTACTATACAAACTTCAGTTTGTATCCTATAGTCCATAAGTGAAGTATCCAGCTAAATGAAAAATGTATATGGCTGATGCRGGAACAAAACAGATTGGGATATGTACAAAGCACAGCCTGACTTTTCCAGTTTGGATTGCTGAGCTGGTTCTCTCTTACAGGGAGTTCCTGCTGCATAAAGATGCAGCTATTCCTCTACCTGGCTTACTGTACAAAGACAACTGCACATACTGCCGACATAATGCATACTTGCTAAAACTAAATAATACCTTTTTTTTTTTTTTGTACAACACCATGTATTAGTATAAACAGTCACACTAAGTTCATATACTAACCCTGCTTTTTAGGGCAAAAAAGAATAGGCAAGTGGGGTTTATTTCACTGAACTTCTAATGTCTACAGTATGGGCTTCTCCATCTGAACTACTCATCTGAACAGGCTGTATACTTAATAGAGAGCAGTATGCTGAGGATGTGATTGCTTTGTCATATTTTAGATGTTAGGAACATCCTATAGGTGCCTATATCTGCACACTGACAGTGGAGTGAGGTCCTATTACCTACAGAGATGGAGGTATCTACCTGTCCATGTGCAAGTCCCACCTTCATTTCTATTAAATCTCTATGCAATATGTGATATGTGATAAAGTCATTGACTGAAAAGGTTTATATTTGTTTAATTACCATCATTGAATAAATACATTGGTGTTGTGGTTTAAGCCGGCAGGCAGCCAAACACCACACAGCTGCTCGCTCCCCACCCCCAGTGGGATGGGGGAGAGAATCAGAAAAAGAAAGAAAAAAAAAAGAAAAAAAAAAGTTAAATTCATGGATTGAGATAAAGACAGTTTAATAGAACAGAAAAGGAAGGGAAAATAATAATAATAATGATAGAATATACAAAGTAAATGATGCACAATACAATTGCTCACCACCCACCGACCAATGCCCAGCCCGTCCCCAAGCAGCAATCGCTACTTCCCAGACCATGCCTCCTAGTTTATATACTGAGCATGATGTCATATGGTATGGAATACCCCGTTGGCCAGTTGGGCTAGCTGTCCTGGTTATGCTCCCTCCCAGCTTCTTGTGCACCTGGCAGAGCATGGRAAGCTGAAAAGTCCTTGACTAGTGTAAACACTACTTAGTAACAACTATAACATCAGTGTGTTATCAACATTATTCTCRTRCTAAATCCAAAACACAGCACTATACCAGCTGCTAGGAAGAAAATTAACTCTATCCCAGCCAAAACCAGGACAATTGGTCAACTAAAGCTGTTTCAAGAGGAGTTCTTTATTCTTCTGATAAAGGTTGCTGCTTTATGTCTTGCCTGGTGTGGATTCCCTGGTGTTTAATGAGAGGYGGTGTTACTAAGTTTTGACATGCAGAACCTCCTTCTTTTATTTGGGCCATCAATTTCTTTAAATGTGTAGAAACTTAGCATTTTTTGTAACTTCTATCCCTCTGGCAAAATTGGTTGAAATTGGCTAATGGATTCAAAAACTACTGAAACGGAGATTGAAAATCTGACACTTATGCTTTGTGATCAWAAGCACTGAATTTCCTTAGAAAATTGCTGAAAAACTGCAACTATCCCTCAAAGTTGCCCGAAAATGTAAGAATAGTTTGAAGTCTACAAATCGTGACATTGATTTCTTAACCTGTGTGTTATATGTATTCTTCTCCCCTGCCCCCTAAATCTATTGCCTGCTTTGCTCATTAAAAATGAACTATTTAAATAGATAAAACTGGGAACGGTAGTGTCTCAGTCTTGCCTATCATAATGGAATACCTCTCTTGGTTGTTCTTTAGGTGTTATCATACTGTATCTAATAAATAATAGTGACAAACTGCAAACACCATGGAAAAGTTGCATTGATTATAATATTAATTCAAGAATAAACAAGATAGATTTTTTTCTTTAATTCAGGGGGAACAAAACACAGCATAGAAATTGAACATAAACAGAGTTGGGATCTGCAATTCATTTCTCTTGTTTRCTATGAAATTGGGCCTAGTTAAGTTTCAAAAATGCTAATGAGCAAATAAATTAGGTAGCAATTTTCCAAGGCAATATCTCATTGGATTTGTATTTGTTTACTTTTATCTATATTTATCCTTGTTAACCCCTTTTTTCCTGGCCATTCAATTTCATCCATTTTGGTTTTTACCTCTTTCTATATTTGCTTATTTGTTTGGTATGATTGCACTTATATGTTTCCAAGAAATGAATATCTACACTTCATAGAAAAGAAAGAGGACAGGAGAAGGAAATAACCCGCTTTGAGGGTCCTGTACTCTATTCTTGTCTCACTGTCAGCTGAATAAGCACATCACTCATACTGGATTTCTAAAAAGTTCTTGACATTTGACTAGCTCTATTCACACTAAAGTCAACAGTAGTTCACTGAAGCCAGTGAGATCAGACTTAGGCCAGCAGTAATCACTTTTGAAAATTCCATCCTTAATCTGCAATAATTTCTATTGACCTTTGTGAGAAGCTTCTCCGGAAGGAAACTTTGACCGTAATGAAACTTGAAAACAAGAGGCAAATTAAGATTTTTTTTTTTCTTAAGGCCAGGCTATATACTCATGAGTATAACTCTCCTGTAAGTATGTTTTTTTTCAGTGAGAACTACATTCACCATTATAAGAGAAAGTTTAAGAGTAAATTATTGCATGACATGAAAGGTATATGGCTCAATGTTATGTCATAGCACTATAATTCCCTTAAGTTTGCTCTTGGCAACATACTTAGCACATGGGCATCAGTGTGGGTAGAGGAAAGACAATGCACTCGCATCAGAAAATTCATCTGCAATGACATTCCTTTCTGTTCCACAGGATTGTCACCATTAAGAAGTCAATTTTCAAACCCCATATAGTGACTTTGAGAATGACACTCGAGGACCTGCTGATATAAAACCTATCATTATCAGGTCAATCATTTCCCAAAGCAGTGACAGATATTCAACATTATTTTCACAGATAAATGAATAGTCTTCGTTGCAGCTCTTCTCCTTGTTGGCAATTTCAGTAAAGAGGCCAAGAGGTGAATAGCCTGCAGAACTTGTTCTCTTTTTTTCATGCTTGGGGTTGACTTTTTTAAGTTAAAGACCTTTTGGAGAAAGTTTGCCCTCTCATAGCCTTTTTGCAAAAAGTCTCCATGTATGTGAATTTCGAGCAACCAGCAACACCCATTGCTAAAGGGCAGGAGCTAACCAGGGAAAGGTCATTCCAATTCACAAAGGGCTTTGATATTTCAGAATAGCTGACTTTGTTATGAACTGAAGGAGAACCTCACATTTCAAATTCTTTGTGTAAAAGAAAAAATGTCATGGTCCTCAGGAAACCCACCAGAAGAGCCATCCTGAAGGTATGAATACTGGAAGCTTTTGGGAGGGTGGCTGTACAGAGGTTCCACAAGTTTTCTGTTTCTCTTTTCCTACACGTTAAAACGAGAAGCCACTTTGATGGCAAAATGAGGAGGGGCCAACGGGTTTAGAACTGAAGCTCTGATAGCTTCCAAGCTTTCATCTCTCCTTCCATGTAAAGAGGCACAGTGGGATCCCAGCAATCCCCACAGCCAACTAACAGATAAAATGGAGAGAGGTACTGACCAAAGAGAAGACAACTTTTTTAATGGAACCCAGTCATAGATTCCAACAAAACTCTGTCAACATTCAACAGCTGTCATAAAACATTTGTATTTCTATGAATCATCACCTCCTGAGGGAATAACATTCCTCGGGGAGTTTTCAATGAGCAATAATGAGGATGCAGCACTTCTAGGCCACCCGAGGTACAGGGACCCAGCTTTAACAATACTTTCCATGCTTATTCATTCTTTACTTTGTTTTTCACAATATTTTACTAGCATATACATGTATTAGCATTCATGTCAAATATGAGGTAGATTCAGACAATGGTGGTTTTTTTTGAGAACTGGGAAGCGAGTGTGGCTCCCTTCTATGCTGGATGTGTAACTGGGAATAGATAGAAAAAGCTTTCTAAAAATAAGGCTTTATAAAGGTTTCTTCAACAGAGTGATAGACCTCTAAGACATGCGAAGAAAAAAAAAGAAAAAATACACCTACATGAGGAAACATTGTTTTTAGTTGTTGTTATTTTTCTGTTTAGATTGTTCCCTCTTACATGTCCATCAACCAACACATCAATTAGATTTTTTAAGCAGCTCCAGGCAGACTAAGAATTTTATTTTACTTTTTGGAAAACCTCATTCCTTTGAAATGAAACAGGTCACTATAAGTTCCACATGTAAACTAGATCCCTCCCCTACCTGAAACCTCCTGCAGAGGCCTCTCTGTAACTTCTATATCCCTCTGACAAAGCCCAGACACTCATGAATTGAGGATGGCCCTTTTTTCCACTCTGCTGAGGTTTTTGCCCACCAGCCCAAGACTTCCTGCCTTTCCTTCTATACTCTTTAAATGCCTGCATCGAGCCCTCATTCCTTGAAAGAAGAAAAGATGCCTATTTCCTGCTAAGCACCTCTTTAACAAGCCTTGTTCTAAATAAATATCATCCATCCCATAACTGTGTAATTTATACTTTTCACCTAGGAAGGTGTGCTGATCCAGGCACCCCATGCAGGCTAAGCTCCCTTAGGGAATGAATTCGCTTTATGAAACTTCCTCTTCCAACTCAATTTCCCATTAGAATGAGTGTTTCCTTTTTCTGTTTCATTCTGTCCCACATTTTGCTGTCTCCCCGCTTCCTCCTGTGCATCAAATACTTTCACCTTACTCTTCCTATGTTACAAAAAAGAAAAAGCTTTATTACAGGCAACCTTTCAATTAACTTTTCTAAGTAAAATGACTGTATTAGGCAAAAGTTTGTGTAGTAGCCAATAAAATGTCAGATAATATTGAACACAGGCTTGGACTAACCTTGCAACCCAATAAGTTATTATGTGCAAATGTTACAACTTGATTTTGAAGAGAATACACATGTATGATGAAGCCATTTTATGGCTAAGCTGAGTGATTGATTACATTCTGATCCATCCCAACAAGATAAACCCAGATAAAAGAATCTGCTGATATTTAAGACTTGACAATTTATTATCTGAAGACTACTGTAAAAACGATTTTATAATTCCCTTCATTTAAGTGGGGTTTTTTTGAAAGTAATAAAACATATTTTCCAGAGTAACTGACTATGATCAGAAACTCTTCTTGCTAGCTAGCAGTAAATTCCAGTCAGAAATAAAAATGAGACAAAACAAACATTACTGGTTGTCCTAGCTGCTTCTTGAAGCTGTTGTGTGAAAGCTAGACAAATGGGAACTTGTTTTTCTGTTAAAATTTTAAGCCTTTTATTATACTTAAAATCTTGTTATGGGCTAAAGGGAAATGTAGCAAATACATGAAGTCAAGAATTTATTATTAATAAAATTGAAATCTTAACAGTATAACTTGACAAATATTATTAGTCCAGATTGATTTATTACAGAAAAAGAAAATAAAGAATACTATCAAGAAAAAAAAAAAATCTCGGTACTATAACAAAGCAGTTGTTACAATTGTTATACACACAGTAGTACCTATGCCTTTCAAGAATGTTATGATCGCCCTTACACTGCCCCTCTGGATCCTACGACACCAGGCTTCCTCAAGCAAGGGAACATTTGGACCAGGTCATCTGTGTCTGAAATTCTCCAATGGGAAAAGGGTGATGTTAACGGGGTTTCTCCTTTCTTCCTCCTTTTTGGGGGGGATTGGCATGGGCTATTTTTGTATTTCCTAACATCCTTATACACCTTGCTCTTTCTTGTTTTGCAACTTCATGTTACATCCCAGTTTACTATACATAGTGTTTTCTACATCTGTTAGATATTTGGTCTTTGCTCTCTTTTTTACCCCTAAACCTGATTTTGCCCAGCTCCAAGTCTGCATTTCTTTCCCCATTTCCCAGGTGACCTGTTTATCGCCTTGGGGTCTCCAGAACTAGACTGTTGAGCAGGATCCATCTCTCCTAACTTAACTTATTAAAAGTTAAAACCAATCTTTGATTGAGAAGGAGAGTGAGAGAGAAAGAGGGAGACAAACACTTCCAAAGGACCAAAAAGGAGCCTAAATCAGATGTATTGAATTACATACTGGAGGATCTTGTCTTTCTTACTTTCTGAGAGTTATGAATACTTCTTCTGGCACCAGCTACAGAGGGAGCTTATACTTCTTACTTCAGTGCAATGYTTAACATATAATGGCATGACTATCCCATCAGTCCTCTGTGCTTTCATTGTGGTAATATGGATCCCAGACTATTGAGAAAATATGGGAAGTTTTTCTGAAAACCATTGCTACAGTTTACACAATCTTTTCTCCTCATTTTCAATATTGGCAAGTCTCTTTCATTGCCCTCAGGTTCAACAAATTTAACTTAATTGAAGAGAAAGCAAAACCACCAACCCTCCAACCCAAAGAAATTGTCTGGAAAGCTCCTGCTGACTTCCCTGAGAACTGGCTTATTCTGTATTTATTGCTGTATTCAGGCTTTCTGGATTTCAGACAAATATTACCTAGACTGACTCTGGTGATCTGGAAAATAATCTATTTTGTTGACATGGCTGCAGGAGTAAGTCAAATTTCTACCATTGGGACTTTTTTCTTCTATCACTTAGTTCTCTTTAGTCTCATTAATCCAATGAAACATATTGCTTTAGAAACAATCAGAGCCAGAAGACTTTGTGTCCCTGCTCCAACTTATTTTCTCTCCTTAACCTTGGGCAACATTTTTAATCATTATTTCCTTCCATCTGTAATACATAAAATGGGGAAACTGGTGTAGCCTGATATCAAAGATAGTGAATTTCAGGATTCTGGAACCATCTAACTACCATATGAATAATAATCTGCATATATTCCCTACACGTATAAATAATCATAATAAATGTTGTAATAGGTAATAATGCATTTGCTTGCTGTGCCTATTCTTTCAAATTGAGTACAACCAGAAGAACAGCAATAATTGGTATGAGTAATCAACCATCACAACAATGAAAGTTTCAACTGAAAATGAGTACCAGATGCTGAATGAAAAATAGTGCAATAAATGGATAACATTAACCTAAAGGTGTGAAAAAGAAGCAAATTCCATTTCATCAACAATTTCTGAGATGATGAAGTTTGGCTTTTTTCTGAACTGGATAAAATATGCCAACATTGTTTAAGTTGATCAGGAAAAAATAATATTTCATCTCAAAATACTTTCCTTTAACAAAATAATGATGTTCCATCTTTATTCAAGCCATTAAAAACTTGCCTATATATTAGACTCTGAGACAAAATGTTATAGCAACATAAAAATCATATTACAACACAAATATCAAGTTTTTGTTCCAAAAACACTGAAAAGAGACATTACAATGCCATCAGAATCCTTCCCATATTTCTTTAAATTGAACCCTAAAATAAATCAATCTTGTTTCCTAAAGCTTTTCAATTTCAGTGGAACCCTGTACCCTCACTTTATACAATTTGTCAACATATTTCTGACCCAATGCAGTCATAACACATACTCAATATGTCCTGTTTCTGCCAGCTACAGAAGCTAAGATTTTACTCCATCTGACATTACTTCATGTAAATGACATGTCACAGTTAGAGGCTCTGTCACCCATGCTTGCTCTCTTACCGGACAGACTGAGACCATCATTCAGCAATTCACTGATATTCACTGATACAAGGTTAGATCACCCTCTGGAGAGGGTCAGATCTCTCTGTGTTGACTTTAGGTGAAACTTAGACCATCTACTCTCCTAACTTAAACCCTTGTTTAGGCTTCAAGCTTTGGTAAGAAGAATATAAGATCCTTATCTCAGGTTTTAAAGATTTCCAGTGATTTATTTTGGTTTTGGATCAGTATTGAAAGTCATCAGTTTAGTTGCAGAGAGTGTTATCATGGAACTCCTGGGTTATTTGGAAGTTAGCAAGATTATACCAAAATTCATAAAATAGATACATCCTGCCTTTGGAATTATTATCCAAAATAATTTAACTACCTGCTAGTGAAGGTTTATTCTTCCACCCATTGAGGATATCCAAGTATAGCTAAGGTTTTTGGTGCTGTTGCTGTTGAGCACTTGGGTGAAACAAGCTGGGACTTAAGGTACTCTTAACTGCCTTGAACATTTCTAATAGTTTTAAAACAATTCCTATATAATACATCTGTTCAGTTAAAATATATACCTGCATTTCATTACTACCTGGAAATGTACAACCATTTTGTCACGCTTTTAGTTTATTTTGAGGCATTCATTCTCCTGATCCCAGTTCGCTGAGTCTCTGTCTCTCCCATTGTGAGTGAAGCTCAATATTAAAGCCTTAAATTCTTGTGAAGAAAATTGTCATCCTCAATTCATCTCATCCCGAGGCAGCTGTACCTTGAAGGAATACAACTTCCACCGCCTTGTCTTGGATGCTGATCCGGGGGATGTGCATTAGGCTGAAAGAGGYGTAGCCATTTCTATTTACAGGGTGTTTCTGGACTTTGGTGTGCAGGGGACACTGAATGCTGTCAAGACTGGAGTGGTTTTGTGCAGGTCAAGAGATTTCTGATCCTGTTGACTGTTAACAATGAAAGTGGAGGCACTTCTGTATTATCCCACCAGCTGSGCACTGAGTGCCTGGGGAACAGCTTTGCAGAAAAGGACTTGGGGGGCCCTGGTAGACACTAAGTTGAACATGAGCCAGCAATGCACCCTTGCGGAGATGATGGCTAACCACATACTGGGCTACATTACCAAGTGCATTGGCAGCAGGTTGAGGGAAGTGATTATTATATTCCATTCAACACTAGTGAAACCAAATCTGGAGTACTGCATCTCCCCTGTATGAGAAAGATACTGAAAAACTCAGGCTTGTCCAGCAGAGAGCTACCAAGATGTATGGGTGCCCAGAGCATAAGACATACAAGGAGAAACAGAGCTGGGTTTATTCAATCTAAGAAAAACAGAATAAGTAAATGTCATTAAATACGTATTAGTAGTTAAAGAGATGGTGGAGCCAGACTCTTTTTGGAGGTAGACGCAGAAAGGACAAGAGGCAATGGACACAGGTTACAGAAAGTGAAATTCTGATTAGAAATTAGGAAAAAAAAATCTCACCATCAGGGTGGTCAAACATTAAAGCAGAGGCCCAGACAGGAGGTGAAATCTCCATTCCTGGAGATACTCAAAACTTGGCTGAACAAGGGCCTAAGGCAAATGATATAACTTTTAAATTGGCACAGCTTTGAGCCATGCTGACCCTTCAGGAGTCCCTCACAACCAAGATTACTCTACAATTCTCTGATCTTAAATTTGGGAAACCGGAGTTCAGAAATCAGGTTATCTGGCCTCACAGGTACTGACTCAAAGGTCTAATTATAGATGTTCTACTGAAAACCACAATAACCATAAAAATAACCATAAAACCCATGTGGTTAAATTCTGTCCATATTAGGATAAAACTAAAGCAATAGTCAAATAAATAACATGAAAGAAAAAATAAATAATGAAATAACTTTTAATTTAAAAAACAAAACAAAACAAAACAAAAACAAACCAACAAACAAACCTCTCAAGAAGATTTTCAATATTACATTAAATAAATAAAAAAACAAACTATGCAATTTACAGTTTAATCCTTAAATGAGCTAATTTGTAAATAAGCTAGTCAAGCCTTTAAAAAATCTTAGAAAACTCAAGTTTTCTAAAAAGAAGACTCAGAAGGCAAATATTTTTTGAAATTAACTCTAGATGACATCTGAAAACAAAACCAATAACAAAAGCAAGCCCAAATAACTGATGTTTCTCACGTCCTTAGGAGCCAACCTAGGAAGAGAATTTGTGTTTCTTGTCTGGGATCATATTCCTATTTCCTCTCCAGCAATTCAGCTTCTCTCTAATGTCTAGTTTTGCAGGAGTTCAGGGCAAGTCTCTCTACTGCTTCATAGCCATGCAGTCTGTAAAGGATATTTCAGCTGATCATTTATCTCTCAAGTCAGACTGTAAAAGAAAAAAGGACCCAAATCAGAAGGAAATTTCTTTTTATATTTCTTTGACTATGAAAAGGGGGAACCTCTGGCAATTTATGGGACCAGGACCAGGAAAGAACACAAAGGGGTTGTGTTTTGCCTCAGAATTATGTGACTTCTTCTGTCAGGTGACTTTGAATCATTTCTGTACCTTTTAGTGGGCAGTGTGTTCGGTGGGACGATTCGGTTGCTAAGCTCTACTGCTTGTATAACATTTGTTTACATGGATACATACTACAGCAGTTCAAAATTGTTCTGGGATATCTGCACAAGTTCATGATAACAACCTGCTTGCAAAAGAGAGAATGAAGTAAGGTGAATGAGAAACATTGCCACTCAGTGACCAGTATTCCCTAGGTCTCAGTGCCCAGAGTTTCCATTAAGAAGTTGTGAAATGCGCTGATAGTCTCATTTGGGCTCTCATTATGTCATTACCGCTCTTCCCCACTCCCCTCTGGAGTATGACTTTGTGGCAAGGTTTTATACAGGAAGGGCAATAGATCTCAACAACCGAGTCCTGCTTATCTTCTCAACTGTTCTTCTGTGTAATATCCCAGAGCCAAAAGAACAGACAGGAGTACATACTGAAAAGCCTGTTCCTAAGCAATTCAGAGCACCCAGTTGTGTGAACAGATGTGAAGGTCAGTGCCTTCTGACGTGCTCTGGGTTTTATATGCAGATGAAGTAGGAACTAATATTTACCCTATCCATATATTGCAGCCTAGAAAGACTGAAAGACTAAGATCTTCGACCCCATGCAGAACTTCAACCCTAGCCATTTAAATGATGCTTTTCCCTGGGTTGAGGACAGCTTTTTTTACAGTTTCAGGGGATATGGTAAGTGTCTTGGAGATACAGGCTCTCCTTTGTGTTGCAGGTGCCTGCTTTGCCTTCCTCCTAGGACCCAGAAAAATCCACAACTGCACCTCCCCTGCTATCGTATGTACTCACATCCAGGGAACTTGTTTTGAGATGTAGTTTCCAGCCTCTCAGTTCTATCAGAACCGTATTGGACTTTCCTAATCTGATGTGCAGAATCCCTTGGCACCTCTCAGATTCTCGTTAGGAAAGAGTGAACCTGTCATATAGCTTCATGGACATTCACCACATCCATACTTCAACTAATATTGTCTTCCTTGTGAATGATACCACTTTATCATGGCTGTCTGAAGATAGAACTTTTTACTTCCCAGGGAGGCAGTTATAAAGACAGGCTCTTAGTCTTTTCTGGCCTGGAAGGGGAAGGACCAACAAATGCTGCATTTACTAGGAATATGAGACAGAATTTCTTCAAGGCAGTAAAGGCATTTAACATGCTCATCTGTCACTAGAATTTGACTGTCACAACAGGGGCAAATTTTTAAGTCTAGGGATTTTAGGAAAGCCCTGACTGTGGAGAGGTTTAATAAATGTCCCAGACTGGGTAAAGAAAGATGTCTCAAGTTATTCGTTCTGATTGAAACAAAAAAATGGATATAAAACTAATTCTACCCTGTCAGCCACMTAACGCTGGGAAAGGGAAATGTAAGTTAAAAGGAGGGAGCAAATGGCTCCAATGCATTTAGGTGTCCTGTGGCAAAGAGCCCAGAGAGTAGAAGGTGACTGTCTCCAAGAGTATGGGATAATAGAAATACTTATAACATCAGTTGTGAGCACTCATAGTGCTAAGCAACACAGTAAATAGGAGTCGTGAGGATTAATCAATGGGTAAGCATCTTTATCAGAACTTATGACTTTAGCCTCCTTTTATAATTAAGGGAAAGAGAGATCAATATATCCAAAGGATGGTTCATCTCATCCAAAAACAGGTAGCTAAGGTAGATCAGCTGGGTTGCCATCTGGACATGCCACCTTTCCTTTAAATGACTGTGAGAGCCTAAACTGACCTGTACGTCTAAGTTCAGATGCCTAAATGTAAGTGATAAAAATCACACCAATGTGACTCTCACAATAACAACAGTCATTTAACCTAATGATGGAGTGAAACAGTCAAACAGTGTAATAGAACAGACATAATGCCGGTCATTTCACAAAATGTCTGAAAATTTCAGTTATTTCGTGAAATGACTGCTTTCACCATCTGACTGTAACATACAGCTAGAATTGGAAATGAACAAGCTACAACCACATTCTTAGTTACTGCATTTGTATCTGAGCACAGTTGTTCTCTCACTGTGGCTAAATCCTTATGTAGGTTCTTATCACAAAACTTTGCTATTGCAGTTCCTCTTTAGCAGATAACAATTTTTGCTGTTCTGTTCTTTTTTTCCCCCTATTGTTACCAAAATAATAATGATTATAAACATCACTTTAAAAGCATGCCATGCTAGGGATGGCTGTGCTGCAATATATCATTCTGAACACTACCGTATTCGTTTATGGTGAAGCATTTTATATTAATGTTTCCATTGCTTATCATAGACACTGGCATTATAAGTGCTTAAGTCAACTCAGCTCAGTTATTTATTAGGATGGGTTTCACTGCCATTTCCTTGAGTAAAATCCTTCCTGTTCCCATTCAGGGAAGCTGGTTTATTCCTGCCAATCGCTACTACTTGACTGTCTTTACCCATCACACAATTCAGTCCATCAGCATTAAATAAATTAATAATACATTGGATTCCTGGTAATTAATAATTATGCTTTTCAGACAAAAAACTTCTTAGGATTATGTGCACAGGTTAAAAAACTGGGAAATTTAGAACAATTAGGAAACAATCTAATACCTGAACATCCAGTCACATGCGAAATTTCAGGTGTTAGAAACCTCAACCCTTGAATTTCAAGTTCAACATTTCTGGGCTATTCTGATTCTTGGTATTCCATACAACTTCCTGAAATACGCTTTCTATTTAAGGCCTTGACCTTTGCTGATGAATATTAACTAGTCCAAGGCAATGTTCATAAGAAGCTGTGCTTCCCTGCCTTCCTTAGCAACTTTCCTGTGCATCAGTTGTTATTTTTCCATAGTGAACAGCTCAGGAGGCAACAGTGAGATGATGTGGTTTTTATCTGATCCTTTACGTGTAAGCTGCCTTCCTTAGGCTACTCTTGAATATGCATTTTTTTCTCCAGTTTCTTTTCTTGAGTGCCTCCCAACAGAGAAGATTTTGCATCAGGGCCTTCTCTGTTATAAGCAGAAACTCTTATGCTGGACTCAGTGGAGCTGGACTACTTCATAGCAGCTGATGATTTAGCAACATGTTATTACTTCTTCACCTATCAAACACATGTATGTAACTAGGACTAATTCCTTGTTTAGTGCTTCCTTGAATGTATTGACACTAAAATGCTTAACAGGCTGCAGCTTAGAAGTGTCCTAGAAAAAACTGGGGTTTGAGAAGGGATTTGTAGCTATCAGAAAAAAGAGGGACAGAGAAAGATCATACATAATGCTTAGCCAAGCCCTGTCTGGAGACAATATGATATTCTTTGCACTGTAATTAGCTTCTTGTCAGGGAGAAAAAAAAATCCAGTCCAACTTAGGTGTGAGCAGTTGAATTTGATAGTGACCAAACAGAATTCCACTAAATGAGGGGGTCAAATGGAGTCTCACTTTGAGGTTTCACGTAAAAAGAACTCTGAGTCCTGGATTTTGTAGGATTATCTTCAAATCACTTTTTTTTTTTTTCAAAGCTATACGTATATTCTTTAAATGTAGTTGGACTTGCTTCTCCTTTTTCTTCTCTTTTATTATTTTTTTGTCTGYATCTTGAAGAATTGTGCTAAAAATGCTACCTTGAGTGGAGAGGTGTAAACAAAAATCCAATGGTATTGTAGTCCGTGGTATGTCCTATTATGGGGAAAAAATAACTACCAAAATGCATGCATTGTTTGATAGCTAATCCTAACAAATAGACAGACCTGTGTAACTAATTGRTTTTTCACTTGGCTGGTAGACCCAAAAAGATTTTTCTTTTCCTCACTGAAAAAAACCAACAAAACCTTGAAGAGAAACAAAAGACCAATTTGTTTTGTTTTCATATCTCTTAACTTGTTTGAAATTACTGAAGGAGCTTTTTAAAAAATGAAAGTTTCATTTTTGTTTGAAAATACAGAAAGGAAATAATGTGACTTTGCCCTTTCTGGGGGCATGAAATTCTTTTTGTTCATTATGATTCAGTGTGCAAATAGTTCTTGTACCACAGCATCTCAGCCCATGGGCTGACATCCCATCCTGTCCCCAGGGTCTTGCCCGGCCATCCTGGGGCTGTGTCTGACACTCGCTACTCACTGTCAGCCTGATCCTTCCCCCCACCCACGAGCTCAGCCTAGCCACATCACCATGGACCAGACAGATCATGGTGAAAAACTGAAAAAGAGCTGTTATGTGATTTTACGATGGTATGTATTGGGTTAACTGATTGCAACATAGCGAAGATACCAGGTTCAACTTCAGAAAGCATCTACATATGTGTATAATACAAAGTCTGTGAGATAGTATTAGTAGTACTAGTATTTATATGATTTAAGTTAAGAAAGTGCTTAAGACCTTTGCTGGGTAAAGAATTTTAGGAAAACAAATCTTGTGGAATTAAAAAAATCTAATACTATAATCTAATAGTAATGAGCACAATCTGATAGAAAGTCATACTGAAAGCTCAGCAGAAGAAGAGGTTTCTGGTATATCAAAAGGCATGGTAGTTAAGTTTACTATTTCCTGGAGAAAGAAGTATTAAAAGAACTAATAAACATACTTGCTCCATGAAGGACTGCTTTCAGAGCACAAAAAGAACCACTGGTTCATAGGGCATGTGTCATTACTTGTTGAGATCAGCAGTAATTGGTTTAATTTTATCCAAGAAAAATACTTTAGAAAAGTAATTGAAAATCTGGGGAGGTAACAGAAAGGGAGGAAAATGAGTATAATATTGATTTTTGAAAAGAAAAAAGAAAAAGAATGATCATGGTAGTTATCACTTCCGAGGCCCAGCTGAAAACTACACTGAAATAATGGATCAAATACTACAAAATAATAATTAGGGAACTTCTAGATAATTTTATGAGCACAATAAGCACTGTGGGCTTATCAAAGGAAAGTAGTGGAGAGACTCATAGTTTGGATCCTCACTGCATTGCACTTAATATAGCTTCAGTATCTTCACAACGATAGAGAAAAACAGATTTGTGCCACACTAGTAAGAGTTTTCTCTGAATTGCCTATAGAGCCATCCACAGGAGGTGTCCTGAATCTGTGGGAGGAACCTACATCAAAATTCTTCTGCTGTGCATTTTGATAAAGCAGTTGAATATGCATTTTTTAAAACAGAAATGTGTGTCACAATTTCTGAGGTGTGTCATTCTTCAGATGCTAAGGAAAAATGTCTTGGGTTCCTGGTATGAAAAGGRAGATCTTCTGAAGTCCTGAAAACAGCCAGGAGATGGTAAGAATGTTTCTCAGACCTTTTAATTTTCACCATAATGGTGTTTTGCACTCACCGAGAAATTCATTTGGAGTGCATCCTTTGTTTGGGACAATGCCATAGCCCTTGTAACATTATTGCATGCCACTATAACAAAGAATGAGTCATATTGCATGTATCTGACTATATAGGAACTAGATTTTGGAGAGACTTTTTCTGTCCACCTTAACTGAGAATCTTTGCCTGAAGGTGTAAGCCCATACTGGCAAAAATGACATGTATACAACAAGTCTTTCCCCACCCCACTTCCAAATAAAAAAATACCCAAATAATAGCCAAGTGGCACCAAACTTTCGCAGCTATTCCATCCTCATAGAGAGTGCTTAATTATTTGGCAAGAAGCAGTCTGGGCTAAAATGAGACCCTCGTAAAGAAAAAACAATTTTCACTTAAATGCCACCTTAAACCTCAAGAATTGAAAAGCTTTACAGATATTAAACAAGTCATCCTTAATCATGTAAACTTCTCAGCTGAGTAATTCTACTGAGGTTGATAAAATTACTCTCAGGAGTAAGTGCTACCTGCTGACGTAAAAGTGGTTGGGACGGGGCCTTCACTTTCATCACCCTGCTCTAAACTACAAGTATTATTAAGGGTCATTATTAATCAAAATCTCACAGATGGGGAAACTGAGCCATCAAGAAGTGATTTTTTAAAGGTCATAGAATAAATCCTGGTTGCAGAAGCCAGATGAAATGATTTCTAACCCTTTTCTTTAAATATAAGGTTAACATTTCCCATCATAAGAAATTTATGTGCATGTAAAGATTCTTAGAAATATAGTAATAAGTAAATAAATAAATAACTCTATGTATGGATATATGACACCTGGGGGTTTCCAAAGTAGAGACTTCTCTACTGCTTTGACTCCATCCAAGCTAACTGGCTAACAGTGGGAATGTACTTGGTTGAAAAAACTTTTTGATAAAGATGTACACTGGTCCTATGTGTTTGTGGGTAGGAAAGAAAAAGGTAATCGTTTACTTTTCAATTAATTTTCAAGGTCATAAGAAACTCCACTTTGATGGTTACCCACATTTCAGTGTGTGATGGGCCTATGGGGTGCAGGAAATGGATGATGAGCAGCATGGAAAATGAGCAATTGCGAACAATAGATAAACTGTTTGGTCTAAGACAGATTGAAAGCAAAAATTATTCTTTCATGAACATAAATAGCCATTTAGCTAAAAGATCTGGGAACAAAGGGCCCAAAGGAAGGAGCTCATAGAGAGTAGGAGACATTTGAGTTTTGAGTTTCCAAACTTCAAAGTCAAAATAGATAGAAATAGAAAGACCTACAAAGATATCCAGTTAAATTCCATTCACTTTTTCTAGGTGTAAGTCAGTTATACTGTAAAGTATTTGGGATCTTTATGGTTGTACAGAAAAATAAATAAGAACAAATATGTTTCAGAAGACTTTGACCAGAGGTGTGTTACGCTATATTTTTAGCTATAAAGACAACTGTTTCTTCTTGAGGGGAAAAAAAAAAAAAAAGAAAAGAAAAAAAGAATGAAGAGAATTTCATTAACCAGCCAACCAATGAACCTCCATCCCCTCCACTCAAAACAGGGAGAAAAGAAAGCTTGAAAATGTTTAACAAAGGACCAGTCTTTGGTGTAAGTTGCTAACTCTGCTGATTTACACTAGTTGAAAGATGCAGTTCAATATAAAGAAGAATGAAAAAAATATAATGATAATGAGCTTTTATATAGATCTCAAAGCTATTTCCTAAGCTTTGTTCTTTGGGAAGCACCTGGCACAGTCTGGGGGCTGCAATAACCTAAAAAAGAAATAAGAAAGGATCAGTTCTGTAGAGGCACAATGGCTTGCCATAGAAGATACGGAAGATGGAGGAGCCTTAGCAGAAATGTTGATCACTGGATGGTTAGGAAAGAAAATCAATAACATATCCCTAAGTCATATTACAATGTGCAAATACTGATATTATTGCAATCAACATGTAATACTGTAGCATTAAGTTTTAGCTTGTAGGCTCCTTAAGGAAGCTTTAGGTTGTAAGCTCTTTGGGACTTAGGGGTAAGTTCCTTCTCTGTTATATGCACAAGCCAGCGCACTGGAGTTTGCCAGAGGCCTGAGGCTTTTCAGCAGTAGCATAACACAACCAGTTTTGTGGTGATATCTTTAACTCCATCCAAGACAATTATAAGTTTTGGATAAGCCAGGTTTCATTGTCTGCTGCACTAATGCAATCCCTCAGCCAACACTCAGAATATAATAATAAAATACAATCAATGACTACAATATTCTGCTCTGCACTTGTGAGCATGAATCCTGGGAGATGTTAGATAAGCTGCCAAGAATCTCAAGGGATGGCAAAGTTGCTCCGGACTTTGTACAATTCTGATTTCTAACTGAAATCTTATACTGACTTTAACCTTTGATTTTAGAATGTTTTTCTTACTTTTTTTTTTTTCTCTTCCACTGATTTTGACTCTGTCAAAACTAAGGATGCTGGAGGGAGTTGAGACAGAGCCTCCATATTTTTCCACTAAGCCAGACTGAAAATACTCTTCCCTACTCTTCATTTAAAAATCTGATTAGGCTGAACTGTGGGTTGTGACAATCTGACATTCAATAAAAAGTTAATCTTTTCTCTAAATTCTGCATAAACTGTGTCATGACAGCGTAAAACTGGATATGATCAAGCATACAAACATGTCTTTCACATATTTGGCTTATCCAATATAGAGACCACAATTGTTTTTCCACATAACCAAGCCCCTCTGTACAAATATTTTTGAATAGGAAAACAACCTCAGGGCAAACTCTTTTTACTTGGGTCCAGTGGCATTTTCTCCCTCTAAAGGATACTGGGATTTGACTCCAAGTACCAAATACATCATTGGTAAATGGGAAAGAGACCAGGAAGGAAAAGGGGGAATTTGCGGAATCAGAATTACCCCTCTGTAAGTATAAAAGGGAATAAAAAGGTATTTGACAGTGAAACACACTCAATTTAAAATTCACCTTAAACACTTACCCAGTGATCTTGGAAGCATCTCTTAGAGATATAGGAATTTAGAGATGCCCCAGAAAAATGGACCCATGCTGCCTCCCTGCAAAGAATCACTGAATGTCAGGACAATAACTAAATTATTATTTTTCAAACTCAGTCCATACCTAAGATCAGAGTTACTAGGGAAGCACTTGCTAGTTATTGCTGATTCAGAAAGAAAAGCAAGTGTGACATGATGTAAAACTGCATGTTAAAATTAGGGTGTACATGGATTTGCTTTTAAGCTCAGCATGCTTAGGGACTGTGTAGTTAGGGCAGAGTAAAATCCTCTGGGAATTATTAGCCAACATCACATCAGCCAACCTTTTCTTGATTGACTGGGTTTCTGAGGCTGCAGCAGAGCAAACAGCAGCATTTTCCTGTATTCTGATTTCCCCTTGCTGTTACAAATGGATATATGGAGGTGAGGACACGCATCCTAGTGAAACCTCTTGGTGCCTAATAATGGATGTTTCTATATACAGGCAAGTGGTATCCTATTATTCTCCACGTCCTCTGTGCAGGGAGAGGGGAAAGATAGACTATCAGGAAAAAAAGTTTGTATTCATTATTTCTTGGCCTTAAGAAAATGTGCCCATCAATCCATCAAAAACAAATTTTATTCTGTAATATTAACGTTTAAGGCTATGCTCTTCTGGCGTATTGATTCTCCATAGGCAGAAGGACTCTGAAATGGAAACAATTTTAGAAATGTAGTTTTCAGTTTCCTTAATATTGTATGTTCCTGTTATGAAAGAAAATGGCTTTTCCTTCACCCTTCTCTTTTTCTGTACTATATATATTAGTCACAGGAAAGTGGGCCAAGTTAATCTCTTGTACAAGTCCAAGGACCTTACATCTCTGTAAAATTTACACAACCAGTTTGTTTCTTAAATAATTAAATGCCATCACGTCTTTATTTATAAATATTGCAATAAAATCCTGGCCCAAAGTCAGAATTACAGTCAGGATTTATTTTTTTATTTTTCATCAAGCCCCCACTCGCAGGGCAACAACTGAGTCAGGACATCAGTTAAACATATGCTTAACTCAGACTGTGCCCATAAGAATTTGAGCATTTACTACTTCTAAAAGATGGAGTTAAACATGTGCTGAGAGCTTTCCTTCATTTGTATAATTGGGGGATGGTTGGGCAAAGGAAAGGTGAATCTTCGACTGCTTTGGAACCAAAATCTTGTGTTTAATGAGCACTGGGGATGAGTGTTGGGGAGTGTTACAGAAATAAATGGTGCAGTCTTGGACAAAGTTCTGGGGAACTAAATTCCAGACCTCTTAAGTTGAGGCTGGAATTGGGATGGCAGCTAAAATCTCCTCACGTCTCTACATCTGGTGCCTCTATATCGTGGCTAACATACATGAATGCTTCCACTGCCAGTGCTTCTAGTGTGTGACGTGGTTTGAAATCTGTTTTTCCCTGTTGGGGAACAGAAGGTTTAGGTCTCCAGCTCTGTCAGTTTGACACCTCTTGACAGCACAGACCTCCCTCTTTGGCACTGTGTTTCTTAGCTTTTCTGTCAAATGTCTCCTGCTTTTTGAAGAAAGAAATCACTTAATTCATTATGGCTGAAATGCAGTCCTCTACAGATTGCCAGCATATGATCTGTTCAACCCTAGGGCACTGTCTGCCAGCATCTAACATAGGGCCTTCAAAGAGGACTTGGGAGACATTTTAGAGGTGAATGGATCTTGTTCTGGACCACTGCCTACAAGAGAACTTCAATGCAGGGGAAGAAAATGCACATGAAATAATGTCACAGATTTCATCCAATACGCTGTTATTTATATAACAGCTACTGATAACCCACAGAAGGTCTCTAAGCATGGCTTACCATAGAAGATCATGTAAACAGGAACACTTGATAGACAGCTGTCCTCTTGAGCCAATAAAAAGAACAAATGTAGCTTGTTTATAAACTCTGCTAAAATGAGATCTAAATGGCATTAAAAGAAAAAAGAGAAGAAGGCCTATTTATAATCTCTGCTTCCACACTCAATAAAAGTCTGCAGGCTAGAAGTGTGAAAAGCCTTCTACCATACGGGTTTGCAAAACACATGGAAAAATAAAGATGTGTGCGTTTACAGAAAATATCCCAAACTCTCAGGCTGCTCTCAGCGCCCAGGCGCTGATCACAGTTGATGGGTTCCATGGTGTCGCTGTATGACTCGTTATGTCAAGCATCCATCTTGGCTCAAAGATTTCATACATCCCTGCCTGCATATTGCTTCTGTGATTAATTCTGTAATTCACAGGAGGAGGAAATGACGTGTAGACAAGGCAATAAAAGTTAGGTGGAAGGAAAACTGGTTCCAGCACTACTACTGCAGTGCTGTGGGAAAACATGATTCTTTACATCCATCTATTAATTGTAGTCAGCACCAAATACGTATCTCTGAACAATTACTCAAAGATGTAATGGTGCGGTGGACCATCGTACAAAGCAGCTCCTTAAAGTTTAACCTTTTAGTCATGTAGTGATGCTGTAAGCAAGATTAGACAGTTATCCATGGTCCATTCCTGTGTGCTTGCTCTAGAGCTCACAAAATAGTTCAGGGTGACTTCTGTTTCAAGGGTGACCCATGTTTTCCTGTCATTTTTTTAGCATCTACGCTTGGCATTATTTTAGAAGGTGGATTGACCACATCTAAGTTAGAGACATGGTTGGAAAAAGGCAGAACACCAGAAAAGACGCGAAGTAAAAAAGATGCTGATTTACATCAAAGGATCTGGGAACTTAGAAACACAAAGCGTTCTCATTCATGACAGAAATAAAACGGTGGCCTTTTCAGTATCTGGACTCTGGAGTAATCATTGTCCCCCAAACAAGTTTACTACGGCTTCTTTTTAAAGCAGGTTTTGTTATGGACTGTTCTTCACTTAACTGAGGTATGTTAAAGTCAAGATAGATGCCTTATTGGGACAGGTCTCAAAGAACTGATTTAGCCAATGTTAATGAACAGTAATGCCTGATGCTTAATCAGGAGAGTATTATAGGGGGAAAACCAATGCAGCAGAGATGTGTATTTAACGTATGCCAAGTGATTAAGTGGTGATTAACCAGGGGTTGAAATTCTGAGCTCTGGACTTTTAATAAAGTGTCAAATAAAGATTAAAAGGAAGAAGAAAGAGTAGTAAAGAAGAAACTCAGTAAGCTTCTATTTTATTACTGTCTTTTTATTCAGTGTAGGGTTTTTTTAAGTCATATATTTGTACTCTCACATAAAATCCTGTAATAGAGATGGACATTTAGGATGCAATATTCAAACACACTTAATGGATTTGAAAGCCTGCCTGTTATCAGGTTGTTTTCCATGTTACCTAACTTTGCAATGCATTAAATGGAATCCTAACTATTTACAGTATCACTTTTAAATATAAATAGATATCTTTGTTACATCATTTGTCTTAGTTATATTAAAACACCACTGCAAAGCACTTAGTAGCTTCACAAACCACTGATCACATTCTGCAGATTTTATCCAGCTTGGATAACAATTACTTGGGAAAGTAGTGTTACTGAAGTCAATGGACAGAGGCATCGATGTTACCCTGCCATGAATGTGGGTCGTGGAATCAAAACCTGTGGTAGCCAAACTACTTTACTGACTCCAGAGGACTTATTAACATGCAGTGGAAGCTTTCAAGGTGGTTCTACTCTCCAGAGCTAATGATTCATGTCAGGCATTATCATCATGCTTCGAGTGCAGTTCAACTGCAGTCCATCTCGTCAGATGCAAAGGATTTCATTTCTGGATAGCGCCACATGATAAGTTTTAACTCCTCTTTTGGACAGGCAGAAGTGGTAGGTACCTAAAACCAGTGTGTGGGAGTAAAAGTTCCCCTTCAGGAAAAAGCAAGCAATAAATAACTTATTAATAAATAAATTACCTTCATGTTTTTCCTCAGCCTCAGGACTGAACATCATGGGGGCTTGAAGAACCAGGCTCCAACTACCCTTGCATTTGCAGACTGCTCCATGTTATTGTGCAAAGGTGGCAAATTACTGCTCAATGGTCCATGTGCAGCCACTTCATGGTGTTTCCCAAATGTTTCACTGCAAAGGGAGAGGAGGAATATTAAGCATCTTCTCCCAAGTGATGCTTCCCAGCATGGGAACTGCTGTGATAAGGTGATGAGTTTACCAGGAACTTGCCGTGCCAAGTGGACTCTGAAGGAAACACCAGCTGCAAGACAGGACAGGACAAGAACTTAAAGGCTGCCTTAATGAATTGATTCTTCATTTTTAGAGTATTTCAGAAGTAAAAACAAACAAAAAAACAATAAACAAAAAAACTCCCCAAAAATGAAATGATAGAGAAAAAAATTGGTAGCTTCGTCAGCTAGACTTTAAATTATCACGATAGCTTTACCAATACTTAGTTTCTGCAAATAGTCTGTTGCTTATATCTTCACTGCTCTTACTGCAGCTGAGGACTGATATTTAAAGGATTTTGATTGCCATAATGAAAATTAACTTCAATGAAAGTCAAGGTAGCTCAACACCTTTGAACATCAGGCTATTATAAAGTTATTATGTCATAGCTGATGGCACTGCCTAAGTCATTTCCTAGGTAGCATTACACTGCAAATGTCCATGCACTTAACCTAGTGGTAGTTATATGCAGAAGTATTCTCTGCTAGAGGAAAAAAAAAAAAAAAATCAATCCAGGTAGCAAATCTCTATGCTGTGTGGTTTTCTGCAAATTCAGAAAAGGCTGCACTGCAGAATTTTCCAGTGATAGTTGTTAATTTTCATGAGTGTGAAGAGTGAATGACTATAAACACTCTTATCATGCAGTGAAATCGGTACTTTTTGAAGCTGTGACATGGAGTCTTTACTTATTCTACTGTATTCCTTGCTTCAGCTAACTGAAAAAAGGATGCTTTCTCAAACATGGAGAATCTTATCTTTATTTTATTTCTTACACCAAATTTACCCCTTGGGATTGCAGAAGGGTTCAACCTACCCTCAGTGTGAAAAGTGGGGAACTTGCCCCTACAACTAATGAAAAGCAATGCCACAGCGGGGCTCTGCCAGCTGTGGTTCAAGCCAAGCATAAAGTTTTTGTAGCAAGACTGTTAAAAGGAAAGCAATGTTCACCATGATCTTGAGGGTCTTCCTTCCACTTTTGACCATGCACGCCTCTCTCTATCTCTTTTCTGTCACCAACTGGATCAAGCAGATTCCAGCATCTGGTTACTGGAACTCGCAGAAATCACTTTTTTAAAGGGTTCTTTAGGTAAACTATTGACCAGTCTGCCTCTAATCCAAGATCAGATGGAAAACAGATAAACACAGACGTTGTCACCAAGAAAATGATAAGCGCTTATCCATAAATTCTCAAAAAAAAGTGTCTTTCTCTCATCTTAGTAGTTAGATCCATTTTTCCATCCTTTGCAACTGCAGTCCTGCAAACTTTCTTTTGAGGAAAACTTGCTCAGCTCATCTTGACTGCTTGTCTTCTACCGCTGGGAATATACACATAACACTGCAGTGGAGAAGTGCTGCAATCAGAGAAAAAAACCATAAAGTTTCCTGAACATAGCAAGAATAAGAAGAATGTTACCTTTGCCTACTCGCACTGCTGATTCCTGTTTCTCCTCTTTTCCAGTGCGTTGCTTTCACAGGACTGTGAATTTTAGCAGAAGGAACCATTGCCTTTAATTTTTAGTATTCTCTCTGATCTAAATTTTGGACAGTTTGGGGGATTGTATTCATGCTTTCCCACTGGAAATAGCTTTTTGAAAAACTCTTCTGTGCTGAAGTGCTTATTACTTTCATGTAAATCAGTCGGAGGTGAAACCTGTGGCCACTGGCAAAGACATACCCTTTGTTTCATCTTCCATTGCCACTGCCTGGCCTGCAGTGCTGGGCACCATTATCAGGAGAGACTTGTTTGGATAAGCAGATGCCACAATGTAACAGTCAAAATCCAACACAGGCAGCTTAACATAATAATAATAATGAAAAAAATCAAACATAAAATAATGGGAAAATATGTGTATTGTTTGCTCTGTTTGACATCATAAAAAAGGTGCACACTTGGGATGTTTATGCCCCAGATTGTTATTTTCTGATAATGTACCTGGTTAAAGTAAAGTTTTCCCTCTGGATGCATATATAACGCTTAGATAAGAACAATTCACAAAATCCTATTATAGTGCTGCTGTACACAAACACATTTTCGGATGCTTCAGATAATATCAGGTACATATATACAAGAGGAAAAGGTATTTCTAGGAATATCATTATTGGTGGCATATCTGTTTAAGTTTCCATATGCACTGGTGGCTCTTTCTTTGAGGCAGACACTAAAAACATAAAAAAAAATACATTTGATTTTTTGAAATGACAGTCTCTTTTAAACAAACAAACAAACAAACACAAAGTTTTAGTATTCTTCCTCCCCAGTAGCTACCATGATTCCCTCTTTCTCCCCAGAAACAAAATCATCACCTTTAGATCTCCAAGGTACTCTATTACTTTTAGTATATGTCTGATTCCATCCAAGAGGAGGAATGCATGGAAATTTTGAACTGTCAGGAAACATAAAATGTAACTTTTTCTTGCCTTTTAATAGATATTTAAATAAGTAAAATGTCTAGTTCTTACACTCTGGGAGACACTGTTTTATTGCTGTTGCACCACCCTGAAGGGCTCTTCCAATTCCTTACCCAGCACTGGGGAAACCGATAGCTGCGTTGTTGAACCACTACTTCTGTGTTTCCACAGACCTGCACTGTAATGTCTAAATCCACCATGAACTTCTTTCGTGACCCCATGCAAACAGTTTAATCTGTCTTTGTCATCAAGACATGGGGGTAGTCTTGAGGAAATTTCTGGGTTTGCCTCTGGTTTCCATTTGGCAAGTCATTTCTCTCCTTATGTTTTTGTTTTCCCAGCTGTGCCTAATGAATTTGAACCTAGTACTAAAAGGCATTAAGATATACAAGCCTACAGCAGAATGCTAGAGGGGGAGTGCAATCACTGCTCCTTGAATACCTATAATAGCATTGTAACATATTCTTAGCAGAATTTACTCTGGGTGGTTAGTAGTTTGCTGGGAAATTTTAAGATAGCTTTGTAATTGTTTTAAATCTCCTATGTTTAAAATAGGTTTAAAAGTATCTGGGTGTGTGTTTTACTAAAATATTCAGGCTATTCAAATATTCAAGCTAATTAAAAATAGTCCACGCTGGTCCTATTTCTTTCATCCAAGAATCGGCTGTACATGTTAAAGGAGATAATACCACAGGCTACAGAACAGCCAGTATTATATGAAGTCTAAAAATCAGCTTTTATAATTATAACATGTTTTAGCTTTCACTGTCTTCAGCTATACTTGGCAATATATTTATAAACATGGAATATTTTATAGCACTTATGGAAGAAAACACTTTCAATGAGAAAATCATTAACATCTTTTTAGTAGATTTAAAATAGAGCTTAAAGTAGAAATGATATAAGTATTACATTTTGTGCTTCCTATAGAGTATTTTATAAGAGCCTGTAATTGGAAAGTTGTAAATGCAATGAAGTTGTAAAGCTAGGAACCATGTGGTCAAGAATCAAGCAACTAACATGAATGTCTCCTCAAAGAACAAGACTCCTTGTACTAGACATCCAGCTGGTATAGACATTATCATAATCTCACAAAAACAGATTTTATAAAATATGCTTTAGAAAGAATCCTGACTTTCAAAAATGTAAAGAGCAAAGAGGAATGTAGGGTTATGTTAACATAATATATCATAAACAGTTCTCACTCCACACTCCAAAAAAACTTCTTGTTGAAATCAAATCAAAACTTCCTGATGATTTCTTATTGAACGTGTTTTCTTCTAAAAGTGCTCTAAGCTTTTGGACTTGAAGAAACATATATTTATGGCTCGAAAAAGCTCTAGAGGAGAAGGTGATTATTTCCGTACTACTCTTGTTTTCTCTTAATCTTATAGATGCTTTTTGTTTCGATCTCCTGATAACCATGAAATAGTAAAATTCTTCTGAGATATCTATCTGTAAATATTAGATTTTAGTTTGTACATGTTATGAGCCTAACCTGTAGCAGTAACTGAGGCAGTCATCGTAAAATAAAAATGTAATTAATTTTACCACATTTTACTACCTAGCAGAAAGGAATCTAATCTAAACTAGCCTCATAGGCTCCCCCTGTAGTGAGTACAGGAATACTGATGCTTTCATCCCTTATGATGTTTGTCATTTAAGATGTATGGCATATAAAATGAAGCCAACCAAAGCACAATCTTCTGCAACTACCTATCTGACAAAGGGGACATCATAACTGACCAATTTGAATGAGATGCAAAATTTACACAGCTGAAGACAAGTGAGATAAACCTTCCAGAAAATCAATAGGAAAAGGTCGATCTCTTCATAGGGTTCTTTCTTAGGGGAGATTGTGTCCAGCTACCTTAAACACCTAAACTTACATAGACATTATCGTTCTTTGACAGCCCTCAAAGGGTTATTTCTTTCTCTTAAATAGAGAAATGAGAGACTGTTCAGTGTGCTGCTTCAGGAGGCAAACAAATTTAGGAACATGTAAAGTTTAGTTGCATCATCTTTATTTAGGAAGCTTRCAGAGGCCTTGTCTGGCCTCATGGATGAAAATGGACTGTAATTGTGGAGTTTGACTGGTTATTAACAGGAAACCTTTGAAATATAAGACCATATACTGTTATATAGTGTGTACAGTATCAAATGAAGACTTCAGTAAGACCACATATTTGTTGTTTAGCACCGGATGTACTAATTAAGGTATATCTATGCTGAAGATTAGGCTGATGAGAGCTTGTTATGCCCATTGTTGAGGAATAGCAGAAGTGTGTTGCAAAGTTGCACTACTGAACAAAATTTTACACTCCTTCTCAGTACTGCTTATTTATTTAGGCTTAGTGTTTTTTAACCAAATTCTTACATGTTCTGACCAACTTAGCAGAAAAGTTGAACCATTCTTCTTGCTTGCAACTTATGTTATAGCTATAGCCTTTCTTACCAASGTTATTACACACAGGTTATTAAAGAAAACAGCAATGTTTTTTTCCTGGTCATTCAATTTGGAAAACCCTCTTAAAGACTAACTCTTAAAAAGAATCTTCTGAGAAGTGGAAGACTGTCCCCGTACTCTTTTATAAAAGGGAAGTTCACTGCAATTTACTTGAAGCAGAATTTCAGCTTGTATTAAGCCATATGAAACGAAATGGCCCAAATAAATGCAAAAAGTTAAAACTGTGCCTTGAAAGGAACTCTGAGTCATTCTTACCAGATACACATACATATAAAAGCCAATTAGAAGTGTACTACATGTGCATTAAATTGACTGCATAGTCCTAAGCTACATTTCTGAGACCACGGAGGTGTTAAGGAGTGGATGAGAAGAGCTAATTTTGAATCCAGCCAAGCCTGAAAGAAATGCACATTTTTCCTTGCCTAAAGAGAGAAGGTTATAAAATCCTCTGAAATAAAGAGGCAGATCTCCTTCTGCTCAGCTTTATAGTATGGCCAACAGCTCTTCCAGTTCACTCCTGGGAGTCTGCAGCAACCAGAGGCCTAAGAAGAAGGACTGAGAACAAAAGACAATACAACTCGACATAAAACAGCAGTATTCAATAACTCAGCATTATTCCTACCATGTGATGACATCACTGAGATGACATTAGAAGAGGTGATGTGCAGCTGGGAAGCTTTGGTACAGAACTTAATTTAAATTCTCTTTGAACAATTTTACCAGGATGTTGAAATGCTTTTGTCAAGTAAATGGCTGAGGGCTGCTACTCTTGAACACCAGCTTTTTTAGAATATATATTCCTGGAGAGGACACTGAGRCTAAAATTTGGTAAACAAAGATAAGTAATGGGATTTAATACAGATTTAAGGTTCTTGATATTCATTGATTTGCCTGTCTCAAGACAACTGCTTGACTGGCTTCTTTTGATTAACTGACTTAAAGGCTTTCTTTGGTTTCATAGGATTTATTTAAGATTAGTCACATTTGCCCATTTATAAATTGCTTAGGTTCTCCATGATATACCAAATAGGATTCACCAAGCTTTTAATGAATTTTGCTCATCTATAAATTATTTTAATTACCTGTGATACAGTATTACTTGTCTGCTACTAATTTTGATAATAGAGTACTTGGTTCCCTCAGGAGTCAGCTGACTCTCCAAGGTGTAATATCTTTCAAAAACCCTTTATAGAGAAATATGCAGGAGACCGAAGTAATCACTGTTTGTGTACTGTTTTGCTTTTAATTTAGGTCCCTTTTTCTGAGAATAAAATGATCATAGCAAATAATCATCCATTTCTTCTTTTTTGCCTTTAATTATGACATGACAAAGAACCCAGTTCAAGAAACTAAATGAAGGGAATCAACCCTGATTCACCATCCAGAGCGCCAGATACTAAGATTTAGCTTCTACCTTTTATAATTTCTTCATATTATAAATAGCCTGCAAGTTTTTAAATAAAATGAAATGGCACTCAGTAGCTTGAAATAACTCCTTCTAGCCTCACAGTATTATTAGCAATCAAGAGTACTTCATGGTCATCTTTAATTTGATTATTAGTTCTTGCTAAACAGGAGTTCTTTTTATCAGGGATTTCTTTTCAGTTTGAGAAACGTGGAACTGCAAACCAGCATGTGTGACACAATATCAAGCAAATTGGAAGGAACTGTAATCAAGAACAGAACTGGCAGACAGGTAGATGGATATAATGTAAYGTGAAAGAGGCAACACAACTTTTATAGGAAATAGTTATCCCTTCTTACAAAATTTATTAGAGCGCTTTTAAAGAGTCAGCAAGCATATGGATAAAAGTGCACTTGGATTTTCGAAAAGTCCCTTACCAAAGGCTTGTAAAGAAACTAGGGTATTACAGAAAGAAATAGGAAAGACTTTTCTTCAGTTAATAACTGCTTAAAGAAGTAGATGTGAAATGTAGGAATAAATGGTCAGTTTTCTTACTGGAGGGAGGTGACCAAGGGAGTCCCACAGGGATCCTTTCTGTTGCATTGGAGACAAAATCTGTTGATGGCATTGAGGTAGTCAGGGTAATAAAAATAAATCTGACAGCCAGGAGCACAGGTCTCATGATGCTGAATGATCAGGCAGCAAAATGGCACGTTAAATTCAATGCCTATAAATGCAAAGTAAAGAAAAAGGGGGAGAAAAACCCTAACTATATAGACAGTGTGCTAGGCTGTCATCTCTCAGGAAAGTGATCCGGGAAGCACAGCAGAAAGTACCACCAGAACATCAGCATATTGCCTAGCAGAGGTAAAAAATGTAATAAAAAGAAAACATCATTATGCCATTAACAATAAAACAATATAAAGTGCACCTGTGTTCTGAGTCCTGTGTACATTTCTGTCTCCTCTCCACTCCAGGCTAAGAAAGGAGGTGGTAAATAGAAAAGGGAAAGAGAAGGGCAGCTAGAAATCGTAAGAGCTGTGAAAGAACTTCTGTTTTTCTGCCTTCTGATAAGGCAGTCATGGTACAGACGTACCATGTACAGATGGGAGGTCCCAGTTGAATGGAGGTTAGCAAATGTGACGCCCATCTACAAGAAGGGCCAGAAGGAGGATCCAGGGAACTACAGGCCTGTCAGTCTGACCTCGGTGCTGGGAAAGGTTGTGGAGCAGATCATCTTGAGTGCCATCACACGGCACGTACAGGACAACCAGGTGATCAGGCCCAGTCAGCATGCGTTTATGAAAGGCAGGTCCTGCTTGACTAACCTGATCTCCTCCTATGACAAGGTGGTGAGGGAAAGGCTGTGGATGTTGTTTCCCTAGACTTTAGTAAAGCCTTTGACACCGTTTCCCACAGCATTCTCCTGGAGAAACTGGCTGCTCATGGCTTGGATGGGCGTACTCTTTGCTGCGTAAAAACCTGGCTGGATGGCCAGGCTCAAAGAGTTGTGGTGAATGGWGTTAAATCCAGTTGGCAGCCGGTCACAAGTGGAGTTCCCCAGGGCTCAGTATTGGGGCCAGTTCTGTTYAATATCTTTATCAATGATCTGGA
>JAYKAV010003132.1:1078259-1104304 GCA_035582835.1 Phoebastria nigripes
TGTCAAGCATTGGAACAGGCTGCCCAGGGAAGTGGTTGAGTCACCATCCCTGGAGGTATTTAAAAGATGTGTAGATGTGGTGCTTAGGGACATGGCTTAGTGGTGGACTTGGCAGTGTTAGGTTAATGGTTGGAGTTGATGATCTTAGCGGTCTTTTCCAGCCTAAATGATTCTATGATTCTATGAAAACTGTGAGTGACATGGAGAATGGAAATTGGGCATGAATTCTCAGTGTTTCTCACGGTATTGGACCTAGACGCCAAGAAATTATATGATTGGGAAAGAGATTCAAACCTTTACTAAGCATCAGAAATACAACTTAAGCAGTTACTAGAGACTATAGCAGTGTCTGTGGAGCACTTGTCTGCATTTAACTCATGCAAACACACATGTACCTGTCCTTATAAAGTATGATGGTGACATATTTTCCTGTTCTGCACAAATGTTCATAATACATACATAAGAATAATATCTATCTATTGAAATGCACACCTGCTGGGTGTCTCTGTTTATACATGCATATACTTATATTGGGGCTATCAAGGAAAGATTCAGTGCCAAACTTCAGCAGTCCTCTGAGGTGCTTAAAGCAAGGAATTCACTGGATAGAGAACTCCAGCTTCTGCTAGTGGGAGAAAAGAGCTCTTCTTTTTTATTCTTCTTTAGTTTTGAGTGACACGCAGGAGAAAGATGCAACGAGCCAGATTGCAATCTCCCTCCCCCCAGGCAAACCCAGAGCAGACAGACCAAAGTCAGCCACATCATTCCCAGTGTACAACAGCTGAGCCGAGAGCAGACCCTTACCACACGAAGTTTGATGAGAGCTTGCCACCACAGAGCTTCTGGAATAAGAGATTACAGTCATATGACTTAAACTTTGAAAGTTTCTGACATTTAATATCAGTAATTAAGAGCTCAGATTGGTGGCTGAATCAATAACCCCTTGCAGTTATTGATCAGAAACTGCCACCCTGCCACTCATGGAGCACAGCTGACCTTATGAAAGCTGATCTCTGCTTCTAGTGCTGTCCCTGTACCGYCTCCTTATGGCCTACGTGCCTCAGAAGTGCTTAAAAAGATGTGCGGATGCTGTCATCAAGATCTGCTCTGACGGGGCTGCTGGGATGCTCAGCGGCGGCTGGCTGCTGCAGCTCCCTCAGGTACTGAAAAATCTTCAAAGGCCCAAAAGGCAGGACCACTGGAGAGGTGCTCCTTCCCTGATGGACCAACCCGCCTCTCAATCTGCCACCTCTCTGCTGCCAACCCAGAGCAGCTGTCCCCTTTCCCCAGACTGAGACAGCACGATCTTTTCTCTCCCATGTGTAAACACAAAAGTGCTTAAGGCACCCTTTGCAACCCAGAAAACTTCACACACCATAGGATGAAGCTGCTCTGCCATCCCTTCCCACCGATCACCGCTGGGGAGGCATCTCTGGCCAGCACCATGCTATGACCTGTGGATGGGAGGCACTTACCTGGGTGTGCAAAAGGCACTTAGGTGGAGAAATGACCCACTGCAAAGTTCAGATGGGCACCAGGGTAATTTTTTTCACCTTTGGATCTCTGACGGCTTCAGTAAGCAAGGCTTTGGATTTTATTTCCCATCTGAGATGCAGGAGTAACAGTAAAGTTACTATCTGGCAGTGGTTAAAAAATAATATACTGCTGCTACTACTACTACTACTAAATAATAATAATAATAATAAACTATCAATTCATGGAGTATCACAACATAATATTTTACAAAAGCAGTCTTCTTTCCAAAGAAAACATTGAATTTTCATTCAGCAAGAATAATTCTGTGGAACAAACCCTCCCCCCCCAACTATTATATCAACAAACATAAATATCTTCATTCACAAATCTTTCTCTTGGACTGTGTCTGCCATGGTTAGCTGTGTTCAGAGAGTCTTTTGCCTTAGTATCTCCTCTCTTAGCATGTAGAAGCTCTAAGGTGCAATGGGAAATGTATTTCAACCAGACAATTCAGCCAATGAAGGAGAACGAACACATGAAGCATCCCATAAAACCTGTGAAACCTGTGACTCCCATGAAACACCCAGGGGACATTCTGAATCAAAATTTTTCAGATCTTTGTTTTTAAAAAGTTGTAAAACTTTTTCAGAAAAAAAAAAAAAAAAACAAACAACAAAGCAAAACCACAAAAACCAGCATATAATCTATTTTTTTACCAGCTTCAGTAGTACCAAAGGGATCCTGCCATCTCTGCCATTTCTTTCACTGTCACCTGCCGAATGGGTCCCAGTTGATTAGTGGGGAGTTTTAAAAGATTCACAAGCCTGTGTTCAGAGTCTTCCTGCTACTAAATAGTACGCTTTATGTTCTCTGCCTTGTGCCATGCCCATGAGTGCCATGTGACCGGGTTTCACATCCTCCTTCACAAAATGCATCTCTACAGCCTGGTTTAATACCTGGCCCTGAAGGAGAATTAATAGTTACTTAACTTTTTGGACTAACAACGGATAAGTATTTTTAGACTTGGAGATATCTATAGATCTGGATTTTAGTCTTTAGAGATATTAATGTCACATAAGGGCTTAGATGTTAAAAGAAAATTTGATTAAACTTTAAATTAAGAAATATCTGCAGAAGCAGGTGTCTGTGGAAAGCAGGAGAGAAAGGCATGCACAAGGAACAACACTGGTTATCTCCCCTTCTCTTGAGACAGCTCCCCTCTGAGCTGAACCTTCTGAGATGGGACCTGTACACAGTGCACCTCCTTCAGCAGGAAGCTGGGAGCAGTAGGAGCTGGAGGATGCTGTAAGTCTGCTCAATCAGCTAATGAAAATCAGCTCTGCTGATGTACAGACCAAGTTGAGTATGTTACTGGCTGAATGCAGTGAGACTTAGCTATGGATGAGGAAAATCTTTGTCTCCACTGTATGCTGCCCAATTAAGCCCAGTCATTACGTTTATCCTAATTCAGCACTATGCTTCACCTTCCCTTGGCAGAGAGCATGACATACAGCAGAAGCACCTAGCAGAGAGGATGTGCTGTTAATGCTTAAGCACATTAAGCACAAAAGCCTATTTCATAGGAAACACGTTGCTGGTATCTTGTTGGACTAGATGACCTTTAAAGGTCCCTTCCAACCCAAACCATTCTATGATTCTATAAGCTCGTCAGTCTAAACCAGAACCTTGATGTTCATTATCAGATACAGTCAGGCTAGCAAGCACTGTCAACGTGGGGAAAACGAGGTGTAAGTTGTCACTCACCTGAAGACTGTTTCACCAGAACACATTTTAAATGAGAGAAAGGCTGAACTTACACTCAAGACCTGAGACCAGGGTGTAGTCAGCCAAACATAATGATTTTGCCATTTCTGTGTACCATAATATGCAAACACTGAGATAAAATCCCTGCCCACACAATAACTTAATAAATGGGGACAGGGGCTACAAAGTAGGGTTTCCATTTCTCTCAATGATTTTCTCAGTCCCTACRGTACAGAATATTTCCACCATGGACACTGGACATCCCACCTATCTCCAATTACCTTATGCTAGTGCATGCTTCGGGGAAGGAAAAGAAATTGCTTCAAATCACTTCAAAAAGACTGAGAATTGAAAAGTTAGTTACTATATTCCTGTGTGAACACTTTCTTTTGTGAAATTCTGGATAAAAGAGACCTTTCTCTAGCATAAGAATTTGTCAAATGCTTTGAGGATGTCTATTGAACGTGACTTAGATGTGAAACAGACACTCAGCTGTTTAGTATCCCCAGGACCTAGACATTTTGTGCCAAGTCTAGGAACACATATAGGCATCCAGTGACCCTTTGTATTAGCAAACTGGATCCTTCCAAGACCTCCAAGATCTCCAGGACCTCCAAGAACTGAGAGAAGAATTTCCAAAGTTAAATGTTTTCCCTTTTCTGCCAAAAATGGCAAAAGGTACTAACATCACCTGTGTTTGTCACACTCCTTTTTGTGCAGTGACCCATCTGGGACCAGGCATGGATGTTTCCTCCACTGAGCTTGCCTGGGGATAAGGGTGCTTTTGTCTTGGGTGGTAGCTGAGGGCTTGAGTACACTCTGGATGAAGAAAACATGGTGTTTCCCACTGCCCATGTGAATGCACCAAACAAAAACTTTTTCCTCACATACTTTAAAAACTTTCTCATCAAACAAGGAAACAGCTTGCACAAGAAAGATGCTGTGGAGTCATGCCTTTTTGGTTGCASTTTTGGAATTAGACACCTAAATTCCTTGGAAGTCCTATGGGACATGCCCAGACCTGTTATTGGTGCTGGCTGTTACTTCCTTAGAAATGTACCGGCCCACAATGATATCTATGTGCTTTGGTAAGGTCTCTCAACCAAACATGCCATTTGCATGGTTTCCCTTGCAAAGAAATTAGAAAGGATTCCCAGAGAGGAGGAGCTTTCACCATACCTCATTGAAACAGGAGGAAAGACTCAGGATCCAAAGGATGATCCAGACTGTGAGGGGACCATAAATACTTGTTGTCCGTGCTAAATCTTCCGCTGTCATATGTTCCTTGTTGCCATTACCTGTGCTAAGGAAATGTAGCCAGCATGTGTGTGCCTTTCCTTATGCTGTGAATATACCTTAATTTTTTTGTGCAAACACACCCTCAGCTGTTCTGCTCCTCAGCATGCCATCTGCAGAGATGGAGATGACAACACTTTCCCATCTCAGAGAGCCCGATAGTGGAGGCCTTCGTGATTTCAACAGATGGTGCCTTGGAATTTAGGGGGGGAAATCAGCTGGTAATCTGGATTTAGAGAGCTACACAGACTTCATTTCATGCATCACATTGGGACATACCTCCTGGTGCCTGTTCCTCAGGTTGGGAGCTTGCCCAGGGGAGGGCTGTGCAGATACTTCATTTCACACAGTGGCTATTTCAATTTTAGCCCCTTTCCTGCACAGGGACAAATGACTTAATTTTACAAATAATGGCAGAATGCATCTAAGGCAAGACAATTTAGATGGATAGATTTTGGCTGGTGTTTAAGAACTGTAATAAATAATCTCCTCCTCACCCACGCCTCTCCCAGAAA
The DNA here is from genome assembly GCA_035582835.1 of Phoebastria nigripes. Classification (NCBI taxonomy): domain Eukaryota; kingdom Metazoa; phylum Chordata; class Aves; order Procellariiformes; family Diomedeidae; genus Phoebastria; species Phoebastria nigripes. The sequence goes on from JAYKAV010003132.1 coordinate 1,083,311, forward strand.
TCTACATACCTTTGTGCATATTTTATAACAAACCCTAATAAAGAAATAATCCAAAATGGCACCAGTTAAAAAAAAGAATAACCCCAAAATGTAGGTTATTGAAATATGAGTGTAATATAGAAAAGATAGCAGTGCTGATATTAATGACCTATCTGTCTCCTGGTGCACTTAAAAAAGTCTCTCATGTATTTTACTTTATTTTTTATTAGAAACTGTATCATTAGCTCTAAAAGATCTTACTGGGAAGGGTGAGAAGAAAGATCTGACTTTTTAAAAGCCAAATTCAGCTAGACTTTTTTTTTCTTATATAAAAAAAAAAAAGATTTTTCATAAACATTTTTTTCCCTCTGGCTGGAATATTAGGACAGTATATTAAATTCCCACCCCCAATTCCACAAAAGGAAGACCCAGCTACATTTACATAATAATGTCCCTACTGTGCTTTTGACAGATGGGTTTCATCGACACAGACATACTGTTAGGGGCTTAGCAATAGATTAAAAAAACAACAACAATACAGTGTAACATAATAAAAGTGTATTGTAATGTACATCATAACTTTTGGCCAAGGTTAAATTTCCAGTTGGTGTATGAAAGTCGTATTCCATTAGACAAAATAGATGTCACGCTGCAAAGCATTAAAGATGAGTTGACTGAGCCATTTGTTTTTATTTATATTACATTATATTTTCCTTGATTCTATTTATGCAGTGGGTAAAAAAAAAAAAAATCCTTCAGTCTCTCTTACTCACCTACACAGCTGCACCACAATGTTATTGACAGTGAGTACTTCCATGTGAGGCTGTCCACGGTGCAAGGTGCTGTACAAAGCCACAAGATCCACCTGCTGTAGTTGCAGCAGTCCCATGTAGATACACCTGAGCAGGCTGCAAGCTCTTACACGGTTAGCAAGCCAGCCACAGCAGTACCAAGCTCACTGAGCAACAACCTAGACTGCCAGTACAGCTCTGTCCACGCTACTCCAGTCATCTCTGCAGCGAGAGATGGTTCTTGCTCTGCTCTGCTTATAATTTCACAGGCCAGGCAGGAGTCCATGCTGCAGCTCAGTAGCTGAGCTGTCATGACATCCCAGCTGTCCTCACTCCTAAGCCTCACAGAATAAACTGCTTTGTAATATAGGGACTCTTGGAAGAGATATCCAGGTGAATTTATCAGGGTGGGATGTGTAGTCCTACCCCAGGAATACCGTCCATTGAGGTGCTCACTCTGGGTCAATTTACAGGTGGGTCCTGTGCACTGTCCCCGCCTCACAACACCTCTGCAGCTGCCTCCAGTCCGCAGGAGATTGTCCAAAAGCCTCTGAAGAGAAAAGAGAGCAGTATGTGTCTTATTTTTATTGTTGTTGGTTCTTTCCCCTTTCCCCCCCCTCCAAGCTCCAGCAAATTTGTGCCTTTCTTCAGTAATGGCTTTGTGCAGCTTCATGATAAAAGTCATCCACTAAAGAGACAGAGCAGTTTTCTCTGCACGTCTCCCTGAAAGGTACTYTTGGTTGTGAGAGCTTCACAGCCTCTCTTTAATGTCAAGTTATATGGTTTTGGGGGCTTTCCCAACTCCATCAATCCCCCTGACGGCACAGACACTTTGAGTGGAGTGGTGAGGACAGAGCTGATAAACTGCAGCCTCCTCCGGTACTGGACTCTGTCCAATGAGACAATAATGCTCTCCCCAGGAAGCGGTTTATGCTCCGTATAAAAACATTTTCCCACCAGGAGGTGGTAGCCAAGATGCACATGGGGACGGGTGGCACCAGGCATCAGGTGAGGCTGACCTCACTGGTGACACCATCCTTTCCTTAGCAACTGGAGCTGAGGCAATGGCCTCTTTGAGTTGTTCCTCTTGTTGTCATGGCAACACGCAGCCAGAGGGTCTCATCCTGCCTTGGAGAAGCTGTCATGATGCCCTATRCAGCCCAAAAACATAGGAAGAACTGTAGTGGAAATCACTGAGAGAAGCCATTCACTGGAGAGGAAGGATGAAGGGAAGGGAACGCAACATCTAATGATTTGGGAAGCAAATGGTTAAACAGGGAGCGGGTGACCCTGCTCCCTGTCACTTTAGGTTTCCATCAGTATCTGCCCGTTGGGCTAAACACAGTATGGCATAGGTAAAGGGAGTTCTCATGAGAAGAAGCTCACAACCAAAGGGAATAGACTTGTGCTAAAAGAAAGGAACTGAATTTCCCTGCTCCACATGGAGGACGCAGAGATTCCACTCTCCTGTTTACACTTTGTGTCTGCAGAAGAGTGAGGAAATGAATCCCAGATAATCCGTAAGGCACAACAAGTATGTTCCTCCTTTTACTCCACTTCCCATGAACTCCAGAAATGAGCCCTGGAATAGTAAGAGGTTAAGTATTATCCAGGCAGGCTGCTGTTCCTGGTTCCTCTTTTGGTCATGACAGACAGACAAAGAGACTGTAGGTTCCGGTCCAGTCAAACCAGTTTGGCATGGATGTGCAGACGATGAGGTAGAGGCAGTATGGTTTATTCTCCCTTTTTTACCCTGTGTTATAAAGCATAAGAGGTCACAAAACCTTTTGGTTCTTTCCAGTCTCAAATTCTACGCTGCCATAGCACCATGACCATGTCAGAACCACAACAACTTGATTGACTTCCCATTCTGGAAAGGGACCCTTTTCCTGACATCACATTGCTGAACTTGACTTCTGATATTCAAAACCAAACACATACACACACAGAATTGCATTTTGCAATGGGCTAACATAGCACTAATCCAAATTGCTCTTTATTTATTAGTAGAAGTACATTACATATACCAGAAGGAAGGGTTTTTTTGTTGGTTTTTATTTCTTAATCACATTCTGAAGAGGTCATATGCAAAACACAGCTGCGAGAAAATTTTTTTTTCTCTATTTTTTATCAGCCTTCCTCCTCATTTATTCTTATAAGACTGTACAGCTATCTGCTTTTAATTTCCTATTTAAAGCATATCTCCAACTTGTAAATAAATATTTTTTGCTGGTTCAAGTCAAGTTTTAGTCTCCAATTAATGAGGAAAATTCATTGAACACCAATGCCCTGTTCTAGGGTTGTTGATAAAGTGAAATCTAATTATGTTCTGGTCTTTGCACTTGCTGGGATGTTTAGAACTTGTTTATACTCAGTCTCAATTCAAGGTAAACTGACATACCATGTTTGTATTTTGAGAACCTGCATCAACTTTCACCACCTGAAGAATGTGTTAGTGACCTARCATCGGTCTGCACAGGGCTGTAAATGGAGAAGAGGAAGGAGGCCATTTTTGTGATGTATGCAGTTTAACCAGGGAAAAACTAAGTCCAGTCATCTGAGGATAGTGATGCTTGCCAAACTTCCAAATAAATCCACTTCCATGAAAGATCTGTGACACTGGGATAAGCACCAGGGAAGGATCCAGCCATTCTGATTAATGAGTGACTCAAACTTGCAGGTAAATCTCTGATGGAGTTACAGGTAGTTCTTCTTTCCAACAAAAGATGGAAAGAAATTCAGCGATGTCTAAGAAGTACTCACTGTTTCCCCAGGAAAGAAAACAGCTTTCGTTTCAGTATCTAAACTCTGATGTGCAGTGGGTAAAAAGAGAGTCATCCATGCAGATAAGAAGATCCTCAGATGCTGCTGCAGGGCTAACTCAATTGCTTTCCTCCTGTGTTTGCTAAAATTGGTACCTCCTGTGCAAAAGCCATGATAAACAAATAGCAGTGTCATTCCAAATGCACTGTCATCATCATCATCATCACAGGCCTCCTCCTGGCCACTACAAGATGAAGGCCTGACCTTAAAAGTGGCACCCCTGGCTCGGACCAAATGTGACCATTTTTGTCCCTGCCATCTGTCTATTCATCTTGGTGACAGGCAGCCCTGGCTCTGCTCACTGCCCATCCACTATGAATAGACGAGTGCCTGCAAATGAGCTTCACTTAAATGGAAGGAGTTGATACCAGCCTCGGGACAGTATTTTGCACATCACAGTAGGAAAGGGCCATTGTTTTTGTTCAGATCTGGGTTTTATTTCTTGCTGTGCTTATAAGAAAGGAAATTTTCTTGCTTGGGGGTAATGCAGAAGTGAGTTCACTATTTGTATGGGTAGATAGTTAAGGAACAATAAAAAGGTTTCAGGGATATGGTCCAAGCRGAAGGGGTAGCGTGGGGCAAGGATTGGAGATACCTGAAAGAAGAGCAAATTAGTGTTTTTTCTGAGGCAAATATTCAGAAAAGCAGTAAGACCATAGGGAAGGTAATAAGTCACTAGAAGGCACTTAGGATTTGTTTTCAGAATCATCTGATTAAGCCACGTTCCTCACGCAGCCAGTAAAAACACCGAGCTTCATTCTCACAAAAAATCTTACCTCCTGGGAATGAATGAAAATTTAGAGACTAGCAATCACAGAGAGAGAGGAAATGAAGACCAGCAATCAAGATGCAAAAAGATCTGAATTAATGTCTCTGTTCTGCCGTAAGCATCTTTTTTATAAATCTGGACAAAATAACTGAACCTTTCTACACCAAAGTTTCACAGGTAGAGTCCTGTGAAATGGATGTAACAACACTTATTTACCTTTCCAGAGCTCGGAAAGGGCACACGAACAGGAAGAATCCAATATAAGGGCATCACTTTTCTACTGACATCATTGTCTTATTATGCTGGGTCACTTTAATAATATAGTGTGCTACTCAGGTCCCAGATTTCACCATAAGCTCACACTGGTTTCTATTTCTACCAGGACCGCAGTTGAGCATAATGTGCTGTTTGACCATATCATACCGATCCTGTAAGTCTCTTCTGTCCTTGATGCATGAGAACAGTGCTGTGGTTGTGTTCCCTGGAAAATGTATCTGATGGAGGAGACAGGAAAAAAAAGGACAGGTGTTAGGCAGGATGTGGACAGCATATTTTGGGAGGCGTATGAGGCAGCCASGGGAAAAAAACATTAGTGGGATAGGAATGGGGGAGGAGAGAAGGCTGCATTACAGACAGTAGACTGGAGGACTGACAAAGTGAGCTGTGGGTCCTGGGCGGGAGCAGGCAGGATGGCTCAGACAAGAGTGTCATTGTGTGCTGCTTGGCTGCTTCTCCAGATGGAGACTTTTGAGGACAGACGTCACTGACAGTTTGCCCATAAGTGGTGTGCCAGCATCTGAGATATTTATTAGGTCGGCATTATTAATCCCTCACTTACACAAGCACTTAMGTTCACTGACAATTGTTTAAAAGTYGTTAATAACATTTAACAGTGGTAAGATGATCAGCCTTTTGTTTTGCCTCTAGGCATCACTAATGTAGGGGACAAAGCCAAAGGAATACAAAACAGGCGTCACATCGGTACAAAAATATTGGCATTTTGCTTTCAGCGTGATTATTATTATTTCAGCAATGATTGTGTCTAGACAGCTCAGATGAGACTGGGGTCCATTGGTGATCAGTATGGAACAAAACAGACTGCCTTGAAGAGCTGGTCATATAAATGGGCAGGACAAAGGAAAGGTGGGAGGAGAAAAAAGAAATGCAGAGAAGAGATTTGTTCCAGGAGGCACAGCAGGTCTCTGGCCAAGAGAGGAACAATATTCAAATCTCCTGATTACTAAACTGTTATTTAATCTACTTCCACAGACTTCTGGCATTGGGCTGTAGCATGACTGTCTAGTGTACTAGGAAAAAATCAGGACTTCATTATGGGATGAAGACGTACTTCCTTGACTGTACTGTGCATCCCCATACAGACACTCGGTCAGATCACTTCTTTTCTTCGGGCTCTTCTGGTAGTGGGTAAGTTTGGATGGTCTTCATGTGAGAGGGAAGGACTGGGAAAAATTGCATGCTTTGTATGAAAATACAGGGTACAAGAAAGACCTGAGGGATCTGAACAAAATGACAAGACAGTCCCTGTAGCTCTGGATAATTCCAGTGAAAATGGTTATTTCACTGGTCTGGTCTGGTTGCACTTTACCAAGGTGAGATGCCACCTCATGAATTCTTGTCTGAATTCGGAATTATCATCTGCCTTTTTGAAAAATGTCAGTGCTGCCCAACACTAATCAGAACAACAGTGTGCAGCATCTGGGGTCTTTATTGGGCAGCTGGATTGTCACAGAAAACAAGAGATTGTCTCTCAGTGGTCAACGGCTCAATGTCCAGATGGAGATCGGTGACGAGTGGTGTCCCTCAGGGGYCTGTATTGGGACTGGTACTGTTTAATATCTTCATCAATGACATAGACGGTGGGATCGAGTGCACCCTCGGCAAGTTTGCCGATGACACCAAGCTGAGTGGTGTGGTTGACATACCTGAGGGATGGGATGCCATCCAGAGGGACCTGGACAGGCTCAGGAAGTGGGCCCATGTGAACCTCATGAGGTTCAACAAGGCCAACTGCAAGGTCCTGCACCTGGGTCGGGGCAACCCTCAGAATCAATACAGGCTGGGCGATGAAGGGATTGAGAGCAGCCCTGCCAAGAAGGACTTGGGGGTACTGGTGGATGAAAAGCTGGACATGAGCCAGCAATGTGCGCTCGCAGCTCAGAAGGCCAACCGTATCCTGGGCTGCATCCAAAGAAGTGTGGCCAGCAGGTCGAGGGAGGGGATTCTGCCCCTCTACTCTGCTCTGGGGAGACCCCACCTGCAGTACTGCGTCCAGCTCTGGAGCCCTCAGCACAAGAAAGACGTGGACCTGTTGGAGCAGGTCCAGAGGAGGGCCAGGAAAATGATCAGGGGGTTGGAACACCTCTCCTATGAAGAAAGGCTGAGAGAGTTGGGATTGTTCAGCCTGGAGAAGAGAAGGCTTCGGGGCAACCTTATTGCGGCCTTTCAGTACTTAAAGGGGGTTTATAAGAAAGATGGGGACAAACTTTTTAGCAGGGCCTGTTGTGACAGGACAAGGGGGAATGGCTTTAAACTAAAAGAGGGTAGATTTAGACTAGATAGAAGGAAGAAATTTTTTATGCTGAGGGTGGTGAAACCCTGGCACAGGTTGCCCAGAGAGGTGGTAGATGCCCCATCCTTGGAAACATTCAAGGTCAGGTTGGACGGGGCTCTGAGCAACCTGATCTAGTTGAAGATTGTCCCTGCGCATGGCAGGACGTTTAAAGGTCCCTTCCAACCCAAACTATTCTATGATTCTATGATTCTATGATTCTATGACTCTATTAATAGCCCAAATTCATGCGTACAGCTGCCATTCATGCAGCTCAGCGACACTCCCAGATGAACACTGTTTTGGAGTTCCTATTCTTCAGGAAGTGAATCTCTCCACTTTCTTTGCCCAGATCCCATCACAAGACCTTTCCACCACAACATGATTAAGGAATCTTTCTCTTAACAGTAGCATGGTAGGACAGAACTGGTTACTACGTACAGAGGGGAGGAAAGGCACCCACATTGGTGTTTAATAGCTCAACCTACCTGAATGTTGGCCTGACAGTCTGGATCTAGAGGTCGGCATTATGGATAATGTCCCCAGATACCATTTGTGTGCCTCTACTGCCAATTTGAGGCTTTGGATATGTGTGGCCAGGAAACTATACATTTTAAAATGCGAATCCAGGAAGGGATGGGCCACAGAGGTGGTAAATCGAGGTCTAGAATTCAGAAAGAAATGGAAACATCACCTTAGCAAGGAACTGAGATCTTGCTGCAAGCCAGTGTACAGCATTTTAGCATGGCACATTACCTAGATTTAGGTGGCAGCTTGTCACTGTGGGACCTTGTGCTGCCTTTCTGTTGTGACTAATGAGCCTATATAGCCAAGTGGGTTACTTGCACGGCTACTAGAGAGGGAAGAGAAAGGTGATCTTAGAGTTTATGGGGTTGAATGGAGCCCTTGAGCACACAGCCTCACTTTTTTCCTCCTGTTGCCACTCCAGATTTCATTTTACTTTATAAAGGAGTGAAAACAGCAGCAAAGAGGTGAAATTCGTTAATGTCTCTGGGTTACACAGGTAGGATAATGGTGAAACTTTGACAGATTGCACCAGAGGTGAGCAAGCATGGGGATCTCACGGCCTTGGTGTAGGCAAGAGAATCCAGGAGTGGAGTTCTGGTCTTGGTGTGCATGACCTAAACAAGTTACTTCAGGGATCATCTTCCCCCTGCATGACTACATATCTGCTGTTTCCACTGATGAAGTAGAAAGGAAGGGTTTCAAATCAAAGCTGATCTCTAGGAATGTGTGTACCTGGCCCAGGGATCATCTTTGTGATGAGGGGCTTGACTTTGAGATCCCAATTCAAACAACAATAAGAATGAGAAAAAAAAAAAGTCCGCTTTAGTGAGGGAAACACGCAGTTTAGATCTTTTTTGTAATATTGTAGAATTTTGCTGCCAAAACTTTTTTTTCCTCTCTGCCTTTATAAAAAATGACTCTGGATGCAATAAGAACAAGGTGTTCTAATTAAATAGATTTGTTTACATCTCATAGCATGAAAAATTAATTCAGTCTGATATACTGTAGGTTCTTGCACTCTCTCGCACTTCATGTAAAATTACCCGGTTTAAGTAGTATTTTATTTAAGAATATTTAAAAAGTGGCCTTGATTAAAGAAAAACTGATTTAAGTTCCATAGTGTTTATTTCTTAAAATAAAGGTTTCACTTCAGGGTGCAAGAAGATGGGAGGGGGAGAGAAGAAGCTGTGCTATCTATTACAATGTTTCCTCTCTGTTTTATTGCATTGCAAAGGTCCCTACCTTTACTAGTCATGAGAACTTATAGCCTGTGGCTAGAACACATTTTTATTAAGTGAAAGTTAAAGTCAGGGCCAAAACAGATCCACTGTAATATGCTTACAAACATAATACCCTGACCCAGACCTGTGCCATAGTATCAATTCCAAAACAGAAGCAAAGACAACACTTCCTGATTGTAACAGTGTTCCTACCAGTGTAAAGACTTATGCATGTTCTTTACCCAGACTGAGCTGGAGCATCCTTAAAAGTGCCACAACAGGAATTTGTGGAGGATAAACACTGCAGGTAGTATGGGATCCAGCTGCAAAAACAAAGAAATGAGAACAAACCCCAGCAACTCACAAGATAGGCCTGGCCATCAGATAATCTTTTGCAGGTATATGGAGCAAGGCTGGATGAAGCTGMTGCAGGGAAGAATAATATCCCAATGAATTTATTTCTCAGGTTGTTGAGGTGTTACCTTTTACTGCCACTTAGACAAATTTCAGTTCAGGGTCAGGGAGCTTAGGTGACCTGCCACTGAGAGAAGCAGAGCCCAAGCGTCCAGTCCATCCTTGAACCAGAAAGACAGCAATGTCTGCATGCAGCACAAATCAAGCAACAGCCTTCTGTATATTACAGTCCCATCTATGTGGGTTGTAAGTGGTGAAAATAATGGACTGCTTGAAGTAGGGTTCAGATTGATAAGAATTCTCTAAGAGAAATTCCTCCTATAGAAACCCCAGAGTAGGTGCATTTCCTGAGACCACCAAATGCCATTGCAGCAATACAAGGGAGGCTCAGGACCCTCAGTAGGTAACTGCTGCACCATCCTTTCATTGCTGGCACTGCGCATGGCCACTTTGAACACATAGGCAGCTGCGTTCATCCTGAAACTGAGCTTGGTGGCCGGAGAGAGACTTGGGCAGTTCTTGGCCACAGGCAGAGGACTGTCTGTTAGAGCGTATCCCCAGTTGTCGGAGGTGCACAGTCCTTAGGACAAGCCGTAGGAACATATCTATTGGAAGACAACAAAATACAGAACAGAGCCTATAGATGGCTAGGTATAAAGACAGCCTAGTATTGAATGAAGACCTGTGTCACATTCCTCTTCTCTGTAGATTGAGTAATCGAAGACATTTTTAATATAAGTGCATTAGTGTATATCTGGGGAAAACAAAGTTTTTAAACAGTTTTTTTCTAAATCCTGATGCCTAAATGAAATTAAACTGTGCTAACTTCCAAAGTTCTTTTTTTGAGGGGTAAGAAAATTACTTTTACAAGTTCTCACTCTGCTCCAGCTCTCTGGCAGCCAGAGTTGCAGGAGATGTGGGGATGCTAAGCAACTTGGGCTTGTGCCTCCCTGGCAGCTGGAGCTGTAGAGAGGCTGGGAGCCGGGTGGGAGCTGGGTGCTCAGCCCCTGGCCCCCTGCCTGCTGCAAGGCTCCCGCTTTTGTCAATTGCCTGTCTGTGCATCAAAAGTTAAATTGAAAAGAACCTTCACAGGGGGGATGATAAAGGGAACAGCCAGGGAAAATCACTGCCATCTCTCCAAAACCAAAAAAAGAATAAAAAAAAATGAAAAGAGGAAAAAAAAGCCACAAAATTGTCACTGAATTTGAAAATTTCCACAGATATTTCATTTGGACAAAGAGAGCATGCTCAACCAGGAAATCATTCCAATGGGCAAGGGAAGAAAATGAATCATGCAGAAGTCTCCCAAGCTCCTGATGGTCTCAGTGAAACGTGCCCATCACCTTTCAGGATAACGATCAGCACTTTCCAAGAGACACTTAACGCGTTCTCAGGATTTTGCCTTAAGTTTGGTGTAACTTAGAGATAAGGCACACAGAGGGTAAGAGCTCCAGGGAAGAGTAATTTTCACCTTTCTGGTGCTTACAGCATGATAAAAAACTTTCCTCCGTGCTTTTGAATTAATTCCTCAAAAGTTCCAATGCCTGCACACCCATTTGTTTCCTCATTGTTTTTATTAAACAAGAAAGGCGAGCTTTATTACTGCGCAAATGAAAGCATCACCAGAAGATAGATACTTCCCAGATTCTTATTAATCTCTAAGACTTATGAGGCCGCCTAAGTTCCACAGAAATTAACATACTCTACAGATTTCTTCCAGCAAGTCACTGAGTCCTTGCTGCCCTATCTGGAGAGAGAAGGGAAGCCAAAAAAGCTAAACTGAAGGAGAATAAATCTGTATTATTAGGAGGTTGTTGCAAGTCAAAATGTGCATGTGCATGCATGTCTTTTTCTACAGATATAGGGCAAGGCTCTGTGTTATGGTGCATCATCTACAGCACCATTATAGTAATTTACCATAGACTGTGGTTGTATAGATTGAACTGTGTGCCACAAAGTAGAGGTCATAATCATAATTAAAGTACAGTTGGATTTGCAATTCAAAATAATTTAAGACTAATCTCCAAAACTGCGACTGTGCAAATTAATACAGTAGGGCATTAAATTTATTCTTTTCCCTTCTTTTCAGTGTAAGATTACCCGTGCCTAACTGCAGACACACTTAATGCCTGTATTGTAGCAGCATTTAATATCCCTAGCAGAGACCAAGGTCCCACAGCAGTAGCTATTACACACGAGACAGACCCTACCCCAAACATAACAGTCAAGAAAGAACCCAGAGGCATAGCAGATAGGTGAAATGACTTAATCATCCAGGTCAGTGGTTGAATACCTGATTGAAACTCAAACCAGAGCATTCTACCTCTAACACCTTAAAAAACAGAGTGAGAGAGAAAGAGAGAGAGAGAAGCACAAACAGCACAGCAAGCCCTATCCTAAGCCAGGGATAACATATAATTCGGGCAGAAGAGACTTATGGCACTGGCAATATTCTTAATATCTTCTGCTCTTTTCCAGTGGCAAATTCCACGGTTTGTAGCTTTTGGTTTCTTGTGGTGCAGGGATCCAGTTAGCTAGATAAGGATGTTGTGCAATGCTGGGAAGGTTTTTGTACTTTTCTTTCCATTTGAAGTAAATTGTTTTTTAATTCTTGTGATCTAAGTGGCTAGAACAAGGTTTCCTGAGACAAGAGGAGACTGAAGTTTATGTCCCTCATGGTCCTCATGTGGCCTGTGCTCCCCAGTTACTATGTTCCCATTGACACTTCAATTCCCGTAAGATCTCACTCACTCTGCTRACTCTTATCTATGCATCACATATTTACTGCAAGTCAATGTTGGTTAGGCAGTGAATGTGAAACAGARAATGGGAAAATTAAAGAGTGCTGATTGCTGAATATCATGAGAGATGTTCCTGGCACACCAGCAACACCTCACTGAGTCACATAAGGTGTATCTGGACTCTCAGTGACTGTGAATTGGCACAGACAGCTCTGTTACTGATGTTGATCATCAGTGGATTCAGTCTCATGGTCAAAATGCTAAGACTTAATCACGTGATGCCTAAACTTCAGTACATGATTGTTGCCACATGAGCTTACTCAATGGCAAATGAAAGCAGGTATGAATCAGTGATGCAATTTTGTACAGTCATCTTCTCTGGCTGGTGAGTAGCAGAAGATCACAACTGATGCACATAAAGTTCAGTTGCCTTCTACTTGCCCCAGATCAGGAGAGCACRTAGACAGTTATAAAGATGAGCTGATCCGCAGCAACTTAGAATCAGGTAAACCTACAACTTCAGAGTTAAGCTGATCTCTTTCAGTTGAAAATCTTAATCCCTGGTAACTAATTTAAACTTCTTCCTGAAGAAATGAGACACAATTGTTTGGTTGTCCTCTGTTTTGTGTGTTGTTGTGGGGTTTTTTTGTTGTGGGTTTTTTTTTTTCCTTCCTCTCCCTCCTCCGCACCTTCTTTGATTTTGGGTTGCTGAGGTTAGCATTTGCAGTGTTCCTTCTTTAACAACAAATTCCAATGTATACACATTGTGTTCCTCATTTATGCTTCCCCACTACCCAATTAACGTCACACTAAATTATATACCTGCAACAGATTTAATTCCAGACCACTGAGCTGTCGCTTTTAACCCTCTGCATGTATCTCTACAATATTTATAAGAACGTTGTACTTACTTTAACAAGTAATGAGAGATTTCTATAAGTTTTTAACAATTCAATTCGTTATAAGAAAGAATATATTCCTCCACTGAAATCTGTGGGATGGTTCCAAATACATACAGAAGGATTTTGATATCTATTCAGTTCTCAAGGATTTAGAATAGTTTTCCAAATCCCCATTATGCTGCTATGGAATGAAAATGGATGGATCTATGGCTAGAGTTAAGCTGAGATCTGGGCTCATTTCCAAGCTCCATTGAACTCTTCTGAGATGACCTTGAGCAAAGCACTTGAGATGTGGTCCAGAGTGTTTATTTCAGTGTCCAAATGGGGCTCTGAATGAACTTAAAACCTTACATTGAAGGAAGCTGTTTTCAAGGGATTGTCTAAGCTTAGAGCCACACAAATCTCACTGCAAATTTCCATGATGCCTGCACTCAGAAAGTACAGGACAGTCATGAGTTGCCTGGCCTGAGGCATTACAGTGCAGTCAGGCCCATCACATATGTAGACTTCATCAAACAATTTCTAAACATGAAATGCCTCTCACCACTCATTATTTAAGGTACAACTTGAAATGTAGCTATTGTCCCTATCAAGAAAAAAAAAAAACAACACCAAAACCAGGCCCTCAGCTAATTGGTACAGACTGGTTTGTGCCTGTATTTTCTGGAGAGGTCTGACTGTGGTCATTAAGTTTATAACTTGGAATGAAACCTAGAGGGTTCAGCATCATTCTGCTTTTAAGAACTGGGCCTGTGAATGGACTGTCCTCTCAATAACATTTTTTATATCTTGAGGAGAGACCTTTCACTTCCCTCCAGGTAGGACCAAACTATGGTATACTCGGTGTGATGGATGGTGGGCTACGTCCCAATGCAAGGAGTGAGCCATTTTTACAATGCGGGTGTATCCTCAAAAAAGTCTACAGGTGGTATCTGGCTCTTGAACAGTTCCCACAGAAACTCTGACATGAGAATCAGGAGCTCTCCCTGCTCAACGACCAGCATAGAATCAATGAAATTGATTTTTGGCCATTATGATGTGGAAGTGAGTACTCTGAGTCTTGCTTTTAAACTTTATAGCTACATCTCCAAAGATATTGCTATATGATGATTTCAAAAGGAAGTAGGAGGTTAAATACCTTTTTGGTCTGGCCCTTTCTGTCTCAGTTTCTTTCATGTAAAATGGAAACAGATGTACTTTCACTACCTTCCATAGGTGTTGAAATGGTAAATATGTGACACTTTGAAGAAATCAAATCCCATACTTCTGAGAACATAAGCAATTTACATAGATAAACAGTGTTTGGTTTTGACACCACCAATTTTCAGAGAACTTTTTCTGGGGGGAGACACAATTTACCTCAAATTAGGCAAGAATGAGCACTTCCAGTTCTCATACAATCTTTTGAAAACTTTTTGCCASTTCCATCCTATCTTGTCCCATGCAWGTTCTGCTTCCTGCACATTTTTAGTATTCATGTGGTGGTTACAGTCTTTCAACTTCACCAGGCTTATCTGTAGCTGGTAAGCAATCTTTTGTGTCATCTCCTTTATTTAATAAGAAAGCAAATGATCTCCTGGTATTTCTTAAAAAAAMCCCAAAAAACCAAAAGCATTAGCAAACATTTTCAATAAGACAGAGTCCACACAGGCAACTGCAAAGAGCTGAAAATTACATTTGCTCACCCTCTATGCCAGATCAGCCAAAGCAGACCTGATTCAGATGCTATTGCTCAAGCTTAGCAGGATTTCTAAGTGTTGGCATGAACCTCTGGTAGTAAGGTTACCCAAATCCTCAGCCAGGTCTGGCCAGGACTGTTAGCCGGGTGGAGTAAATGAGCCACCATTGCTACTTATTCTGTAGCTATCTCTTCTGTTACTTAGCCACCGTTGACGAGGAAACACAGCAATCCACATTTTGAAGTTTTGATTGGTATTTCATGACCATTCAGAATGACAAAGCAAATCTCCATGTACATGAAACTACTGTTTTTTCAAGGAAGCCCAGGAACAGTTCCTGATTTTTTTATAATTCCTGCAATTCATCAGAGTTCTGGGCAGAACAAAGCAGTATGGTCATCTACCCTCTCCAACTAAGGGCAGATGAAAGCATAAGAAGGCACAAAAATGGTACAAAGGTCCTGTAGTTCTCAATTAAYTTATCCTAATTAGGAATCTAAAAGTTAGTGGTGTGATTTGGCTCAGGGATTAAGACATCTAATTTTAGATGTCTGCATGTGAGATAAATGCCCAAGTTCCCATTATAGAGAGTAGAGGTCTAGTCAAAACAATTAGTGGTTTAGAAAGAGATGAAGCAAATGTCTATATCTGGTCAACCAATASCTCTCCAAGCTTAGACACCTAGCTCGTATGTAAACACCTAAATTTAGACATATAGTGGCTTGAGTCAGTTGCCTGAAAATAGAAGTCTGACAACACTTGAAGTGTCCTTGCATTTTGGAGACATCCACACAGAGCTGGCCCATGGGGGACAGGACTTTAGGGAGATGCCTGCTTTTTTGCATCAGCCACTGGAGGCCAGATGTCATGCCCTACCACAATTCAAGTGACACTAATTGCCTGTTTGTGGTCTACTGAAAAAGTCCCCCAGCCACTGAGCTTAGCCTAGATGAGTCCTAGGACTTTCAGCTGCCCGTGCACAAGTATCTAGTGCCATTTGAGATGTTCTAGACTATCTGAGACAGCTAAAAAGGGCTGGCAGGTACCACATAGGATCAAAGGGATGCTGGACCCAGAAGCTAGAGGTCGGCCAGAATAGCCCAGGGCCTATGTGTAAACCCATGAATTGAGCTCTAAGTGTTAAGCTAATCCCCTGGGGCTTGTTTTCACAGTCAGTGGAGAGAAATACAGAGAGAAGTTCATCCCATTCTAAGATAAAGGTCAAAACCAAGTCAGATGAATTGCCCTCCAGATTTCTCTCAGCTGACAATAAAGGGAGCACAGTATGGCTAGTCTCTGTTTCCAGTTTGAGAGACAGAGTTGGTAAAAATGCAGGTTGCATGAGAGTCCATGTAGCATCCTAAGCAGCCAGGACCCATCAGCCTTCTAACAAAATACTCAGATATACCATATGCATTTATACTGTCACTATATGCCTTTCAAACTCTATTACCAACAACTGACTGAAGAGACTGACACACGATGTGTATTACAAACATCTATATTGGGATGGAATCCCTGGCAACAGTGCCTATCAGTATAAAACAAACCACTACATCTTGCAGTCCTGAATAAGATCCAGTGCATAGATTGCATATGACAAATTTGCAGACAGCTTGTTTATGACCAACAGACCATTTTTTTCTGTGTTTGCTTTACAAGCTAATGTGGTTATACTGCRTGGAGCTTTTCTCCCAGAATGATCCCAAAGCATTTTGTAAATTGAAAAGATGCAAAGGAGCTGGTGGGGAGACGAGGAGGAAAGAAAAAAAAGTTTCGCCTCTGCTGGGAAAACGAAGCTCTTTTTTCTGGGTTAGGAGTCTGCCAGTTAAAATTGGTAAAGGACATTGGTAGYAGATATCATCTGTGAGCAACATCAAAAGGTTAGTTCTTCTCAGATATAATGTAGGATCTTTTAGTAATATGATGTGGAACAGACTGGAGGGGTAGGGCCAGAGGCATTTGCTGGGTTTGACTTCCCCTTTGAYTTCCCCTTAAGCACAGGGTCTGCTTGTCACTGCACCTTTGAACCAGTTCGGCTAGTGGAGGGAAAGGAAAGAAAGGCCCAGAAACCTTTTCACACTTGCTGCTAAAGCCATCTGCAGAGGGAATCGTACGCCTTATGCAGTTGATCAGAGGTTGGGGTGTGTTATTTGACATTTACACATAGTGTATAATGTAATACTGTTTAGGTTTCGCTATGCAGATTCATATCTTCAGCCTGGAAATCCCTGTATAAGTCCCACTCCCCCATCCTAGCTAAACTAACGGACATCCTTAGGGTTGCAGCTGAGCATGTTTCAGTCCATGTCATAGATGGTTCCCTAAATTTCACCTGCCTTGTTACTGCTTTTTACAGGTACTAAGTTTAATGAATGCTTAGAATCAGCAGATTCTCTTTTTCTTTGAGGTTTGAGTGGTCTGTACATTGGTATTACTACACCAAGAGTTCTTACAGCTGCTCTCAGATCAGAGATAATCACCAAGTTCATTCAAGCCAGACACGCTTGCGTTAGCCATGGTCTTTCAGAYTCAACAAATGAAGCAAGAAGACCTCTTTCTGCAATAAAAATAACAAGGGATTAGAGAACTAAAGTCCCAAGAGGCGGATGCATGAGAGGCAAAAGGGGGAAGCTGACTGGCCCAGGGGGTTCTTCTACTGCAAACCAAGGACCAAAGGGTTGTGCGTGCAGCCCATGTGGCTGGAGGCTGGGCAAAATCAAACTGGATCCAGAGCAAGATCAAAACCACGGTTTAGAGTTTATAGGAGATGCAAGCAGGGTTTGAGAAAGAAACAAAATACTGCAGATGATACACTCACTGCCTGCAGGAAAATGAGGTTTCCTGCTCCTTTCTTTTTTGTACAAGGCTTCTGCTGCGGGATACCTGGTTTCTGCCACTGTGTTCTCATCCTACCAGACAAAACCATCTGAGACCACCTAAACCAGAAGACAGAAGGATGTGAAGTTCTTGTAAGTCCACTCTCTTTTCATTGACAGCACTGAGGCAACTGCCACAGAAACAGGAACTCATCTGGGGAAAGAAAAGCTCTCCTGCTTCCAGAGAAGAGTGTGCAGGGTCTAAATTAAAATAACTAGCTCCYAAAAGGGGCATCGATGTCAAAGCGGCGCAATAGCCTTATTCCAGCGGTCAAGTCCAGGGTCCGTAGTTCAGCTCAATCTGGAAGTCCACTTCCTCCATGGGTAGCTCTGATCACCCACCTGGCAGCTTCTCCTCCTTTGCCCAGAGGACAGACAGCTCTGTCTGTCCACAGCCTCTCACCATGCACACCCTTCACAAAGACACCAGCTCTTCTGTCTGCTTGGTTCCCGCTCAATGCCCTGTGCTGCAGCAGGAAATGTTATTGCACTGGTGGCATTTCCATGTGCAGGTTGACATTTCCCTTTGGAAGAAGCTACTCACTTTAACAGTCCCTTTTATTTATTGTTACTTTGGCTCATGGGCCACCATGGAGGTTACTTTAACATAGCTGTAATTAAGGATCTATGATGATAAGGTCCTTTAAATAGGGATCTGCTATTTTTATTCAACTGTAAAAATTACATACACCCACAGGGACTGTGTAAGCCATAAATATAGACATGGTTGTGATTCAGAGCTCAGCAACAGTGGTGTAAATCACAGTAAAAGCATTGTATTTAGGAGAGTCTTACTGATGTAAATTAGAAATAACTTTATATAGTATTAAGCATTCTAGATGAATAAATTTTGAAAGATTGTACTGGGAATGTACCATCATTTTTTTTCTTTTAAAGATGGATACAGATGCTTTAAGGTTGCATTCCAAGTCAGTCTGGTAAAGAAACTAGTCTTTGTGAAATCTAGGTCAATAAGGAGTATTTTGGATTAATGCAATCAGCAACTGATAGGTAAAAGAGTAAGAACACCCATTGTTCTTTATTTGTTTTTTACTTGAAGGCTGAAATAGAAAACTATAAAGTTGGAAAGGAGGAAAAAGTATCAGTGTGAAACTGTTTTCATTATTTTCATTTATTTTCCTTCACATATACATACACAAAATGAAAAGAACTGCAGACTGAAGATTGAAGAAAACATTAAAATAAAAAAGTTAAACTTTTTCTTTCATTTGAAGACGCAGCAGGAAGGAGAGGATTAATCTTTGGAGGGAATTACAGAAAATGATATTTTGGAAATGGAAAGCCATAATGTTTCATTCTCAAATATGTCAAAATATGGTATCATAATAAAAGTGACACTAAAACTTTATTTTTATTCAGACTACAATTTTTTTTTTTTGTAAAACCAAAATAAAATAAGCCAAACACATGTAAATGTAACAAGTGATAGGATGAGAGGAAATGGCCTCAAGTTGCACCAGGGGAGGTTTAGATTGGATATTAGGAGAAATGTCTTCACCGAAAGGGTTATCAAGCATTGGAACAGGCTGCCCAGGGAAGTGGTTGAGTCACCATCCCTGGAGGTATTTAAAAGAYGTGTAGATGTGGTGTTTAGGGACATGGTTTAGTGGTGGACTTGGCAGTGCTAGGTTAACAGTTGGACTTGATGATCTTAAAGGTCTTTTCCAGCCTAAATGATTCTATGATTCTATAAAAAGTTTTTTTACTGGTCTTAGAAATTCCTTGTAAATCCAGATTATTTAGTAATTGTTCAGAAAAAATATTGATGCTTTCTATGAAGCAATATAAGAGATAGAGTACTGAACTGAAAGGGCTTAGAGTCTTTAATATACAAATTATGGTGTTCTTATGTAACATTTCAGATCACTTAGCAGGCCTTGATTAACAGATTTAGTTTGAAAAAAGAAGTGATCCATTACATGTTGCAATTATTTAGCTACTTACAGAATCATAAAAATATTGGTTGGGAGACATCTTTTGAGGTCTCTAGTCCGGCTGCCTATTTGAAGTAGGACAGTTGCCAGCATTGTATTAGGTCAGGCATGGCTTTATCTACCTGGTCTTGAAAGCATCAAGGGATGGAGACTCCTTCAATTTCCTGGGTGATTTGTTCCAGGGCTGCACAATCTCCAATAGAGGACATTTTCCAACTGTCCAGCCTGAACTGCCCAAGCTGCACCTTGCAGCTGTTCTGCTTGTTATAATATCTGCTACTGCCAATAAAAGTTCATCTTTGTAAAAGAAACTTTGTCAAATTATTGTAATTCATTTATTTGTTAATATTTTCTAATTTTTTTAAAAATCAAATTTAAGGTTAATAGAAGTAGTTCCACAATCCCCTATACAGACTGTTCTTCAATGCTCTTGCGTTCTATACAGTGAATGATGTGTTAAAATAAAACAAATAAAAAATAAAATAGTAATACTATTATAAAACTTTCTCTTATTCGATTGGAAAGCATGTAAAATTGAGCATTCTAGGCAAATTTTTTTGAAGTGTATATGGTTTCATCACCTTCTCTTTATGGCATTTCAAAGGGTTTTACATCYGATTGGTGCAGCATAGGTAATAGGCAGGGCATAAGACAACATATAAATTATAATAATATAATATATATATTATATATATTATATTTATATCTATAATAATAAATAGCATAGAACAACACAGCAGGGCATAAGCAATCCGGGAGGTTCCTGGAATGTGTTGGGGATAACTTCTTCCTCCAAGTGGTAGAGGAGCCAACGAGGAGAGGTGCTATGCTGGACCTTGTTCTCACCAACAAGGAGGGGCTGGTGRRGAATGTGAAGCTCWAGKGCAGCCTGGGCTGCAGTGACCATGAAATGGTGGAGTTCAAGATCCTTAGGGCACTGAGGAGCGTACGCAGCAAGCTCACTACCCTGGATTTCAGGAGAGCAGGCTTTGGCCTCTTCAGGGATCTGCTTGGTAGAGTACCATGGGACAAAGCCCTGGAGGGAAGAGGGSCCCAAGAAAGCTGGTTAATATTCAAGGATCACCTCCTCCAAGCTCAGGAGTGATGCATCCCAAAAAAGAGGAAATCAGGCAAAAACACCAGGAGGCCTGCGTGGATGAACAAGGGGCTCCTGGACACACTCAAACACAAAAAGGAAGCCTACAGAGGGTGGAAGCAAGGACAGGTAGCCTGGGAGGAATACAGAGAAATTGTCCAAGCAGCCAGCGATCAGGTTAGGAAAGCTAAAGCCCTGATAGAATTAAATCTGGCCAGGGACGTCAAGGGCAACAAGAAAAGATTCTACAGCTACATCGGGGATAAAAGGAAGATGAGGGAAAATGTGGGCCCTCTCCAGAACAATAAGGTACTCAATGACTTTTTTGCCTCGGTCTTCACTGGCAAGTGCTTGAGCCTCACCGCCCAAGCTGCAGAAGGCAAAGGCGGGGACTGGGAGAATGAAGAGCTGCCCACTGTAGGAGAAGGTCAGTTTTAAGACCATCTAAGGAACCTGAAGGTGCACAAGTCCATGGGACCCGATAAGATCCATCGGCGGGTCTTGAGGGAGCTGGCAGATGAAGTTGCTAAGCCACTATCCATCGTATCTGAGAAGTTATGGCAAAGCCACTATCCATCATATTTGAGAAGTTATGGCAGTCTGGTGAAGTTCCCACTGACTGGAAAAGGGGAAACATAACCCCCATTTT
>JAYKAV010003132.1:1105494-1181420 GCA_035582835.1 Phoebastria nigripes
TCCTTGGAAACATTCAAGGTCAGGTTGGACGGGGCTCTGAGCAACCTGATCTAGTTGAAGATTGTCCCTGCGCATGGCAGGGGTGTTGGACTAGATGACGTTTAAAGGTCCCTTCCAACCCAAACTATTCTATGATTCTATGATTCTATGTAATCTCAGGCAGAAGTTCTCAGAGTGAAACCAGTTGTTCATTTTTCAGTAATACATTGAGTGCACCTTAGTCCTTGGAAAATCTACCCCTGAGGGCTTATAAAGTGAAACGGGCTAGAAACAAGGAGAAACTGATTCAAGTGTTTTCCAGTGCTACTGAAAATCCTGAGACATTTAAACAAAACTGAATAAAAAAATGTTGATAACATTTATCACCCTTTAAATTTTTTTCACCTCTTCAGTCTAAGCTTTAGTCCTTTGAAAATATATTCTTGAGGCTCCACGTGCCACAAAGACTTTTCACAAAAGTAAAGCTTGTAATTGTAAATTCTTATTGAAATCTTGATCCAAACCCTTTTATATCAAAGATTTCTTCCTGTAGAAGTTGCTGGCCTTTGGATAAGGTCTAACAATAGTAAATTCTACTTCAGCTGTAAACTTTTTGGTGCTACCATTGCATTACGTGTTTGGTCTGGGTATAGCTCAGAGGAGACTGAGACCAAWCTGGGGACTCCAGACGTAATCATATTCCCATCATGATCTGATGTTTACCGTTTCTTTATAACCTTGACATCAATTGTTTCAAATGGCTTACCATGAATACTGGAAAAGAATGGGGAAAACGCATTATTTACCTTAAAAGGCCATTTTGCAAACAGAATCCCTTCTAATGCAGTGAGAGGGGAAAAAAGAGGTCAGATTCATTTATACTTTGCTTGTCCACAAATCTGAAATGTAATAAATGCTACCATTCATTGAAATGGTAACCATAAACAGTGAACACTTCTAAGAAACTAATTAAAAAGCTGGACTAAATCACAAATACACTAAATGAATTTTTAAGCAACTTTCAGACAGAAGTGCATTTCTTCTTTAAATTTGCACAAAGAAATACATGTAAATTTGAGGTACATATTTGTTTATTTCTACTTCTTTACATTGTCCTTTAAAAAAAAAAACCAAACAGATCTTCTGGAAGATGCAGTATAATGATCAACTCTAAAAATATCAAATCCAGATACTAAGAAGGGAGCTGTGCTTAAAGAAAAAAAAAAGCACATACTCCTAATAAATAAATTTTGAAATGGCCTAAATAAAAGCCAAACAATTCTTTTMCACTTTTGATTACATTAATCAGAATAATCCCATTGGTTCCTTCTGCACATTTCACTTCTTTGTTGTAATAACCTGTTGTTTTCCACTACCAGTTGCAGGATCTCTGGAATAAGGGACTTTTTCCAAAAGATAGGTATGCGGTGCTTGATATATGTGGACTATGGTTCTTACTTGGCATGGTAAATACCCTCATCACCATCATCATTTTAAGAAAAAAAAAATAACAACCACCTGGAAATAATAGAAGGAGGAGACAATACATAGAATAACTACAGCAACTACAAAACCTCACAAGATGCAGTCCATATAGACCACCAGTTTTAAAGGAAGGGGCTGCAGCTGTGGTTCATTTATTGACAATGAACAGCTGTAACTGATGAGTTCACTATGTCATTTATGTTGAATTGAAGTTCTCCTCAACTCCTGGTTAACCTTCCATCTGGCATAGTCTGTAGGTAACCATCATCTCTGATAGCTTCCAGGCTAGTACACCAAGTACACGTCTTAGCTTCTGTGAAGTGTCTGCTTGTAAAGAGAAATGTAGCAGGTGTCTAGTAGCATATTAAAACTCATGCCACGCTTGTGCATGGGACTACGTAGGTTTCCTATTGAATAACTGGTTGAGAAAATGGCCATAGTCCTTTTATTCAGGATGCTGGGTTTCACAAATCCAAAACTCTACCAACACAGCTAACATTTTATTCATCTAGTCAAGTTTTTCATAAAGGAGGCAGCTCTGTCTGTTACGGTCTTGGATGGATTTTAAGAAATATTCACCTGTAACACTTTCATTTTCTAGCTCCTTTTTGTTTTGACTCCCATTTTTCTCTGAATTTAATTTAAAAAAAAGGAAAACAAAACAAAGAAACAAAAAACCTCAGAAAAGAGATCTAGAGCTCAATTACTTACTTAATGCTACATATATATATTCTTTTTTTTTTTTTTAAGTAGAATATTTGCCCTTAAAATTGGCAGGCTAAGCTCTGTGTACTGTAAACCCTGAAACAAAATTTCTGATGTTATACCAGGACAAAGTTATGTTAATATTGAATCTCTTTAGGGGTATAAAACATCTCCTCATTTACAAGAAAGGGTATTTCTGTAGGGTGCTTCACAGAAAAAAGACAAGCCGCATTTCCTTGTGCCAACTGGAAAGCACAAAAATGAGGCTATTGAGACTGAAACAGTAATAAAGGGGCCAGATTCATTAGCTCAGAATCGTCACTGCGCTAACTACGTTCACTCAGCTTTTGGTCATCTCAATGCGYGTCAAGAAAGATCTCCCACCCACCTGTACCACCTCGACCATGCACAAACCTGTGCTGAGCTATGCCTTTTCCTTAAGAAATAAAACTTCAGCCAGAACACATCTGAAAAAAAGGCTTTTCTGATTTTGAAGATATCAAGTGATGGAGAAAACACTGTTTCCCTCAGTAGTTTGTGCTGCTGGTTAATCATCTCCTCCGTTGTGCCTAATTTCTAATTTGAATTTGTCTGGCTTCAGCTCCCAGCCATTAGTTCTTGATGTGCCTTTCCACGCTAGATTAAAGAGCCCATTAATACCCAGCGTTCTTCCCCTGTGAAGGTACTGATATGCTGTACTGCAGTCACCTCTCAGTCTTCATTTTAATAGGCTAAACAGATTGAGCTCTTTAAGTCTCTCTCTGTGAAGCATTTTCTCTGGACCTGAAATCATTTCCATGGCTCTTTTCTGCACCCAGCTCATTTTTTTTAATAAACTCCTTATTTTTATTCATGCAGATGCCACAATTATATTCTACTATCAGTCCTAGGAACGCTGAAAGCTGAAATAAAATATTTTCTTCACTCCTTCCCCCTTCTTCCCTATTTATGCAGCCCAGGATCACACAAGCTTCTCTTCTATCAGTGCCGCTCTTAAAACCATCGTTACACTTATCCTTTTCAAAGTCTTCAGTCTCCAGCATCCTGTGCTTCATTCTGTGTCTGGGGTGCATATGTTGTTCCCATATATATAATTGCATTTAGAGAACCAAACACAGCAAAACTAAATATCATGGGTGGCAGAGACCAGTTTACCAAGCAACCCTGATGCCTTTGTATGGCTGCTTGGATATCGTTAATATTTATCCCTCTACCAGCTAATGGAAGGATAAATATTGTGTCATCTGCAAATTTTATCGGTAATGATTTTATATTTCCTTCCAGCTCCCTGTTTAAAATGTTGATGAGCATTAAGCCTTTCTCTAAACTTCTAGTATTCACTGGTGATTCTCTACTGATAACAATTTTTTTCACAGCTGTAAGTTAACCAGCTCTCAGGCTAGTAGAGAGAACTGTGTGTGCTTTATTGATACACTGAAGTACATATTTTTAATCAAAATAGTGTGCTGAAATAAGGAATTCTATAACATATAGCATAGTAGTAGAATTACTTTTACCAAGCAACTTGTAAGCACCTCCAAACATAAAACCAGGTTTGCTTTATGGGACCTATTTTCCATAAAACCTTTCTTTTATTATTATTATTATTGGTTTTGATTATATTCTCCCACTTTAATTTTCTATTTGCTGAGTGTCTTGTAAAATTTTCCATTGTCTTACCCAGAATTGACATCTAACTTTCTTTTTTTTTTTAATAATGGAACAATAGTGTTATCTTTCTAGAATGCTAGGGGTTTTTTTCCCAAAAAACTATTACAAATTCACATTAACAGGAAGATGGGCACTGAAGGCCCACGCTCAGGTTCTTGAGATGAGAATTTCAGCCCCCCTGATTTGTAAATGTCTATGCCTAGAAATAATATTTCTCTACCTTTATTAGTTACTACTGGACCGAAAAGTACTTCATTGACCTCATCCGATACAAGTGCTTCATATTGCCTCTTTCAAATATGAAGGCTAACTTTTTCATAGAAAATATCTCTTTTTGTGCATCCTTATTATAATTTTGTCTATTACTGTTTAGTAATGGAAATATTCCACTCTTAGGATCTCTTTTACTCCTACTATACTTGAAAAATTGTCTTTTTTATTGTTCTGAGCCCTGCAAGCAACATAATTTTTCCTTGAGGYCCTTATGAATTTTCTTTACATTTTAGCTTCTATTCCAGACAAACCAGAAAATAGTCATAATTGGGATATTCAGTTAACATACTGTTAGTGTTGGCTGTACCTGGTTCAGATGAACTTCAGTTTCCTACAAGCACTGGGAATGTCTCCAGGACTGAGCCGTTCCAGATATACTGCTTTCAAGCTTTTCAATTGCTAATATATCACTTCGAATAAATATTGTAACATGCAAAAGAGTAGGGTTTTTGACTGTGATGCTTCTATAGTGCAAATCATGTTCTAAAATTAAAAAATGACGTGGATATTTTATGGTTAGCAATCCTCTTTTTATTTCTATTTTTGACCAACCTTTCATCTTATATCTGGCAAATTTTTCCGACTTAAAACAACAAAGACAAAAGGTTTAGRGAATTAACATTTACTGATGCAGTGTAATGGGCTTGGGTTACTGGAAACAGCCATTTGTAAGGCTATCTGGAAACCTATAACTGACCTACTCATGGCATTTTGCAGAAAGCAGCCTCAGTTTCTGTCCCAGATGCTAAGTCAGTTTGGTTAAATAGCAAACATCTCCAGATCCCTACACGATCCTTACTCCTCATCATCCCTGCTTCCCTTGAGGCTCATATATAAATAATAAAAAAAGGAAATATTGGCATTAGCTGGCAGCCCAAAAGCAGAAACAACTCTGAACATTGCATGACCATTGTATTAGAATCATAGAATAGAATCATAGAATCATTAAGGTTGGAAAAGACCTCTAAGATCATCAAGTCCAACCGTCAACCCAACACCACCATGCCCACTAAACCATGTCCCTAAGCACCTCATCTACACGCCTTTTAAATACTTCCAGGGATGGTGACTCCACCACTTCCCTGGGCAGCCTGTTCCAATGTTTAACCACTCTTTCAGTACAGAAATTTTTCCTAATGTCCAATCTAAACCTCCCCTGGTGCAACTTGAGGCCATTTCCTCTCATCCTATTGATAAACATGTTGAAGATACAGCCATTTGCACAAGAATTTCTCCCCTCTTCTTATTATTATCATAATATCTTTCCCTAAAATTGCAGTGTGGCAAACCAAAGTCTGTCCTGTGTTATCAGTTCTTGGGCCTGGGCATTTAAGGTGTTTGGGATGCCTTTATTTTGCTGTGGTACTTCTTTCTTTGTCCCAATAAAACACTCATCTTTTTGACAGAGACGGGAGAAGGTAAAATATGAAAGTACTGAAAAACCCTATTCCTAATGCTCAAACATGCACAAAACCACATAAGTAGTAGTCTGAATAGGGATTAATTATAACTCTTTGAAATATTTGCATGGCATATTTCTTCTTTCCCTATGTGCATACATGTGCATATTTATATGTAACTGCATGTATTTGTATATATACACACAAAAATATGTACATGCATATAAATAAGTACAGACTGAATGTGCATCAATCTGGTATCTCTCTCCTTCTCTCCATCTTTCCACATAAACTACTGGGAAATTTTAATTTTTCTTGGTGCAAATTAAGTCTATTTATTTATTACTTAAATGTATATTCAGATATGAGTAGACACACATCTGTTTTCCTGAATGAACTTTTATCAGTTATGCTTCTCAGATTGCTCACGGAAGACTATAAAACCTGGGTATCTTCCAAACTGTCCTGGTCCATATGAAGGGCTGTCTGAGAGACTGCAAGAACATGGTCCACATTGGCCAAGTAACAAGTGAAAGGATTTGAAATGGGTGGTGAGAGAACAGGTACAGGAGGTATCTGTCATTTTACCTTACAGAGTTTCTTTTGATATTTTTCCTCTTTACATTCTCAACCTTAACATCATTTGAACTTTTGTGGAAAAACCTATGCAAAGTGGGATCTTGCAGCACAGATCATGTGATAAATGGGATGCCTCTCAGGAACAAAAATCTGTGCTGGTGCATCCTGATGCAGAATTGGTGTTGATGATAACATGTCATTTTCTTGAATGCTTCAGAGTCCTTTGGGCTTGCCATGAAGGTAAGGATTTATCTTCTAATCTCAGAACCACTTTTCTCTGTCTGGATTAGCCATGAGCAGGAAAGTCATTAACATTTATGAACTGGGGATTAATAACACTCCAGAGCGTATTATGTGATCTGTTTATCCCCTACCCAGCCCCCTTACCTATGTCTGAGATGATAGGTAGAAAAAAAATTGGTAGCACAAGCCCCTACTTACTTGGAAACTTAACTGAATCACAAAATAACTGAGGTTAGAAAGGATCTCTAGAGATTGCCCAGTCCGACCCCGCTGACCAAATAAGGGTCACCTATAGCAAGTTTCTTAGAACCACGTCCAGAGGGATTTTGAGTATGTCCATGGATGGAGACTACGCGACCTCTCTCGGCAACTTATTGCAGTGTTTGATCACCCTCACGGTTAAAAAGTTGCTTCTTATGTTTAAGTGGAATTTCCTGTATTTCCATTTGTGCCCATTGCCTATCATGTGCAAACTTGCTGAGGATGCATTGTCCCATCAGACAATTAATTAATACAGATTTTAAACAGTATTGACCCTCATTATAGACCCTTTGGATATACCGCTAGTAACTGGCCTCCATGGACTTTGCTGATCACAAACCCTTTAAGAACAGCAGTTAGGCAGTTTTCAGACCACCTCACTGTCTATTTAACCAGCCCATATTTCATTAGCTTGTCAATGGGAGATGATGTCAGAAGCCTTGCTGCAGTCAAGAGAAACAACATCCACAGCTCTTCCGTTGTCCACCAAGATAGTCTTTTCATCATAGAAAGTTATCATCAGGTTTGTCAGGCATGATTTCCCTTTTGTAAACCCATACTGACTACTCCCAATCACTTTCTTGTCCTTTATGTGTTTAGTTTCCATGATTATTTGCTCCATCATCTCCCCAAGGATAGATGTAACATTGAACAGCCTACAGTTCCCCAAATCCTCCTGATTGCCCTTCTTGAAGACAGGAGTGATGTTTGCTTCCTCAGGAACCTTCCCCAATTGCCATGACCTTTCAAAGGTTATTTGGGAGTGGTCTCACAATGACATTGACCAGGACCCTGAACATTTGTGGGTGCATCCCATCAGGTCCCATGTTCTTGTGTATGTCCGGTCTATTAAAATGTTTAACCTGATCCTCTTCTACCAAAAGTAAATCTTCCTTGCCCAGATTTTCCCACTGCTCCTGGGGATTCCTCAAGGGCCTTGGGATTCCTGATGTTAAATCTCACCAATAAAGACCAAGGCAAATAAAGCGTTGAGTACCTCAGCCTTTACCATGTTGCAAGTCCCCTACCCCATTCAGAAGCAGGCCTAAATTTTCTATAGGTTTTCCTTTTGTTGATGAAAAAGGCCTTCTTGTTGCCCTTCACATCTCCTGCCAGAGTCAACTCTGAGTGGGCTTTCCTAACACCATCACTACACACTCAGTCTCTATATTCCTCCCCAGGTCACCTGACCCTGCATCAACCTCTTGTACACTTGCTTTTCATAACTGAATTTTGTCAGAAGATTCTTGTCCATCCATGCAGACCTCCTGCCACCCTTGCTTGATTTCCTGCTAGTTGCAATGGACTATTCTAGTGCTTGGAGGAGGTGGTCTTTGAAAATCAACCAGCTCTCCTGGTCCCATCTTCTCTCCAGGGCTGTATCCCATGGGATTCTTCCAAACAGGTCCCTGAACAAGTCAAAGTCTGCTGACCTGAAGTCCAGGCTTGTGATCCTGCTGTTTGCTTTGTTACCTTCTCTCATGGTCTTGAACTCCACCATCTCACAGTTACTGCAGTCAATCTGCCCCCAACCTTCACTTGTTTAAGCATAGTACTATTCCTCAGCTAGTGTCTACCTCTCTCTAATTGAAAATTCAGTCTTAGAAACAATGAATGACAAGTACCGAGCTTTCTTTTGTATATTAATGCTGGATCTCTTCTGAGATACTATAGCAGAAATTATTATGAGCCTGATCCAAAGGACATGGAGGTCAACAAGAAGATTTTCAGACTTTATGGTCTACAGATTACATTTGATGACCATTTTTTCAACACAAAAAATAGAGGACATCAAATTTAATCAGTAAAAGGAAAAATCAAATCTAACAAATGAAGGATATTCTTCTGATTGTAAAGTCTAAAAGCTTGATGAGTTGTTGAACTCCTTGCTGCAGGAACATTTGGAGATTAAATATCTGTATAGGTTCATAAAAAGCCCTTCATGAAAGAAAAAGCCATCAAGGCTAACACATAAAAAGGCCACCCCTTATCTTAGAAATCTCTGCACTGCAAATTGCAGTTAGCATTGGAGACAGAAAGAATATTCTGACCAAATGCCGCTATATGTTTACCTTACCTGGGCGTCCACCAATTGTCAGTATTAGAGAAAAGATGCTCAGTTTGGTGGATTCCAATATGCCAAAATATTGTCACACAGAGTCTTGATGTAAGCTCCTAAGGTGCTTGGGGCAAAATACCTGAAATGACTGGGAGATCTGACATTGTTTTTGATGGAGTTGGGATTCAGCTCTCACTAATTCATTTTAGGAAATCTCTCATACTTTGATGTTATAAACCAAAGACCTGTGGATCAATCCATTATGGCACTGGGGATCAAATTTGCAAAGTGTTTCATACTTGTTAAAAGGACCTGTTTTTCTAGAAAGAATGAAATTTGGGGTGCTTTTTGGACAACTCTGCCATCATTACAATCTGAACTTCTCAACAGAACGGAAAGGTAAAAAGTGCTGCTCCTTACAACAAATGCCAAGAGTAAATATGATGCAAGAAGTTCAATCTTGGCATTTATGTAGGTATAAAATAAAGAAATAATCCCATCCTGAAGTGATTTGTTGGTTTTCCTGTTAGTGTTTCTTTTGTACAAGTAATTTTGTAGGTCCAGATTAATTTCTGGTGCGAGTCTATGAAAAGCTCTGCATCAACAGAAGGGATAGATTTGTTGGGTAATCTTTTTTCATTCCAGTCAATGATAAGCCCAGCACTTTACTCACTGTTTCTCTTTGTGAGTTAATACACAGTATTGGATTTCCTCTTTGTATTTTTATTCTTCCTTTGTGTAGGCATTTGTTTTTTTCTTTTTTTGTTTTCTTTTTTTTTAGTTTCTTCAGGGCATGAGGCAAAGGTGTCATTACCAAGAAAGCCTTCAAAAAACAGCTTTAAAAAAAAAAATTAAAATAAAGTATGTTTCTCCCTGTATTGAGAAATATTTTACAGCTAATAATTTTTGTTGTATTGATGGACAGGTTATTGGAATTATTAGTAGCCAGGAGACAACATGTAATTATAATGATGTAAATCACAACTGGATTGAGGAAGAGAAACAGGAGAGAGAAAGGACAGAAGAGAGAAGAAAAGAGAGAAAGGACAATGACAACAAAAGTAATGGACCATATCTTTCACTGTTGTGAATCATACATATGCTTTTACTAACAAATATAGACTACTTTCTGGTCCTATTTGCTATTGTGTGAATCCAAAATCACTACAGAGCAGTTTTGTATTATTACAACTGAAGTCAGAATCAGGATCATGCGGGAGGAGTGAATGACACGTGTCCTCTTGTACACTGAGACTCTTTCCTGTTCTGCCTGCTCTGTTGGCTGAGGATAGGAAAGACATTTTCATTTGTATTTATGTGCTGGTTTCGGCTGGGGTAGAGTTAATTTTCTCCATAGTAGCTAGTATGGAGCTATGCTTTGGATTTGTGCTGGAAACAGTGTTGATAATACAGGGATGTTTTAGTTATTGCTGAGCAGTGCTTACACAGAGTCAAGGCCTTTTCTGCTTCTCACACCACCCCACCAGCGAGTAGGCTGGGGGTGCACAARAAGSYGGGAGGGGACACAGCCGGGACAGCTGACCCCAGCTGACCAAAGGGATATTCCATACCGTATGACGTCATGCTCAGCAACAAAACTAGGAGGAAGGTTGTCTGGGGGGTCGCTGCTCGGGGACTGGCTGGGCATCGGTCTGTTGGTGGTGAGCAATTGTTTTCATTTGCATCACTTGTCTTTCTTGGGTTTTATTTCTCTCTGTTATTTTCCTTTTCATTACAATTTATTATTATATTTATTATTATTATTATTATTATTATTATTTCAATTATTAAACTGTTCTTTTCTCAACCCATGAGTTTTCTCACTTTTACCCTTCCAATTCTCTTCCCCCCCATCCTGCTGGGGGCAGAGTGAGTGAGKGGCTGTGTGGTGCTTAGTTGCTGGATGGGGTTAAACCACGACAGTCCTTTTTGGCGCCCAACATGGGGCTCAAAGGGTTTGAGATAATAACAGTGAGATGATAACAGATTGACCAGAGCGTATTAGAAGGGATTTATATCTGTTAGCAGTTGCAGGTCACGATATTGATTCATCTGTTCTCGATATTAGCTTATCCGATCTGCTCCATGCTCTTTTTTTTGCTGTACATGTTAAAGATTGATGTTGGCTTGTGCAGTTTGCTGTGGTCTGTACTGATTAGTGATGTTTTGCCTGGGAGATTTGTTATTAAAACACTGACCTTGAGCTTAATCTGGTATTTGGGCTCTGTACTGAAGCCATTACTGTACTTCGGGTACCACCTCATGGAGATAATTAACAATTATACTTCTTCCTCTGAGAGGTTTTTCGTGGAAGAAATAAAGAATGGTACTGTTGCTACCTTTCTTTGATGACGTTTTCTCACTCGTTACAATAACTTCTCAGTATCTTTAACATCCTTGGGYAGTTAAAATAATTCTATTGGCATTTCTTAGGAATAATGCTTTGGTTTTGCCTAAGGTTAACAAGCAATTTAGGAATATGACCCAGGCTCCGTGTCAGTATGGTCATGGGTGGCACGGCATGTGGGAGAATATGGGCAGGTGTCTAGAGAACTTCTCACCTCCAATGGTCTGGAAGTTCACTCCTGAACAACTGCAGGATCCTGATGAAGTGATAGAATGCTTGAAAAAAAAATGCTGTGGCTATTCCAAAGTGGCAAAACTTACTGCACTGTGCTGGGCCCTGGCCAGCATCTACCAAACACTGCTTGATATTATGTAGCACCCTCAGGAAGAAGAGAGGGAAAACATACCAACAGACACTATGGCTAAACCAGACACTATACCAGTCACCCCTATAACTTAAAAGAAACAATGGAAGCAGAAGGCAGCTCATTTAGTAAGGGATGAAGAAGCTTTTCCTAAAAGGGAGCAGGAGAAAGAATCAGAAGAGGCAGGCTGTTCTGCAGCAAAGTAGTCACAAGAACAGGAAGAGGAAGAGACTGAAATCATAAATGAGACAGAAACCACCCGATTCCTATCCCTAAGTGAGCTGCAAGATATGCGAAAATATTTTAGCCGACAATCAGGTGAGCTAATTCTCAGCTGGTTACTCCGATGCTGGGATATTGGGGCCAATAGTCAGGAATTAGAAGGTAAGGAAGCCCGGCAGCTAGGATCCCTTGCTAAGGATAAGGCCATTGACAAAGGGATTGGAAAAAAGGTAGGAGGAGTCAGTCTTTGGCTGCAATTCCTGTCAAGTGTGAAGGACAGGTATCCCTTCAAGGAAGAACTTGCAAATTCCCAAAGCAAATGGACCAACACTGAGGAAGGTATGCAGTATCTGAGGGAATTAGCCGTGTTGGAAGTGATCTATAACAACCTGGATGACAACCAGGCATCCAAAGACCCGGATGAAATCCAGTGCACGCAGTCCATGTGGCGAAAGTTTGTACGAAATGCACCGACGTCATACACCCACACCCAGGCGATAATGAGCTGGACGATCATGGAGGCACCAACTATAGATGAACTGGCCAGACAACTCTGAGAATACGAAGATAATCTCACTTCCTCCATGTGGGTCTCTGTCTTGGCTGTGGACAGACTGACCCAAAAAATGTCCAAGCGAGCCGCGAAGGGTAGGTCTTCCTCATGAACTCCAACCAACGCCTCAGCTATTAAGAGTCAGCCTTTTTCTGTTCAAGGGAAAGGGTACCAGTGGCGCATACCATGTGCAAGCCTGTGGTTCTTCCTATGTGACCAGGGGGAGGACATGAGGAAGTGGGATGGTGAACCTACCTGGAGACTAGCAGCTTAGGTACAGGAACTGCAAAGAAAAACAACAGCCAAAAAACATCTATCCAGGAAAATTACTGCTCCAGTGTCTGTTGGGCAGAGTAGAAGGGCTGATCTCACTTTTGACCCTRATGAAGGGACTTCTGTTTTGCAGTTACAAAAATCAAGGAATAGAGGGGTCCTGCCTTCAGCCAGGAGGAGGAAAGGGACAGCTGGGTTTACTGGACTGTGTGGATTCGATGGCCTGGCACATCAATGTCACAGGAGTATAAAGCTCTAGTAGACACCGGTGCTCAGTGTACTCTGATACCATCAGATTACAAAGGGGCAGAATCCATTTGTATTACTGAAGTGATGCGAGTATCCCAAGAACTGTCTGTGTTGGAGGCTGAGGTAAGCCTAACTGGGAATCAGTAGCAAAAGCATGCTATTGTGACTGGTCTGGAGGCTCCATGTATCCTTGGCATAGACTGCCTCAGGAGAGGGTACTTCAAAGACCCAAAAGGGTACCAGTGGGCTTTTGGTATAGCTGCCTTGAGTACAGAGAAGATTAAACAGCTGTCTAGCTTTCCTGGTCTCTCAGATGATCCGTCTGTGGTGGGGTTGCTGCAGGTTAAAGAACAGCAGGTGCCAATTTTTACCGGCGACAATATTGCACCAGTCAAGACTCCCTAGTTCCCATCCATAAGTTGATCCGGTGACTGGAGAGTCAAGGCGTGATCAGTAAGACTCATTCACCCCTTAATAGTCCCATATGGCCATACCCCATTAGTGCAAAAATCTAACGGAAAGTGGAGGCTAACAGTGGACTATCGAGTGAATGAAGTCACACTGCTGCTGGGTGCTGCTTTACCAGATGTGCTAGAACTGGTTGACAGCTGGCTGACTGGTTGACAGACAGCTGAATATGAGCCGGCAGTGTGCCCAGGTGGCCAAGAAGGCCAACAGCATCCTGGCCTGTATCAGAAATAGTGTGGCCAGCAGGGGTAGGGAGGTGATTGTGTGAGGCCGCACCTTGAATACTGTGTTCAGGTTTGGGCCCCTCACTACCAGAAGGACATTGAGGTGCTGGAGCGTGTCCAGAGAAGGGCAACGAAGCTGATGAAGGGTCTGGAGAACAAGTCTTATGAGGAGCGGCTGAGGGAACTGGGACTGTTTAGTCTGGAGAAGAGGAAGCTGAGGGGAGACCTTATCACTCTCTACAACTACCTGAAAGGAGGTTGCAGCGAGGTGGGTGTTGGTCTGTTCTGCCAAGCAACTAGCGAGAGGACGAGAGGAAATGGCCTCAAGTTGCGCCAGGGGAAGTTTAGATTGGACATTAGGAAAAATTTCTTTACTGAAAGAGTGGTTAAGCATTGGAACAGGCTGCCCAGGGAAGTGGTGGAGTCACCATCCCTGGAAGTATTTAAAAGACATGTAGATGAGGCGCTTAGAGACACAGTTTAGTGGGCATGGTGGTGTTGGGTTGACGGTTGGACTCGATGATCTTAAAGGTCTTTTCCAACCTTAATGATTYTATGATTCTATGATTCTATGAACTCCASTACRAACYGGAGTCAAGGGCAGCCAAGTATTATGCAACAATTGATATCACCGATGTATTTTTCTCGATCCCTCTGGCAGCAGAGTGCAGGCCACAGTTTGCTTTCACATGGAGGGGTATCCAGTACACCTGGAATCGACTGCCCCAGGGGTGGAAACACAGTCCTACCATTTGTCATGGACTGATACAGACTGCGCTGGAAAAAGGTGAAGCTCCCCAACACCTGCAGTATATTGATGACATCATTGTGTGGGGCAACACAGCAGAGGAAGTTTTTGAGAAGGGGAGAAGAATAATCCAGATTTTTTTAAAAGATGGTTTTGCTACGAAACAAAGTAAGGTCAAAGGACCTGCACAGGAAATCCGTTTTTTAGGAATAAAATGGCAAGATGGGCGTCATCATATACCAATGGATGTGAACAATAAAATAACAGCTATGTCTCCACCAAGTAACAAAAAAGAAACACAAGCTTTCTTAGGTGTCGTGGGTTTTTGGAGAATGCATATTCCAGGTTATAGCCTGATCGTAAGCCCTCTCTATTGAGTGACCCGGAAGAAGAACAACTTTGAATGGGGCCCTGAGCAGCAGCAAGCCTTTGAACAAATTAAATGGGAGATAGTTCGTGCGGTAGCCCTTGGGCCAGTCCGGACAGGACAAGATGTGAAAAATGTGCTTTACACCTCAGCCAAGGATAAAGACCCCACCTGGAGCCTCTGGCAGAAAGCACCAGGGGAGACTTGAGGTTGACCTCTAGGGTTTTGGAGCCAGGGATATAGGGGATCTGAAGCCTGTTACACTCCAACTGAAAAAGAAATATTAGCAGCATATGAAGGAATTCGAGCTGCTTCACAAGCAGTCGGTGCTGAAGCACAGCTCCTTTTGGCGCCTTTGCTTGGCTGGATGTTCAAATGGAGGGTCCCCTCTACGCATCATGCAACAGATGCTACATGGAGTAAGTGGGTCACACTGATAACGCAATGGGCTCAAATGGGAAACCCAGACTGCCTGGGAATCCTGGAAGTGATCATGGACTGGCCAGAGGGCCGAAACTTCGGAATGTCACCAGAGGAGGTGACTTGTGCTGAAGAGGCCCCTCTGTGTAATAAATTACCAGAAAATGAAAAGCAATATGCCCCGTTTACAGATGGATCCTGTCGTATTGTAGGAAAACATCGAAGGTGGAAAGCTGCTGTGTGGAGTCCTACATGACAAGCCACAGAAACTACTGAAGGAGAAGGTGAATCGAGTCAGTTTGCAGAGGTGAAAGCCATCCAGCTGGCYTTRGATATTGCTGAATGAGAAAAATGGCCAGTACTTTATCTCTACACTGACTCATGGATGGTGGCAAATGCCCTGTGGGGGTGGCTACAGCAGTGGAAGCGGACCAACTTGCAGTGTAGAGGTAAACCCATCTGGGCTGCTGAATTATGGCAAGATATTGCTGCTCAGGTAKAGAACCTGGTTGTAAAAGTACGTCACATAGATGCTCACATACCCAAGGGTTGGGCCACTGAAGAACATCGAAACAACCAGCAGGTGGACCAGGCTGCTAGAATTGAAGTGGCTTAAGTGGATCTGGATTGGGAACATAAGGGTGAGCTATTTATAGCTCGATGGGCCCATGACACATCAGGACATTTAGGAAGGGATGCAACATACAAATGGGCTCATGATCAAGGGGTGGACTTGACTATTGATGCCATTGCACAGGTTATTCATGAATGTCAAACGTGTGCCATAATCAAACAAGCTAAGCAGCTAAAGCTTTTTTGGTATAGAGGACGATGGCTGAAATACCAATATGGGGAAGCCTGGCAGATTGATTATATCACACTACCATGAACCCACCATGGCAAGCACCATGTGCTTACAATGGTGGAAGCGACTACTGGATGGTTGGAAACATACCCTGTGACCCATGCCACTGCCCAGAATACTATCTTGGGCCTTGAAAAGCAAGTTTTATGGCGGCACAGCACCCCAGAAAGAATTGAATCAGACAACAGAACTCATTTCTGAAACAACCTCATAAAACCTGGGCCAAGGAGCATGCCATTGGCTGGGTGTATCACATCCCCTACCATGCACCAGCCTCTGGGAAAACTGAATGATAAAATGGACTGTAAAAACTACACTGAAAGCAATGGGTGCTGGGACATTCAAGCATTGGGATACACATTTAGCAGAAGCCACTTGCTTAGTTAACACTAGAGGATCTGCCAGACGACCTGGCCCTGCCCAATCAAAACCCCTGCACACTGTGGAAGGAGATAAGATCCCTGTCGTTCCTATAAGGAACTTGTTGGGAAAAACAGTCTGCGTTATTCCTTCCTCAGGAAAGGGTACACCTATTCATGGGATTGTTTTTGCTCAGGGACCTGGGTGCAATTAGTGGGTAATGCAGAAGGATGGGGGAGTCCAATGTGTACCTCAAGGTGATTTAATCCTGGGTGAAAATAATCCATGATTTGAGTTGCATGTTATGGGAATTACCATAGTAGGAACCCCTTGTTGCTAGCCAGGCTGGGAGCAAGGGGAGTTCATTGTAATGTTAAACCCTATAACCTGGTCCAAAGGGACCAGGGGTGGAGATTGTAATGGACATACCTTTAAAGTGTTGTAACCCATTATTTCAGTTGCATGTTATAGGAATTACTATATAGCAGGAACCACCTGAACCAGTGGAGGACAAGCCTTACAAGAAGCAGTGCAGCAGTGACCTGACTTGAGCAGGCTTTGGTGCCCAATAACTCCGCGCAACTCGCCACCTCTCCTGTCCTGAGTGACCACCATAACAGATGGAGCCCAAAGTCATTGACTAAAAGAACTCAACGGACATTTTGTGGACATTTGTGGACATTTATGGACATTTTACAGACATTTCACAGGGGTGGTCCATAGATTAAGGGAATGATATCTGTGTATTGTATCAAAGGATGGGAAGGGTGGTGGTGGTTAATGAGGATGTATTGGATAGTGTGGGACCTGAGCATGATGTAAATGGTATGGAATAAGGGGTGGAGAATGTGCTGGTTTTGGCTGGGATAGAGTTAATTTTCTCCATAGTAGCTAGTATGGGGCTATGCTTTGGATTTGTGCTGGAAACAGTGTTGATAATACAGGGATGTTTTCGTTATTGCTGAGCAGTGCTTACACAGAGTCAAGGCCTTTTCTGCTTCTCACCCCACCCCACCAGCAAGGAGGCTGGGGGTGCACAAGAAGTTGGGAGGGGACACAGCTGGGACAGCTGACCCCAGTTGACCAAAGGGATATTCCGTACCATATGACGTCATGCTCAGCAACAAAACTAGGAGGAAGGTTGKCTGGGGGGGCCGCTGCTCGGGGACTGGCTGGGCATCGGTCTGTTGGTGGTGAGCAATTGTTTTCATTTGCATCACTTGTCTTTCTTGGGTTTTATTTCTCTCTCTTTGTTATTTTCCTTTTCATTACAATTTATTATTATTTCATCATCATCATCATTGTTGTTATTATTATTATTATTTTATTATTATTTCAATTATTAAACTGTTCTTTTCTCAACCCATGAGTTTTCTCACTTTTACCCTTCCAATTCTCTTCCCCCCCATCCTGCTGGGGGCAGAGTGAGTGAGTGGCTGTGTGGTGCTTAGTTGCTGGCTGGGGTTAAACCACAACAATTTGATATGTACTAAATGGTAAAACTAAATCTAGCTGAGGTTTCTGAAATTGACACTGTTACCTGGCAATTCACGCAGTTGTCATCTGGCAGTGTATGCTTTTAGTGACAGGGTAACAGCAGTCTGATTTCTGTTATACGGCATCGAGCAGAGTGTGGGGTCTGTTCCAGAACAACAGCACTGGGTACTCAGGAATACAAGTAATGTAAAGCTTATTGAGTTTTGAGAAGAGTTATAACACAAAAAGAACCAAAATAAAATACCCAGAACACTTCTTGTCCTATATTCTTATTAAAACAAAATCTTTCACACTTTTATCCTTCCTTTGCATTTCTGTGATGAAGAAGAATATATACGTGGTAGGAGGATGGTGAGCTTCCTCTCACCAGAACTTCACCCTATTTTAAGACTCATGAGATGAATCCTCTGGCGGCATCTGTTTTTCTCCACAGATCACAGAGATAGTCTAGATACTTTCTTAGAACTACTCATGTCTAACAGTAGATGACATGTATCTACAAAATTGTCCACTCATGTTTTGACCAATATACTTTAAAAAGTAGAGCCTGGCTGCAAATGTGTTTTCTGTTTCACAGGAAATTACATTATTTCCATAGTGTTCACTCTTTTTAACTGGATAATAATAATAGAAAAAATGTGAAATTTTCTTGGGAATGAGAGTCTCAAATAAATAATAATGATTTTTATTTGAAACTTGCTTTTTCAAAGAAAGTGAAATGATTCATTGCAATGCTCGTGTTTGATTTTATACACTATAAGCAGCTTTAAAATGATACAAAAAAGGTAGTACTGAAATGGAAACATCTGAACATTCTGTTCCATTACAAGCTCATCAGAACAATCTCCTCAGATTTCTTTGTAATGAAATTTTATTAGAATTGATAGATTTTCACGCAAGCATGCAGTTTTGACAAGCATTTTCTGAAAGAAAGAAAAAAAGGTTGGTAGAGGACATCCTGCTAGCTTTATTTAAAAATATCTGTATTATATTAAAAGAAAAAAAAAAAAAAAAGCAACCCCACCAAAAAATAGCCAATCAGTTCACTTGGACTCTCTCTAGAGACTTATCTACTATGGTTCTTCCACAGAAAGATTTAATTACTTTGTACATAAAGTATATTTTTTCATTGAAGGATCTTTAACTTACATACAAACTTTTGTTCTTAAAACAGCTCCAAAGGGTAGTGTAATACAGCTGTTCTTGTTTTCCCATTCACATGTTAAAGATATAGAGATTTTAAATTATTTGCAAAAATGAAACTTGAATCTGATACAGAATCCAGATTGAGGTATTGCCACATTAGACACCATTAGGCACCCCCCCCTCTCTTTTTAAAAAATAAAATAAAATAAAATTAATCTTTTGTGGATAAATGTTACAGCTCAGCCATGTGCCATATGAAGGGAAAGGTTGCTCTATCTTGCTGAAGAATCAAAGAAACACTTACGAGGGAAAAAAAAATAGTGGGACATCCCACTTTTCTTCTCCTGCATAAMTAATGCAACGCAAGGACAATTAGCATTTGGAGAGTGGTTTCTTGTCATATCAAGCACCACTTCAGAAGCCAAATGATATAGACAAGTCCCTATTACAATGGAAAACACAGTTGGACAAAGGAAAATATTTCGCTTCACTAGGTAAAATCCTTTATTTAAAGACCAGCTACAAAAGAGACAATGATCTTTGCTCCTGGACACCTACTAGCCATTAATGGGAAAGTTCCTCTGAAAACATACACATGCACTTACACTTGGGCTCTAATGAGGGCTTTGCTGTTTGATGACGACACATCTGGCATGCTTTCAGAACTCTGCAGTCCCAATTATAAAGCTGTCCAGCAGGAAAACCCATTACAGATCTGAGCTGCCAGACCTTCGAAATGAGGTTGAAGAAGAAAAAAAAAAAAAGAAGAGGCAAAAGAAAGGGGTTAAAGATGAAGAGAAAAAGGAAGAAAAGAAAGGAAAGCAAGGCTTGATTTGGGGGAAAAAAAAAAAAAAAGGTAAAAGGTAAAATGCCTTTAAAGAAAGTTGTTCCTAGAGCCCCCTATAATGTGACAGAGCTAATTTGTGCCTTCAAAGATCTAAAGAGCCTGCTAGCTGCAGGTGGCAAAGAGGTTACTTCTGGCATGGACTGTGGGCATCAGATAACATAACACAGAAAAATTCTGTCCCCCATGGAAAAGTTAATGAGATCAACTCTTTTAGGATCCCCTAAAAGAGTTCCTTCAATCTCACCCCATCCACATCTCATTCTTGCAGCCAAACAAAAGTGTCTGGTTGAGTTTAATTGGCCAACCAATGCTTTGATAGCTGGGTTTTTTTCGTTGCCCTTGGGGTTACTCAGTGTAGCAGAATTAGGCCAACTTGTTGAAATATGAAGGTCAATTTTCATCCATTTTTTTGTTTTGTTTTGGAGGGTGTGTGTGCATTTTAATTGCTATTGAAAATGCAGGTTGGTAATAAATTTCCATAAATAGCAAACTTTTTAAATTTGTCAGCTTTCTCCGTGTGAAGTGCCATCATTCCTAGTGAGGTCCAAAGATTCTCCAAGGCAGCTCTAAGCAAAACATAGAATGAGAAGTGGTACATTTGTTTCACGATGTGGTATGATCTAATTTATGTATGTAAGAGACACAGCTTCAGTGTTATAGGACTCAACTATTACGTCCACAATGCATTAAACATCCAAGCTATAGAGTCAAAACAGGGGGATGACTGCATTGCATGGAGCTGTGCCAAGGTACCCTTTTTATAGTGCATGCATCAAACAGTAGTGTCTGCACAGAAAAAACTGTACAAAGTAACTATTCAGCAAATTTATTCCACATTCCAGAGGCCACGATACTGGTCTCTGTCACAGAATGACAAAGGATCAGACATATAAAGCTAGAAGGAGTCTACATAACCTTAAATATTGGTCTCATGTAGAACTGCTATTTCAATAGTGTCCTTCAACACACTGATCACTGGGACACTTGGTCTTCCCACTACTAGTTTGTGTCTGTAGCTTGAGCTCAAAGCATATAAACTGACTAAAAAGGTCTGAATTCAGGACGTGCACGGAAAGGATGGGTTGCAGGGTGTTTGGTCCCGACTGCATCTTTTCTGTTCAGCCAGTGTGTCTTCTAAGAGCTTGGTTTGAGAGCACAAAACGTTCTTGGACACTCTCTAACATGGGAACTGCAGACCTTGGCCTCAGTCCATGCCTGCATGGAGGCCATATGTAAAATGGAAAGTCTGCGTTAGAACCCAGCCTTTCCCAACAGAGAACTATAGGTGTCTTTGTGTGAGTCTCAGGAACTGAAACAAGTTCTCTGATGTACCAGCCTCATGATGATAAGACTATCTCTCTTGTTCAAGTAATCACTCCCGGTGAAATGCTCAGCTGTCTAGATTCACTGTAGGTCCTTCCACA
The DNA here is from genome assembly GCA_035582835.1 of Phoebastria nigripes. NCBI lineage: Eukaryota > Metazoa > Chordata > Aves > Procellariiformes > Diomedeidae > Phoebastria > Phoebastria nigripes. Next base: position 1,126,524 of record JAYKAV010003132.1, read on the forward strand.
AACTCTGCTCTTCCCTGGCCTTTGTGAGTCATTCCCCTCCCTGTTCTGTACATTGTCCAGACAGAGAGGATTATTTTACCCCTTTACCCACCTCTATTGTAATTTATCCAAATCATTCGCCCCTCTGTCAATGGGGCTAAGGGAAACCACCCCTCAGTGTGGGAGGCCTGGGAGTTTAATCTCTCCTCTTTTTCACCTCTTAGGATAATGTGAAAACATTTTCCTTCAGAAAACATGTTTATGCAGCATCAGCATCAAAAAGCCATTTTCTTGTTTTCCCTAATGACTTTATCAGACACACAGCAACACAATGAAAGATGTTGTTGTTATTCCTTTTCCTTTCCTTGATCTTTATGTTTTCATGGAAACATCATTAGTGAGGGTAATAGTTGTGCCAGAATATATTCAACACATGGGCCTGACACTCTTATTCTAATGTATCGCCAAGATGATCTTTTGTTTTCCTTTTTAAGCTCCCCAACATTCATCAAAAGCCCTTTCAGAAACAGAAACCCTGGGTTACCCTTCTGCCATCTTTTAGAGGGGAGGATGCGAGAGACTTTCCCTTTACCTTTCCATGTAGTGGGACTGGTATTTGCATAGGCTGGTAAAATCTGAAATATCAGAGACTTGAATGGAGTTTCTTGCTCTGTCTCCAACCTGCTTTGTGAATTCCTTTCTGCCTGGAGAAGGAGACAACTTGGTCTACGCCAGCTATTCTGACTACCAGTATGATGAAATATGATCTCCCTCCAAGTGCTGGCAGAAACCCCTACTATAATTAAAAATGACACAAACAAACAGATGAAAAACAAACAGACAAATTAACCCCCCCCTAAATTCCACTGTCTGTCTGTCTAGTTATCTGTCCTGGTTAACCTGGTCCTGTTATTAGCAAAGCTTTTTGCGCTCAGGGGTGGTGATTACAGTACGTCAATCTAAGTCCCAGCTTTTCTAAAGTAACAAAATCCGTAACTAGGAACACTTTGCTGAGAGGCGCTACCACCTTTCCTATGCTACCTAGCAGTTGCTCTAGAAAGCATGATTTTAGTCTCACTGAACAGTCATTTTTCAGGGAATTATATACCAGTTTTGGCCTTCTGCATCTCCATTTCTCTGTGAGATGTTAGCAGGGAATGCCTACAGGAAAATCAATATCCAAAGAAGACAACCGAGCTCAGTTGTGAGGCAGAGACAGCCCATGTCCTCAAGAGTTTAGAGAGCCGTTAGACAGTGGAGACAGAGACTAAATAAGGACATAATGTTACACACAGAGCAGACCCAGGAAGGAGAAGAACTCACTTGCCTGACTCCCAGTGCAACACTGCTTTTGTATATAGCACTTAGGGCATGTCTTCAGAGAATAAACTTCCATTAGTTTGTATTCGGCAGCTCCGTAACTTAAACTTTGTGTGAAAGAGCCCAAATAGATAAGCTTTACTTTTCAGGACTTGCTAGCTTGCAGTTAGTCAGCAGAGTAGGTTTATTCCTCTGTCACACAGGGAGGAAGCAGATACAAGTCTCTGCCATCAACTGTTGTATCATCTCCCCAGCCACAGGCTCTCACTGATCTCTGAGGGCACCCACTCAGCCATACTCTTCGGCCATATGTATGTATGGAATGGGAATGGCTGACTGTCATGTGAGCTTGCTGCAGTAGGTCTTTATTTCTTTAACTTTACAGGCTAGTTTGCAGAGAATTATGTATTTTTGGGGGGGTGTTATTTGCTCAAAGGAAAAAGTTAGAAATGCACATTATTTTTTGAACACTTTCTTGACTGGTCTCTTAAGAAGAGACTACTGCAAGCCTTCCCCCTCAGCAGTGAGCCTTTCTCTCTGTATATCACTGGAGTCCCCTGTTCACAGTTCATCTAGAAGAGAGTGAACTGCTCAGCCTCACTTCATAGCTTTCAGGTCCCAACTGAGATCTATTCATGAGATGCTCTACAGTACAAATCAAGGGACCCTTAGGGCGCTGTATAAATTCATAACAAGGAATAATCCATTCTCAGTGTTGCATGCAACAGCACTTAAAAAACAAAAAAAACCAAAAACACTGTAGAAAACATTGGGGGAAGGCAGAACCAGAGGGGGACCGCAGAATGGTGTTACAGAAACACCAAATCCTCCTACACCCAGTGCTGTCAGGGTGCCCGAGCACCAGGCAGCACAGGCAGGAGTTGGGCAGTCCCCTTCATAGAAGGGGAATGGAGGCACTGCAGGACAGTGGGTGGGATCCATCCACTTTGTCTGAGGATATGCCCATGTGAGGAGTGGGATTGTCCTAGGTTTTCTTTAGAGATAATGGTGGGACTTGAGAGTCCAGCCCAGATCTGGACCACGTTCCAGAGGTTTCTCTCTCTCTCTGTGTTAGGTTTTGGGGGAAATAGGGTAGTTAACCATCTAAAGAAGAAAAATATTTAAAATTAAACAGAATGAGGTTGGCCCAAAGGCATTACCCAAAATTAAAAAGAAAAAACTATGCTAACCCTCAAATTATGCCACAGTTTATCAGTCTCAGAGTAGACCCTAATTCATTTTTTGGTTACAGCCGTTTGCCTCCTCCTGCCTTTCTCCTCTTCCGTGTTGTAACAGAGAAATAATAAAACCCAGTAATGTAACTGGATCTTGGGACATAGCCAGGTGACTGGAAAGCCTCCTTGTGTAAAGGAATCCTGAAGCAGTTTAAGACAGGTAGAGCTAGGTTTATGCCTCACACAGACCGCTGTCTCAGATATTAGAAAAAATTGATTTTCACTGAGGAATGGTTAAGAAATGCTGCTCCTTCCACTGTGTGGAGCTCATTAAACAGTCCTTGTATGCTGAATTTGTCTGGAATAAACAGGACTAGCTCAGAGGCTTTTCTAACCTGCCCCTGATAGCCCACACACCAGTGAATCTGAGACAGAAAACCCCAATTCCTTGCTCTTTCACTAATGCTTAGCGCAGCACTTTCAATGTGTCCACTATTAATGTGTTACATCTCTGACCATAGTAGGTTGAAAAACTGGTCATGGACTAAGACTGTGTACCACCAAGTGCTAGTCAGTATTTCAAAATATGGAAGATTCTTTATGTGTGTGTGTGCTTAAAACGTCTCACAGCTTGGGTTTAGTAAGCAGTCTATATCCCAGCTTGCTCAACTGTCTTTACCTGGACTGAATTTTGGCAGTTTAATGACAGCACTACTCATGAGATTTCCAAGAGTTTTGAAATTTATCTAGGAATGTAAGCTCTAAGAATTATTTTCCTTGTGTGTTACCATCTTTTCAGTTCTGACAGAAGAGGTGTGGAAAAAAAAAAAAGACGAAAAGTTGACCTAGCGTATTTTAACCACCCCAAAATCTCAAAACTAATTGGATCCCGAAGACAAAAAACCACAAGTAAACAGTGATATTGGAATGCCGGGCAGTAATCTTCAAATTACTATGAGATTGAATTAAAAACAATACACCTTTTTTTTTCTTGTTTAAAAAGAGAATTCTATAGAGTTTTTGCTTTTTGCACAATCATTAAGTATTTAATTTAATAATAAAACCAGAAATAGATTTTGCCTAGATTCCACGAGTTGTAGATTCATCAAAAACTAACAAAAGTGAGAACTGGAAACAGCAATGGGGAACAGACTTCATTACCACTCTAAAAACTGTTGTAGCTCCCAGGAGATAAAGAGCTTTGGGTATAAGCAAACAGGTTATACGGGGTGTTGGCAAAATATTTAGGGCAATCAGCACTGAAGACCTCATCAAAAGTCCACTGAAGTCAATGGAAAAACTGCTGTTAACTTCAGTGGGCTTCGAATTAGGCTTTGAGTTAAAGTGCTTTGACAGGGCTGCAGGGAAAGGATGAAAAAGGGCAGAATAATAAAGAATAAAGCAGTACTGGGGTGAATGACATAGACTCCAATAGCAAGAAATAGCAAGGAAGTTGGGCTGTAGCAGGCAGCAGGGCTGTGAGGTGACTGCAGAGCTGTGTGTGTGAATTCACACAACATCCATTCACACCATTTCTCAGACGCTCACTTTTCTGAGCAGTAAATTCACTCAGCATTTATTTTTTTAAATATATATTAATTTATTTTTGGGAAAAGAAAAGCATGCTGTTGAATATTGGTGGCTCCAGGATGCTGAGTAGGAAGGTAATGATTTATAATTCATTATAGGAGTGGGCATGATAAAAGTCTGCAAAAAGATTCTATTGCTCTGCAGCCTCTGGTCTCTGCATAACTTAAGCAACAAGGTGCCTCTTGCAGACTGCATGGTTTAACCTGAAGCTATTACCAGCATTTGAGATAACATATTGTTTAATCCTTCTAACTTCTACATGAATCATTCAGAGGAATAAGGGGAGGAGGGGAAAGACTGAGGGGAGGGAAAAAGGACTCTCGTAAGAATTATTAGAAGTGTGAGCTGCAGGATCTGATGATAAGGCAGAAAGAGCTGCTGAGCCATCTGTGTCGGGAAGGTAGGATGCTACGTGACAGCTCTTGGGGATCTGTGAGTACACCTACCAGGCTGGGAAATGAGGAGCATACAGTGGCTTGCCCCTGGGCTTTGCTCTCTGTCAAGGGGTATTTGAATCCCTGCCCAATTATGTCTCTTTTGAAGCCATTTATTTTCCTTCAGCAATGACCACTGCTGATGTCATTGGAGCACTGGAGTCTTTTCCCCACGGTGGGTCCATCTCCATGGTGAATCTCTCATTACTGCCAGTCAGGGCCACAGCAGGGCAGAGCACATGTCTCACCTCTCATAGCCTGCCTCTGGGATTAGACAGCCTTTGGGGCCTTGCAGTGCTTTTCAGGACTGAGCTGAGACCTCAGGGATCACAGCCAGGTAAACTCTTGGAGCAGACTATTTACATGCAATACCTACAGGCTTTTCTAAAACAGTATAGGGCCAAACATAAAAGTCAGTTGCCTTAGTCAAAACTATATGTCCAGCACTCTGGGAAGCTCCCTGTGCAAGAAGCACTGTCTCTCTGCCTTTTCTTGGGCTCAGTTTCACAGCCTCTTGGCTTGTTTCTTTCTGTTTCAAGAGCACTATAGTTTGCAACTCTTGGTACTCTTTTTACCTACAGGGAAGCCTCCATCTTACATATTCCTAACCTGTCAAGTACTCTAGTTTCAGGGCTTTGACACAATCCAGCTGTTATACTGCAAAGAACAGCTTGTTTCCTCTTTTTGCTGAGCCTGAAGGATATTTTTTGGCCAAAACATTAGCTTTAATACATCAATACATTTAATGAGATTTATATCTGCATCCAAAATTCACCCGTGGTGGCCTTTCAGCCTTTCAGTCAGATGTTGGCAGCCTTGCCCTCTTGACTATTTGTTTGAAATTCAAGCTCGTAAAGAGTGTTTCGACCCATTAAGGTGACATGAATTAAATATTCCCTTGGAGTTTACTTGTGTATAACCAAGAAAATGCATTTTTTTCCTGAAGACAGGACAAACAAGCAGCAGCAAGTAGTTGGGTGTCAGACATACAGTCTCTCTCTTCTTGGTCCTATTTGTGGCTTCAGAATGGAAAAAAGACCCAGATTTTTTTTCATCCTGAATCAAGGTGATTTTACTCAGTTGACCCATTGATCTTAAATTGCAGTGCAGAGGAATCCTTGAAACCAAGAGATCGCTATTTTCTAAGTGACTTATGTGCAGATAAAACTTGCATATAAGATGTTTCTATTCATTTTGTAACATCTAAATCTAGGTATTTGAATACTGAGCATAACTGCCACCTATACTTTCTTGGACTGAACAAAATATTACTTTGGGCAGCCAATCTCATGGAGATCTATTTTTCTGGGTTAGGAGAAGGAAATACACAATTCCATGCTGGTTTCCCATCTTCTTTTCTGTCATTATTTCTCCTTCCATTTCTGTAATGATATTTTCAAGGAAAAAAAAAGCATCAAAGTTTGGAACACAGGCTCATTTTAGCTCCATTATGATTGTTATTATTACTACTAGTAGTACTACTTAGCTTTTTATAGCTCTTTTTCTTGTATATTTCTTAGAGACCTTCATAAAACAAGGAAATGTTCTTATCCTGGCTTTCCTGAGGCACTGAAACACACGGAAGAATGAAATAATTTGCCAACAGTTAAAATGGAGGTTAGTGGTGTGGCTGGAAATAAACCATAGGTCAGATGAGGAATGGTTCAATGGTCAACATGCTAGAATAGCAGTTTCCAGAGTAAGGTTGTCAAATGTCTGGAAAAGGGCCCCATTTTATATTGGGAATTGTTCTTTAAACCAGAAACCTCTGTATCAGATGAGAAGAAAGAATATGGGGCAATGGGTGAAGGGAAAGTGTCATATTAACAGGTAGGAAGAGAAAAGACTCTGGACCTAAGGGAAAGACAAAAGTGGTTGGAGAAATTAAGTCAGATACAAACAAAAAAATCGGAGAAACACCATTCTACGTGATGTTACCTCTTATTAGAAAGGGGAATTCAGTCCCATTTTTTGGAGGATGAGGAAAAATATTCACACATGACTCTTCAGCCCCTTTATAGACACATAAACATTCTTTTTAATTAGGCTGAAACCAGGATTTTCTCTAAGCATATTTCAATCCCTGAATCTCTGGTTCCTTTTTCAATCCCAGATATATTTAACAAAAAACAAAAAGGGGGAAAAAAAGGAAAAAGAAAAACCTCTACACACTGCCAACTCCATTGGTATCAGTCACAAATGCTTACAAGGATTACAGCGCTGTAATGAGCTTTTCTACTAATGGTACATCTTTTAATAACTGCTATCTGCACTTCCAGTTGTAAGTGATAAGTGAGGCTATATTGTTAATGACAAAATGCCTCACCTTTCCCCTCCCCCTACCCTGATACTTCATCTTTCTCTGCATTCCTCAGCTGAAGGTTGGAGAGGAATTAGACTTAATTCTGAAGCTGTTGCCTGAGACCCGATGCCGTTGTATGTGGCTGGTGTCTCCCAGCTGATCACAGGACTGAGCTCCTGCTCTGCTGGGTCCTTCTGGGCTGTGGCATTGGGCACTCGCACCGGAACGTGGTGAGGATGCCCAAATGAAAAACAGTGAAATGCTTCCTTTCATGGCAGCGACTGATAACAGCAGGGAAGAAGAAAATGTAATAATAGTCTTGTTTCAGAGGCAAAGAGAGCTGTGAGGGGACAGGAGGATCAGAGGGTGGGACTTAGGCAAAATGACTTCAGCATTCTGCTCTGCCTTCCTGTATGATGTTGGCCAAGACATTTATTTTTTCAGTGCCCCCTCTAAAGCAAGGCTAACAGCATCTCCCCATCTCACATGAAGGATCGGAAAGGAAAGGGAATGGGGATACAATCATTCAGTGAATGTCAGGTCATTAGTTATTGTGATGGAGACGTAATGTTGTGAAGCTTTGCTGCTCTGGAGCTTTTCAAGAAGAGATTAGACAGTGTCAGCGCCAGACTGCATTGCTCATCCTCCCTTGGGTGCAGCTAGGTCTGTGTCCTGTGATTCTGTAGCTGCAGCTATATCTTTGTTTAACTTCCCCTCTTAGCACCCCTTTTTTTTTTNTTTTTTTTTTTCTTCTTCTTTCTGAAAGGAGAGAGATTTAATTTCCATGGAGCTTCACAGAGGAGCAGAGAAAGAGCCAGCTCACATTACAGGCTTGCTTGGTCTCTGTTCATCTGGAGGTATCCCTCTCTGACAGCACAGTCAATATTGAGCCAGGCTTTCTGTGGTCTCAGTCTATGACTGTATCCCCTCTCCTAGCACAATCTGTAGTCTGCACTCATACAATTTGTGCCGCCCTGATTTTCTTCCTGATCTTTCTTAAGTATAGGAACATTTCTATGCAAGGCTCAGTGGTCAAAGAGATGCTGGAGTGTTGTTTGGGAACCTCACTGAGCAATGTCCTCTAAGCTGGGGCTCTGGTCTGGCTCAGCACAGCTCCACAGTCCCAGAGAACTTGGTCCACAGCATGGCAAATTGCATGAGTGGCAAGGGTGGAATGGATTCACTTAGGAGGAATAACAACAAAAATATAAATACGGATAAAAAAAGATTTGGCTTCTACACAGAGTTTGTAATGATAAGCAGATGAATGAAACCTTCTGGAAACGATTTTTCATGGTATCAAGTGGAGGTGCCACCCATATTTGTACCAGTTGAGCAGTTCATCTTGTCACCTTGCTTTATAATCAAAGAAAAAGAAAGCCTTAATAAACCCCCTTTATTCTTTAAGTGATATATAGAGCTGGCCAGAAAATGGAATTTTCAGAAAGATTCCAAGACTTAAACACTTTTTTTTTTTTTTTTTTTTTTTTTTTTTAGTTTTAATTTAGAACAAAATGTAGTCTGGAATTTCATGCAAAAGAGAATATTTGCAGAGGGAAATGTCAGAAGCACAGTAAACACAGCTATCACTACCACCTGGAACTGTTTAGAAAAATTTCCATGGAGAATTTTATCAAAATTAGCACATTCCAGAAACATTTTGGTTTTGCTTAAATGGCATTTTCAAGTGGAAAAAAGTTATATAAAAATAGTTTGAGCAGTTGTATGGCTTATTTTATTTTATTTTTTTCAGTAAACCCATTTGCTTGGATTTTTAAACTAGAGATAGAAGAAAATCTCTAGACAATGTAAGTGTAGATAATAATCTTACCCTGGGAGAGAAATGGAATATTTTAATAATGTGAGGTCCTTATGATCTCTGCCTGCTAAGATTATATGGTAATAATATTTTTTGATGCAAATTCTTTACTGTACAAAATGTCATGGAGTAGAAACAGTGCCATGTGATATCAATACGGGACCTGAAAAACCATTTAGAAATGCCCCCCTACAAACATCCATAAACATACTTGCTTCAAATCTATCAAAACACTTTGTTTAAAAACATATATATACGTCATTCTGTTTATGTGGGCATCTATGGATTTCATATGAAATAAAGTAATTTTCTTTGTGCAACTGTATTTTGAAATGTTAAATTTAAATATTCCATTCAGATGTTCGAACAGAACACATAATGCTCAAAGTTTCTCCTAATGTACTTCAAGCGAAAATTTCATACACAAGCAGTATTTCATACATATGTACACGTACATGCACATGCATACACGCACAGAGTATTTCTATTGAAATAACGTTTCTGATGGAAATCAGTTTTAAACTTTTTTTTCTGACCACTTCCACTGAAGAGCTAGAGGGTGAGAAATGTTGCATGAGAAGAGGATAAGCATGTAGTGCTATTTCTCCAGAATATTCCCCAAGGATTTCTTGTTTCAGGCTGTTCCCGGTCCAAAGGCAGTATCTTTGAGCATAATAACTCTCAATGGATTTTTATCTCATTCCATCTCTTTTTTAAACCCATAGGAAATTTAGCATACACAACATCCTGTGGCAAGGAGTTCCAAGAAGTACTTGCTTTTGTTCACTTATAAATTTCCATCTGCCAGTTTCATTTCATGCCTTAGTTCATATTTTGAAAGATCCAGTGAACAATGTTTTCACAGACCCTTATCATATCATCTCTCAGTCATCTCTCTTTTTAGGCTTTGGAGTTTCATGCATGGATGCTATTTTATATCTGTGATCTTTCTTGTTGCCTTTTTTCTATATCTTCTCCAGTTCTCTTACTTGCTTTAAGAGATGAGGAAAAGTAGAACTGCACACAGCATTGTGTGCAGGGGCACTGCAGACTTGCAGCGCTTTTCTCTCGCATTCTTAAATTTAACTACGGCTGAGCTGGTATTTAGCACTATCTTTTATCGTCCCAAGACCTCATTTCTAAATAGTTCTGAGCCCATCATGGCATAAATAAAGTGAAGATTTCTGTTCCCAGGTTCATCAGTGAAACCTGGGACTGAGTTCTTTATGTGAGGAAAAAGGAAAATAAGGGACAAGAAGTTCTAGGATATAGTAATACCTCCAGGTGATAATCCTAGGCAAGAGGTTCAGGGTGAAGACCCTCATAGAAAGCTGTTATCTCCAAGAAAGGTTGAGTGAGCTGAAAGATGATGAAGAGCCTGATGCCAAGGGTATAAATTGTCAGAGAATAAAAGATGGGGAAAGGTTAAATAAGGAATTAAAGAAAGATTAGCATTGTTTGGAATCATATGTCTAGAAAGCTGTCTGCTGAAGGAGAGCACTATGGTGAAAAAGCATTCAACATAAAGTCTGCTTACCCAGGGAAAAAGAAACTGAGGCAAAAAAAGTGCCCAGAGCTAGACACTGTCATCTCTGCTGCAGAACTGGCAGTTCATTTAATAACTTTCAAGCCTATGTCTTGGTATTACAAGCTTTAAAAGCTCCAGCTGAAAAMAATTGCTATTAATAACTCCTCTGCTTTGCAATATGAAAGCAGCAGGTACAACAGTGAGACACCTATAATCCCCCCATGTTAGACAGCAGCAGAACAGCACTCAGCCAACCATGGAGGAGAATCCTATAAAAATACCCAAATCCATCTCTCCATGATGGATGGTCTTTGTACAAGCACTAAAGTGTATTCCCTTTAGTACCACTGTCTATTGATGCTGAGCTACTAAGTAATCTGAGGGAAACTAGGAAGCGATCGCCATGATAAAAAATAAAATGGATTGGGGATAAAGCTGGAATTTCGTCAAAACCATCATGATCAGAACAATATTGCCTGAGAAATGGGGAGCTTTATATCTGTCAACATGTCAGTGTTTGGACAGGAAACCAAAGCCTTGGAGATTGGTGTCAGAAGAGGGATCTTTTTCTTCCATAAGCACCATGCATGTACCAACATGAAATACAAATGCAATCTTCTGACTAGAATTCATGACAAGTAGCTCCTGTGAGAACAGTCTGAAACCAGTAAGACTGCTCAGATATTCCTGGAAGACTTCTCATATATTCACTAAGCATTTACTCAGCCTTTACTCATGAAATACATGCTGCTAATTCATAGGACTCTTTTCTGAACAATTCAGGATTTATTTCTGAGTTTTGAATTGAGCCCAATCCTGCATACCTTGTGTGAACTAACGAGAAGGAATCATTAATGCTGAGAGAATGACTTACAGGATTAAAGGCAACAGATAGGATCAAGCCCTACACAAGTACTAAGACTAAAATCCTGCTAGCATTAGTGGGATCTAAAGCTGATTGAAAGAAGAATTAAAAACCAAAAAAAAAAAAAAAAACCTAAGTCAGGAAAGATGTGTTGACACTGTGATTTTGATCAAGAAAAATTGTCAGCAAAGTCACATAGGAAAAAGTTGATTAGTTGGGATTTGACAGCTGGGGGCCACCATATTTCTGGACAGTATGGGCACAGGGATGAATGTCCAAGGACCGAATCAACCATTCTGGAGGAATAATAGCATGATGCCAGGAAAGAAAAGTGGACTGAAACCTATTTCCTCTCTGCATATGTGTTAGGCATTCAAAGCAGGGAAGAATCATGAAGTCACAGAACACRTGAGATTGGAAGGCACCTCTGGAGTTCCTCTATTCCAACCCCCAGCTCAGAGCAGTGTCACCTTGAGCAGGTTGCTCAGGACCGTGTCCATTTGGGATTTGAGCATCTTCAAGGATGAATACTCTACACCCACTCTGGGCAACTTGTGTTTGACCACCCTCACAGTTAAAAAGTTTCTTCTTGTGTTGAAATAGAATTTCCTGTTTCCGTTTGTGCCCATTGCCTCTTGTCCTGTCACCGGGCCTTCTTTACTACCCCTCCTAAGGTATTTATACACATTGATATAAGATGCCCCTGAGCCTTCCCTGCTCCAGGCTGAACARTCCCAGCTTTCTCAGCTTCTCTTCATATGCCAAATGCTCCAGACCCCCCATCATCTTTGTGGCCCTTTGCTGGACTTGCTCTGGTATGTCCATGTCTCTGTATTGGGGAGCCCAGAACTGGACCCGGCACTCCAGATGTAAGCCTGCTTCCTTTTTCTGCACTAGAACCACAGTAGGTCTCTGAACGGGAAAAAACCTGTGGAGCAATTTTTTTTTTTTATCAGGATGATTTAAAATAATTCAATAGAACCACTGGGAAGAGATTGACAGAGAAAAAGAAGGTGAAAGCCATGTGAGCAACTCTTACATCAACAAGGGCAGATAGTGTCCACTTCCTGTTAAAATGTTTTTGGAAAGAAGTTGATTGAAAACACAAGATTTCTGAGGCTTCCAGTTTTCTGAAGTCTCCAGAGGGACATTCATGAGCAGTAAGCCTAGCRTTCAGCTGCTCTGAACTTGATCGTTTGCTGCAGAGAGCTCCAGTGCCTTTCATGAGAGTATTGTCTGGCTAAACTCTGAATGAGACCCTTACAGGGTAGCCTTAGCACCTTTAGCAGTTAAAAAAACTTTTGGGGATGGGGAAGATTTCTCTAGGCTGAAATGCACCTCGCTCTCCGAGATGAATAGATCTTTCTTTGTTCACAAAATGCTTTAAAATCTCTAGGTTTGTGTTATCTGTGGCTGGGGAATTGCAAGTACTTTTCACGCCTGAAGACCGTTTCAGACGCTTTGTTTGTGCACAAATAATTCAATGTTTTGGAAAGCAAAACTTGGCATGGGGATCATCTTCAGCGAGGAGCAAGAGACCAGCTTCTTAAGGAAAGGAATAAAAGCACTAGAAATAACAAAAATGGAAATATTAAGGCCACAGGGCTGGATAGCCTGTTTCTCCTAGAGGATGTAATGACTCAAAGGATGACACACATACTCAAATAAGATGAATATCAAGAATTATGATAAGTATTTGCCAACTACCATCTTTGAGGGTTTAAGAAAGAACATTTTCTTGGGGGCAAGTTATTCAGTAACCTGTAACAGCCTTTTTTATTTGGCTTTGGGTTTATTTGTATTTGTTTGGTTGATGTTTTTTGTTTTTTTTTTTTYTTTTCTATYGTTGATGCTTATGTTTTTTCTTTGAGGCAGGCAAGCTTCTTTTTGTGGTAAACAGGACACTGAACCCATTAACTCTTGTTCTGACCCAGCAGAATGAGTCCTCTGTTCCCCTATTACATATTATCTATTTTTGTTCGTATGGATCATCCAAATAAAGCCAATGCATGGAAAAGCATGTACAGTCATCTGTGCTCTGCAGGTGGAAAAGGACATGTTTTCAGAGTTGGATTCAGGTCACCTAGCCTTTTGACATTTAAATGCCACCTCTAAGATGGCTCACCTMGTTCTGCCAGTACTCGGTAGAGGGAGGTAGGCAGTGATCTATAGGTTCAATCTTGGACAGTGGTGTCAACCTAGGTTGAATCCTCTATTGCTCTTGCCCTGTTCCTTCCATTGATATCATCACTGCTTAAGTGATTAGCACAGATTAAATCACTAGTGACATGAAATCAACCCCAAAAGTTGCATAAGTGTATAACCAAAAATGACTTCATATTGGAGGGTGATAAGAAATCTAGCTGCTTTCTGGAATGCCTGGGAGTGAGAGGAAAGGGAAATAAGCACCAAGGAGGAAGAAAAAATTATTAAATTGAAGGACACAAGAGTATCTGGAGGTAAATTGGCAATGAGTAAATGTGGGATGGAAAAGGAAAGAGAATTCCTAACTAAAAAAAAAGTTATTTTTAATTGATGTTCAGAACATGGATCTTCCAGCTTTGTAATATGAGAATCAGGAAAAAGAAACCTAATTACCTTTTAATTCAATATATAATGAAAGCAATTTTCTGAGTAGTACCTGCACTTTGTGACCATAAAGTCCCTACCTTCCTGTGGCACTGATAGTGCAAGCAGAATTTGGTTCATATAAATTTATTTCAATGTGTTTCACACATCTTATGGTAATTAGTCCTTTTTTTCTTCATTAGTGTGAATATTCATTACATATTGATTTTATTTCACTGTTTAAATGTTTATATAACTGTAACAAAGTCAGGCAGAGTACCATATTACATTAACTGAGGTAAAAATTTTCACTGAATTTTTAAAGAGTTTAAATTAAGTTGGTGAGAACTTCAGAATTCAAAATCAGGAGCCTCRCTGTGTACAAGCCATTGGGGCTGCCAAACCAATTGAAAGCTCCACCTTTCCTAATAGAAGGATCTGGATAACTGTCCTACTTTATGTTGTCTGACCATTGCCCTTGAGGGTCTTCAGGCCTGCAGGGGGAATATTTAAAGAAAATGAGAAAATCAGGTTGCAGATTCATTTCTAAAAAGTTTTGGGCTTGTATGACTCAAAGGATCATGGGTTATGTCTTAATGCCACTCTTGAGAAATAAGCTCTGTCAGGAAAGCTTTGCATTGAACTGCAAGGTATGATGGAGATAAGATGGGGTGTTTCACATGCCTCAAATTGGTTAAGGATAAATTTAAGCTTGGTTCTACATATCAGTGTAGAGATCTTACATGATACAGTATGAAGAAATGAGATCAGCAGAGTAGATCTGAGCAAACAATTTTGCTTTGTGATGTGCATGTTAAAGTCACTGGGAAAAGCAAAATTCTTAATTCCCTGACTTTTATGCATATCAATTTTGTAGCTCTATACTTGCATTACTTTGAATTTATTATGATTTGGAGGTTGATTTTTATGTTTTCAACTGCTATTAGTTTTAGACCAGAGTTTGGATGCTCAGTACACAATCCCTTTTCACTGCAGAAACCATAGCAAGATCAGTCTGTGTAACTATCACGTACAGGAAATTAGGATAGAGAGTTTTCATAATTCGTGGACTTGCATACAAATCCCCAATTTCTAGAACACAGACAGCACTTCTCTCCCTCAGAGCTGAAGAGAAAAGCCTGTGAGCGATTCTGAGGTGCTAAAATATGAGGGAGACAAGGACCAGATAAGAATCTTGGTGGATAGGATAGACAGATATAAACACTAACCCTGGATAAGATTTCAAGCAATAATCTAATCAATAAACATATGGGCAAATGAAAATGCAAATGAACCACAGAGATATAAATGTACAGGAAGAAAGAAAGATTTCTGTAATACTTACCTGTATTGCATTGACTTCAAGTAGCCCTTAAGTGGAACTGACGGTATTACAAACACAATAAGCACTTCTAGACAAACTGGAATAACAATCACTTCAGGAGCCTGGAAGCATTCACAATTCTGCTGTTGTCAACTCTTTCAGTGGCTTTAATTTTCAATGGTAAGCACAACTCCTATATAGTGTTGTCAAAACCACAATGAAGTTATGTCATTGAATATTAAAGTGCTGGCCTGCGGAATGCCAAACACACAGATTTGAATTTCATGCTCTCTACTAAACATCAAGACAAATATGTCTAATTTCATAAAAACCTCACCAGCCCAGAAAGGCTGACAATCAGGCCAATGTTACCACTCTGCCAGCTGAAACAGGAGTTTCTACTGTAAAAAAGCTCTTCCCAGGAGGTCAGAGGAGGGGAGAAAAAGTATGGGGTTAGGATTCATGGATGCAGCATGAGATCAAAGCATAAAGAGGTTGGGGTACTAAGGGTACAATTAATCACTGAACAGAAAATGCATGTTTGTGTATTTGAAATGAAAATGTTCTCCTTGTGCTGTTCGGAAGAGGTTGGGAGGTGATTCAAGAAGTACATATGGAAATCGGGATATTTACCCCAACAGATAGGAGTTTCATTTGCTGTGGAGTTTTCCTGATTCCAGCCTTGATTTGTGAGCCATAGTGGTGACTTGTTCAACAACAGGAGCAACACACTTGTGCTCCTCACCAAAATCCAGAGGGTTGCTGCCTCCCTCGTCCTTTCTCCTAGTGCTACCTTATGCTCCAAGACGTACTCAGGGCCTCCACCTCTCCCCAACTTCCCATGTCTTCATGAGACTAGAGATAACTTGTGGTAATCTTTTGGGAGCCTGTAGTCTCTCTGTTAAATCTRTTTAGGTCTGATATGTGCTTTCCCCTTTGGGGCAGGTTTTATTCTGTGTGCCAGATTACAAACAGTAGTGAGGGGCTGTGACCACTGGAAAGACTTGGGAGGCCATATGAACATGAACTTCATGGTAATCTCTAGACTAGCGAGGTAGTTTTCTTCTGGGATGTTTTCTAAAAATGATTGGTTTGACCTTGAAAGTAAAATTCTGTACCTGCTTCTATTGGATGAAATGTATCTATTCAAGGAATAGATGCCCAACGCTTACCAATTATACTCAGATGCTCAAAATAGTCTGGACACTGATATTCTGGACAGAATGAGTTCCACACTCAAGTATTCCTGGCAGGCAACAAAATAGAGAATATTAATTGCTCAGTCTTATTTGGTCTACAGTTTATAGATAGCACTGTGGAAAGAAGTGTTTACTGTGCTGGGTTTGCGCTCTGTGACCTCTCCAGTCTGAGACTGACTAAAATCCACCAAACTCTTTCACTAAGGTATCCTAAAGCTTTGAAAATTAAAAATCATTAATTACCCTGACTGTAGTTTTATTGCCTAACAAATAATCAACAATTATAATAATTAATGGGATTTTTGTTGTTGTTGTTCCATAGAGCACCAAAAGCATATTAGAAACACCACGTTTCTCCCAAAGTTACATTGGTTTCAAGATATTTCCCTCTGATTATTTTATTTCCTTGGGGGGGCATCTCTATGCTCACACAAATCTTTTGGATGCTCTGTTTTACCAGTGCTTATGCCCTCTGAGATCTTGCATTATTAATAATACTAATTATTGCAATTATTTATTATTAGATGAAGGATGAGAGAGTTTCCAGCAATTCACAAAGCACAGAAGAGGATGTAAACCTTATCCTGCAGGGGTTGTGGTTGAACTTTCAGACCCCTGTATAGTGAGAAGCCCCTGACAGAGAGGAATTGTACTTAGCAAGAGCAGATGCTAAATGGACATGGAAAATAAATAAATAAATATAAAGACCTCATACATCGCTGGACTTCTTACTCAAAAAGTCACATAAGGGGGGGACTCATAAAAAAAAGTATAATACATTGTATAATAATGCAGAATACAGATCAGTATCTGGAGAGGATGATTAACATCTGATAATTTCATGAGGTATACTTTAATTTTCTGTAGGAGATGTCATCTATCTCTTCTGGAGGACAGAGAAGTGCCTGGTCACAAAGATGCAGGTGCACTGAATGAATAACCATAGCTCATAGTGTGCATTGTTATGCAAGGTTTCTGAGGTAGAGCAAAGATAAGAGAGAGATGCTATATCTGCAGATGCAGAATCAGAGCTCACAAGACAGTAGGAGAGACGGAGTTCAGATACCAAACAGCTTAGAGTAATGACCCAAGACGATGCAAGGTCATAGCATAGTCTGACCGGCACAACAAACTGTCTTAGTCAAAAAGAAAATTTCACATTTTAGATTTGCAACAAAGCCTTTTGTTGTTATGTAGGATAATGAAAGCTCAGAAATGGAGGATGAGGCTTTGAGAAAAATTATTTTCAGGGAGTGTGATGTTGAGGAGGGAGCATGCTCTCTGGAAGGCTTGCCCATCACATCTCCTGTATTTTTCCAAGAAATAGAGAAGGATATCTGTTTCTTTTCCTGTAACTTAAAAGTGGAGGTCTCTCGCTCATCTAAGAGGTGAAACAAAAGCTTAAGCAGATCTAGACATACTTGTAAGGTTTTATATTTATTTTTCTAATTCTCCCTTCTAATTTTTAAACAGGTGTCTGTTCAAAACTATGTAACTCTGATTCTTCACATAGAGCTGGAAAGCAACAGGTAGTTGATATAGATCAAATATTGTGTCTTCAGCTTGGTCTAAAGCTGGAGAAACACAAAGTGCCACCTGGAAGCTACAGAACACATGCACTACACCTAAGCAAAGCATGTGAGGAGACCAGGCAGAGAACACAGACAAAATTGTCTCTGTAACTATGACAGTGACGTTAGTGACTTACAGAAGCTTTTAGGTATTATTACTCCCTTCAAAAAATGAGTGTGCTTCCCCTGTGCTTTTCTTTCTGACACATGCCTTCCTACCCAAACGCACAGCAAGTGATTTTTATATCTGAAACATATTCTATGGAATAAAGAACAACAGATGTACAATTGGAAACAGATCCAATCCAAAAGGCTGCTTCTGAACAATATCTGACTCAGGAACCTTTTTCTTTTTTTTTTTTTTAATTAAACCAGTCCAGAAACAGAGGTTGTTTTTTGTTTTTTGTTTTTTGTTTTTTTTTCACGTGGACCTACCCCCACTCCCCCGTATGCTGAAGGAGGAGTCCTACTTTAGATTCCAAGTGGCTTAATGCCAGGGTATGTATTAGATACAATCACAGAAAAATAGCATTGCAAAGGGTCTTAAGAGGGTGTGTAATGCCTGTAGTTCTTTCCCCAAGGCAGGATCAACTACTTAAGCCATTTGCAAGAGAAGATTGTCTATCTCTTGTTCTCAGTAATGACCAGTGATGTATTGCAAACCATGTACTTATATATAATACACCAGAATTTGGAGAGTACAGGTCAGATTAAAGTCTCACTTGCTGACACTGTGCAAACTCATAAGAAGAAGCAATTCCAGTTCCAAACAGCTTTCAGTCTCAGTAGACAAAGCAGCCAAGGGAAAGAGGAATAGTATGTCATCATGCTTATTTTATATGGAATTTCTAACTTTTTGGCATTAGCCTAATCCATCTTTTCTTAAGGCTGATAGTAAACCTCCAGCTGACCACAGCTGGRGTTAGCAAAAGGCACTACAGGTTGCACAAAAAGTCCATATGGGACTGCTGTATAACCCAGATCTCTCACATCTCAAAATGGTGACAAAGACTTCTATACCTAGCACAAAAGTTTTGTCTCACTGCACATTTACAAAAGAAAATGATGCCTTTAAAAATAAATAATAATAAAAAAAAAGCATAGCACATGATGGAGTTTTCCCAACACAGCATGCAGCTGTGGAGCCGAACAAGCTTATCCACATTCCCTGAGCGATGGCTTATGTTTTGACATTGACTAACTCATCCATGCTCAGGGCACAAGCACTCAGACAATCTCCATCACCAGTTTCCCATTAGAAATCTTGATCTCTGCTGAAACAAGCTCAATTCCCTTCATTATTTCCCAGCCGACAGACGGCTCGAGAGGGAGGATATTACAAGTGTCAGTCTCTTTGCCTCCAGACAGGCCATGGATGACACAAGAAGGAGAGAAACAAACAAATAAAAAATATCTCTGTTTATGTGGCAACTTTTTAATCTGTTTGTCGTACCACTATGCTTCATTCGTTCTCCCAAAACTAGTTTACCAGGATTATATTCTTGGAAATCCTTCAGCAAAAGTATTCTCTCTCCCCTTTTTTTCTGATTTTTTGTTAGGTTCTTGTTATTTCGCTGAAAGAAGGAGCTGGCAATCCGTCTTGAAGAGCTACTTTGTTATTAGAAGGAGTTATAGAGCTTTTCATATTAGTCATTGTGTAAAATCTAATGAATGTTTTTGAGAAGGGTGGTGTTTTCTAACTAAACAAGACAAAGAACAATAAGATGAGTCTTAATGTAGACTTTTCCATAAATATCTTCAGAAGGATCATTTTATTTGTATTAATACTTGCATTATTTTGGCAATGGGAGGTCAAGATCAAGGTCTGAAAGTTAATGAGAATTGTCATAGCTCCATTAACCACAGTAGAGGTATGGTGCTTTGTGCTAAGAGTTAGTCATAAACATGGTGAAAGATAGCCCCTGACCTGAAAAACTTACTATTCAAAGGCAGAAAATACACAAAATTAAGAAAAAGCATGAAGAGCAAAAAGAAARTGTGTTTTCCGCTTAACACAATCAGTTATCGGTCATTTGAGGATGCGAGCTGGTTCTGAACATACGTGCAAACATTTCCTTGTCCTCTGCTCTCACCCCTGTGTGTTTGTGGGTATATCCCATAGCTTTCTGTGTGGAGGTGCTCCAGAACTCTTCTTAGTCAATAACATTAGAAGACTCTGTGGCTATGTCAATACAAGCAAATCAAACATTTATTGGTCCATTCCTTGATACTGAGTCTGAATGTCATGAAATGGCCCTCATCCATACTATAGCACTTTCTTAGCTTTTAAAACAAGTTTTTAACTGCCTGTTAAGAATGGTCCCTGACCCATACTAGATGCCCAAACCATGCCAAGGAATAGTTTTGGAGACTGATAATTGTCATAAGCCAAAACCATATCAGGAACTGTTCTAACTATTTAGTAGTATCAGTAATCATGTTCTAATGCCCGTGAATGTTCCCAGACAGTGTTTTATTCATTAATGTAGCCATTCCCTATCTGTCCCCTCAGGGAAGCTGCGCAATGACCAGTGAAAGAGCATCAGCACACAGGTGAGTTTTATTAAATGCATATAAGTAAGACCATCTGAGAAGAAAGATAATAAAAGATTGGTAGTGTGGGGATGTGACTAAGGTAGTTATCTCCAAAGACAATCTGTAGCCTCTGGAATATGAAAATATTAGTAGGGACCACATTAAAAATTAAAACACTTTCCCTTAGCCATTGATGTTCATATTTCGATGAAAGTTTTCATTAAAAAACAAATCTTTTTTGAATATATTAAAAAAAAAACCTCTAGTAACAGGGAACAGAATCAAAACACCAACATTTCAGCATTAAAAGAAGGAGGAGAAAAAAGAAATACAGAATCATTGAGAAGAGAAATGATGCAAAATAAAATAAGTCAAGGAAAACTAAGGGAGGATGGGTGTAATGTCTCAAGAAATCTAGTAATGACCTGCTAGAGGATGGAGGAGAAGGAGGTGTGTTTTGCTTTATTGTGTATTTCTGTAGAGTGCAGTAAAAGAAAATTCTACCATCTGTCATCTTCAAGAAATTGGCATGCTATGACATTGGACAGGTTTGTTCATACTTCCAATCTGCTGCTCACTCATTTCTACTGAACATTTTTGTTCTTCACTTCTCCCACRTAATTTTTATTTTTATCATTATTATTATTATTTGGAAGTTGGATCATGTTCCATTATTTTTCTATAGCTTGAATTCTTCAAGCTAAAATAAAATAAAATAAAATAATAATAAAAAAAGAACAATCTACCAAAAAATCCTAGGCTGTCTCCATTACCCGGCTTGATCTTTCTTCTTGATTTTTCCAGATGTCTTTTAGGTATTCTTTTTAAGGTGATTAGGCTTCCCCAGCCCACTGTTTGAGATACAGTATTAAATGAAATGTGTCATAATGAACATTAATGTAACATTAATTTTTACTTACATTAAAATCCATAAGGCAWTATATATGAAATTTATGTAAGTAGGTTATATGTCCTATTAGGGAAAGTGTATTTCTTCAGGATATAGCAGGAAAATGTCTCTGTCAGAAGTTACAATTGCAAATCCAAAAGACAGGATTCCCTTGCTATCTGTCACAGAAAGCCCTAAATGTGGGATTTACTTAACCCAGATGGCCCAGCTGGGTGATATGTGGATATCAATTCTCAGCTGATCACTCAGACTCTACAGCACGTCTTAGAAGATCCCTGCCTCCATTGTAGGGTCCAAAGGGAGGACACTAAAAAGGAAGAGCTTATCGTTTCTCACTGACAACCAGGAGGACTTAGACAACCATCTCACGGTAGAGGTCCACCTTTTAGACTGTGTTTGTTAGAGTAGGCAAATCTATTCCTAAGTCACATCAGGAGTGCCACGTTCCTAAATGTGCTAGGTCAGGGATTTGAGACGGGAAAGCTTGAATATTGTGGCCTCATATTCCAAGATGTAGATTCAATTTCCTTGATTTCCTTCAAACAGCACAACAGGTCCTGAATAGAAAAAAGAGGTCCTGAATGGGGGGGGGAAGGCTTTTAATTCCTGCAGCTACAAAAGTTTTTCTTAGAATTCATCTCCTACTTCATATTCAAGATTTCCGATGATTGGTATATCTTCATGTTTCAATCACAATTTAACTAAGAAGCAGACTTTAGGAATGTCCACATGGCTTTCAACAGAAGTTTTAGAATAAATGTGTAGCTTCAAGGTGAACCAAGTGGTTTTGTAGAAAAAACGTATAGGAGTAGAAAAAGATGCAAATTCTGAATTGCTGAATTAAGCAGGCCCATATGATACATAAACATATTTGAAGTAGGTTACTGAGAGAACATTCCCTTGGTGTTTCAGTAAAATAGGTTTTCAGCATTATTAAATTTATTTATGGACCAGATTTCTTATTGGTGCAAATTGGGATAGTTACATCAATTTCAGTGAACTGCAATTATTATAATTATATAATTAAATGAGGATCTAATTTTTTGGGGGGATGGATGTTTGTTCAGATTAGGGAATATTTCATGTGGTTTTCTTTTAACCTGAAGGGAAAGGATGAGGATGTGAGATTGCCGAGGAAGGCAAAGAAAAGCTAGAAAAGGATTCATTAGGCTGAAGCAGCAGATAGACCTGCATGGAAAAACTCAAGACTCGAAACATTGAGAGTGGTGATGACTCAGGGGAGTTACACTAGACTTGGAGCATTGAGTCTCATAGCACAGTTTGGCCCACGGCCTGGAAAAGAGTCCTCTTGCTGTCTGTCAATGTTCAAATGAATATTCTTCAAACTTAGCACTCTTTTTATAGTGTCTTCCATCTGGGGATCTGTAACATCAAGGTGTAAGAGAGATCAAAATTTTGGCCAGGTAGTTTATAATTCAGGGGATTGCTTCTAGCCTGGTGACACATGCTATGTAATCAATAAATAACAATATTTACAACATCTGTGAAAAAATTGCCTTGGTAATTAAGATGTAAGTAGACACATTTCTCATAAGTCAGGTTTAACAGRTCAATTGTACCAGTATTAATGATTGAATGTAGCTTTTTTTTTTTTTTTGGTGGGGGGAGGGATAACAGTTAGTAAGTGGCATTTGTGGAATTTCCAGGAGAAATAACAGAGTTCTAGAAATTCCATCCAGTGAAAATTAATAGGAACAAAGCAGAGAAACTAACAAAAACCACAGACTAAGAAAAGACAAGGGCAAACTCCTTGGTTTGCCATAATCTCCTCTGTAAAGAATCTGTCTCCAAATCCTTTGCACAACATGATGCAATATTTGGCCCACCAGTGAAAGTACACAAGTTCTGCCCACTGTCTCTGGAAAAAATTGATTATCTCAAATGACCTGATCCCCAAGTCATTGTGTGAGCTTCAACTGATACTATCTTTCAGTTTTCAGCAATGGAAGAAATTGAGACGGGCCAACTCCTCTCCAAGGACTTCTAAAAATCACCCTTTGTTCCATCCCCTTCCCCTAATTAAGCAAAAAACAATAAGACAAGAAACAGAAGAAAAAAAATAAAAGAACTTCTTTGGCCCCTGGCAACCTTCCTGAGGAAAGATTCCTGGCTCCAGATCTGGTACTGAGTTTGACACCCAGCTCATAAGAAGAGTAAACCAACCAAGAGGTACTTCAGCACCCTCCACAGGCTTCATACAAATGTCCTCACTTGTGATTTGTAGCTGATGTTCAGAGAAGGTGAACAAACTAAATTATTCATCAAGGCAAGATTGGAGAAAAAAGCAAAGGGARAAATCCTTCCTTGTCCATTCAGGTAGTGAGAAGAAACCATTAAGCATGGGATTAGCATATACCAGGAGGCAACTGCCATACCTTCTGCCAGTATCATTTTTCTCATCAAAAACCCTTTGTTGTTCTGACTGTGACAATACTTGGTTGGCCTTTTGTTACATTCTCATCTGCTTCTGGTTATCCAGTCATTAGCCATCAAACTCTGCTCTCGTGAGCCACTACCATGCAATTTTTTTGGTTCACCGTGGGTCAAGGATAACAAATATTTTTGATTGCATCTTATTTTCTTGGTGTCTTGGAGGGGGGAAAAAACAAACAGTTAATCTATTTCATTTTACTGATCACAATCAGGAGTTCTGGATGGGTAATTTTTTGTCGTTACTCTGTCCCCATCTCATAAAGTTTCATTTACTGCCTTTTTAAACAAATGATGACTCCAAATCTATTTGTCACACAATAGCTCTCAAACATGCCAAACAATAACTATTACTATTCTTGGCTTATTTGATCCAAATGGCATTTGCAGACGTTATTCCTCCCCTCTCCTTGATATGACTTGAATAGAAACCTTTAAATAAATAAAACAAAACCCAGAGCAAACCTTGAAAACAATAAACCAACATCCAAGCCCCGGAAAATAATCACAAAAACAGTGCCCGTTACCATTGTAAGTGGGGAAATCCAATTATGAGATGTCAATATTGTTCTCCTTTCAATTGCTTCAAAAAGATTCATATGTGTATAATTTTTAGGTTGATTTCATTGGCTTTGTCAAAAAGAAACAGAAATTATGTAGCTGAAAGAGGACTTAACCCCCAAAATTCTTCTTGTACATAAACATGTAAATACACGCACACACATACAAACACACACACACACACAGAGTGATCGATATCAATTTTCAAATGTACTATTGATTCCAGTAGCCCTTAATTTCAAGACAAACAATAGTTTCTTTTGTAATTTCCATGCTGCTGATATAACTGCCATCATTGCTGACCTGTATGTTGTCAAATAATATTGATTGGATATGAAATGAAGCAAGAAGGGGCTGGCAGCAAGGTGTGTGATGGGAGGGGAGAAGAATACGGGTGCCTTCTCGTTAACTAAAGGAATAAATAAAAGGAATGCAACAACTTTATAGGTCAAATAGCTGAGAGGGCTGAGTCCTCAGGCTGGGCTTTGGTCTCCTTGAGAACTTTGCACCCCTGCACAAACTATTATCCCTTCCTGTGCCTCTGTCTCCCCCTCTCCCATGGTGGTTTCTCCTATCTATTCAGACTGTAAACTTGTGCGAGGGGATTTTCAGCTTGAATTCATTAAATGTACTTCTCGATTAAGCCAGGGAAGAAGGATGTTTTTATGACTAAACCACTAGGGACTCAAGAGCCCCAGGTTTTCTGTCTGCTTTACCAGTGGCTGATGAATCCAGAAGCATGCTTCCAGATTGCTGACAATTCTGCATGGTCCCTTTGCACGACCTTCATTCTCCAAGGCAGGGCTACAAATTCTTTGTCTGCCTTGTCTGTTAAATTGTACAGTTTTTATTATAAGAGATAGTGATTCATACAGGTCTTATGGGGCCCTGTTCTTGAGCCTCTGGAGGCTGCTGGGCTACAGATATATTTCTGGAAGTGCTGTAACTGTGGCAAGTGCCATAACTGCAGGTGCACAGCCTACAAACCAGGAGGGCAGCTCCAGGACTAGATTTCAGAGCTCACTTTGAGCAACCTGGTCTAGTGGAAGATGCCCCTGCCCATGGCAGGGGGGGTTGGAACTAGATGATCTTTAAGGTCCCTTCCAACCCAAACCATTCTATGATTCTATGATTCTATGACTAGAGCATTCACCAGGATTGTCAGATCCTTAGATTTACTTTGCGGGACTCCATCAAGTATCTTGTGCTCTCTAAATTAATATTAAATCCAAAGTATCCTCATAATCATGTCTAAACTTGGAGTTATGGATATTTGAAAGAAGTCACTGGCTCTCACGCAGAAAGGAGAATATTCATTCACTTGTCTGGACCGCATGCTGACTGGTGTAATTATATTCTACCAGCTCAGATTTCTCCTGCAGTATCTGCTGGCTTTGATATCATTCTTAACTTCCCATCCTGAGCTGCTGTGTAGTACTGCTGTGTGTTTTAAATCATCTGAATCAGCCATGTGTCTGTAGCGATGGTACCACAGCTGACTCATGCATTAGTGTACATACCTCAGCCCAATTAATCTTCCTCCGRGGAAACTGCATAAATATGATCTTATGAGTACATGTTATCCAGAACCTTTCATCCTAAAACATTTTAGGATGTCTTGCTAGGYTATACGTATATGTACATACACATATATACATTTATGTATATACACACACAGTGAGAGAAAGAAAGGCCAATAATGCAGCTTTTGGATCCAAATTTGGGTCACAGCTGTAAAAGATCCAGCTTCAGGGTATTCTGATACTCTGTGGACATATTTACACTAACAGTTCACTTAACTGACTTCATTAGGATTCAAGAGAATTTAGATGCAATATACCAGGTTAATCTATAGCATAGATATGAGCCTATGGGTAAAATCCTAGGCCCCTTTGGAATCAATGTAGAAATTCCCGAAGGACTGAAAACTTCTTTCTGTCTAGGAATCATTCCCTTCGGCATGACAGTGCACCCCTCACTGGAGTGGGAAGCAGCTGCAAAGCTTTAATGAATGAAAAAGAATATAATATCCAGCTAAAACTAGAGTGGGAATTATAAGTAGGCAAATCAACCAGCAGTTACTCAAATTTAAATCTATTGAGGATGCTGGGGTTAATGACTAGTTTATGCACTACATTTCCTTCCTTTAATATTATTTTAATATTGTTGTATTTTATTTTAATTACATTCAATCTTAGTTTTTCTGTTACTTTATAGAGGAAGCACATTTGTGTTCGTTAGCTTGGAAAAAAAGCATGAAGCAAATGTCAAACTTACACCACCACATGGGATCTAAAGCTTGGTTTAATTCTGGTTAAGACAGATCTAAATTAAAACTACTTTCCTTTCCCTGTGGACCCCTTATTTAAAGATGACAGATCCCTGAGTGTGTGTGTTTGTGAGACTAAATGTGTTACTGAAGAATCATGAACAGAGCCCAAGAGAGAAGTAGAGAAAAGGAACAGATAGATGTAATGGATGATTTCAGATACTAAGCCTTGTTTGAGTTTCCCACCCTTTTGAAATGCATCTGTCCCTCTTGTTCTGTATGAGGATGTCTTTTACCTTTCAGTCTGTTTTGGAGAATAGCAACGTAAGTATAAGAATCACATGGGATATGGAGAATGATGGTATGCATGGAAGGAATCTGTTGTAGAAGTAGCTGGTCAGGTGAAGTCTTTAAACTGTGTATTCTGGTGTATGAAAAAGGAAAGCTTGTATAGTTTCAAAAAATCACTACTGTATTCTCCAAGGATTTACTTATTTAGTGACTGGGAAAGTGCAAAATATTCTGGAGACCCACAGAGATAAAAATCTCAAATATTAGATATTGGTTGCTAACTGCTAAAAAAGACTGTTCAAATTTTGTTACATTTATAGAAACGTGTGCCAGCAAGAACAAAATGGTTAAATAAATAAAGGAAAGATAAAATAGATGTGAATGCAACTGTGAGCATGAGGTTGTTCAAATCTCTAGAAACATCTGACAGCTTGGGAAAGAAAATTCTATGGACAAATTCATTTCCCCCCACTCCTTAACTTCATGTGGTCAATGAATGGCATTCCTTCACAGTTTTATCAATAGAATGTAATTCTAGCCAGATCAGTCTGTCAACAAGGAACAACATCAAATCATTCTGTCCATATAAATAAATCACTTGCTGTTTATTATTTCTTTTCTTTTTTTTGTGGATGAAATGGGGCTATTAAAATGCCTTCTGTAGCCCAACATATGAATGGGGGAAGATGCTTCATTGTTGACAAAGCACACAGTGCAGGCAAAATTGCCATCATACAAAGAACTACAGAATGCAAAAGATGCAATAAAGCGAATGCAAAAGAACCTTTGATTGTCCAGTGCCTGATTTGTAAATTGGATCTCTGGTGAAAGTGATGTTTTGAGGTTCAGGTGTGGAGCTTTTTGGTATAAGCACAGTAAACACATAAAATCATAATGATTGTTGTATTGAAGGGCTTGAGAGGCAGTTGTCATCACTGACTAATATGTAAGAAGGTTGGGAATGTCCAGTTCTGTGGACATTCTTAGTTAGATGGTGTCTGCTTTTCATAGAAATGTTTCCAATTTCTCATCCCAAATATTTCCAGTTTTCTTATGAAAATTCAAAAGTGTTGGGGTGTGTGTGGGAGTTGATCAACTATCTTTTCTGAAAGTTACTTCCTCAAGCTCATCATTACAGGAGGACACTCCTTTATAACACTCCAGTCCTTTCTCCCACCCACAGGTTGCTAATTCCTGCCCCTTTCCATCTACTTCTCAACCACCAGTGGCTCCATCAAAGGAACCACAGAGGTCAGACCACCTCTGTTAGTACCGCCCAACTCCTTAACAATATGAGCTCTGCGTCATAAAGCAAAGAAATACTGTAGAACATTAAAACTTGGGATTTTTCCAACTGACATTGTTTCAAGCCAGAACCTCCCACATTTTGGTTGATCCAGGTTTATATTCTTTCATACACCCATGGGAACATCTTTGCTGTAATCTGGCACGCCACAAGAAGGGATGGGTCAGTGTAACTGTCTTTATCTCCTTGTAGGTCCCCAGAATCGGGTAGGACAATACGGTATGAACTTTGTCTTGTATCAAACAAGGACAGGAAAACTGGGACCTGTTTTGCTAAATAATAAACTATATGTCATCACAAAAAAACCCCCAACCAGTAGATTCATAAGCATAATGACTTTCACGTTAATAGATAATTTAGGACAAGGACTCACCAGGATACTTGATATATCACAGCAGAAAAGGAAATAGACCTAGCTGTCTGTAACCCAGGGTGTGCTCTGGTGATGATCCTCGCCCTCATACCAGGAGATTTCAGGCTCTGGGACTCTTTAAAACTAATTCTAGCTTTCTGCAGGGCTAGACCTTCAAAGAATACAATCACTGGAGCGATGAGCAAGCAGGACATAGCTTTTACTGGAAACTGCAGCATGCATTGAAGTTACAGGGTTTAATAAGTTTAAATGAATATGTGAAGAAAGATGAATATTTGAGTTCATGTTCTCAGAGCAGGATGCATGTAAACTAGTCAGTAGACTTAAAGTTGTCCTTCTCAGGAAGGCAGGTACCTAACTCTGGGTTGGCAGAATGATTGCCACCTTCTACTTGGCATTCGTAGCCGCAAATGCTCTTTCAAGTCTAGCCTAGTTGGTAACTACAAGTTTACCGTCACCTCAGTAGTTGGATCACAGTTCAGCTTCCTTCTGTGTTTATAGTGATTTAAATTCAGACCTACTCAGCTATGGATGACTGCACTAGCTTCAAGACAATACATTGTTTCATGTATGGAAATGTTATATTTGTGCCCAGAATTTCTGAGAGTTGTTCTTGAATGAGCTGAGAAAATCCAGTGATCTCAGAAAGCTTCAGACCAGTCTTTTCATTTTATCTAGGTTGGGAAAGAAGAGATATTAATGAAATTCCCTAGATAAAGAGTAGTCCCACTGCCCTTTTTGGTACCTGCTTAACCCCTTGAATACTTAAAAAAAATCTGTACAAAATGAAACAGTTTCTAGCAGAGGACTTGAGCTCAAGCCTGTTCAGAGCGCCCAAAGCCATGCAGTTGGGCTATAGTCTTAGGAGATAAGCATAGGACGATTCTTAACTTACGGGCCTAAGTGTTGTATGACAGTGAATTTGGACCCAGGTGACTTAAGTGATAACTGGTCAAAGACTAACCACAAACTCCTCTCATTAATCTAACTCTGCATCAAGCAGCTGACCATTGAGTGCGCTGGAGGCTCTTAGCCTGAACCAGCTGTCCCTTAGACAAGAGCAAATATATCAGTTGCCTGCAACCTGGTTGCTGCTCTGGAAGAAAGCCAGAGTGGGATGGGGGAAGAGCAAATGATCCAGGCACTAAGTCAGGCAGGGCGTCTTTCACTCTGGATAGATTGGAAAGCTGTTGTCCCAGGGCAGAGGCCCTAGGGAAGGATAATACTTCCCTGTACCCCACTCTTCCTGTCTCTAGATTTCACAGTTATATTTCTTCCCCTCATTTGCCATACTCCCCCATGCTTGTTGGCAGGCCTAGTCCATGCGAAAACAAACTGTAAATGCCTTAGAGTTTGTTCATTTTTGTTGTTGTTTTTTTTTTTTCTTTTGTTGTTGCTTTTCTTCCTCAAGTCCCCAGAGAAACATCAAAGTACAAAGGAAAGAAAGCAATACTGAGAATAGGAGTGAAAGCCAAACAAAAAGACAGAGGGGGAAAAAAAAAAAAGAAGAATAAAAGAAGCTAGTGATGGCCCTGGGGAACTTTCTTCAAGGGGGTTTAGGCTTCCTTCAGAGAAAGTTTAGATATATGTTTGTTTGTCTGCATTTTCAAATTGGGATTGTTTGTGCACATTCAGAGGAGAAGAACAAAAGCAATGCAAATTTCAGGGGAGGTGTTTAGAGCAGCAGGCTGCTGGCAGGGCCACCTGGCTACTGCAAGCAGCCCATTGCCCGCTGTGCTCACCTGCTTAAATATTAACAACGAGGGGGAAGGCGGAAATGTATCAATTAAACATCAGGAGTGTCTAAGCAGGGAGATGGATTGTTTGCAGGACACAATGCAGGCAGTCACATACCCTGACTTCTGTTCCTGGCTACTTAACCCTCTGAATGTTAACCCATGTCAACCCATGTTAACGTGTCTTCCCTTCCTCCCCACCCCTCCCTATGAGGACATGATTGTGACACATAAAGGGAACAACATTCATTTTCCAAAAATGAGGAACAGAGATTCAATATTAGTCCATAAGCAGACTTGAGTTGACTGCAGCTCCAGACCAGAATCTGGCACCTTTCTTCTACAGTCTCCGCCTGAGCTGTCAGGTGTTTTGTGCGAAGTAGAAGAGAGACATACAAAATAGGTCTTGGTGAGTGCAAATTAAACAACCTGACAGCTGCTGAGGATCCTGCCTTTGCTGTGTGGCAGAGGAAATCTGTGCCAAAGCCAGGAAGCAAACTCTGATCAGTCTGAACTGGAAGACTTCTCTACCTAACTAGTCCTAACAATAATAACATACTGGATCAGAGTTAAGGTCCATCAGCCCCAAATTCTGAATGCTGCCAATAATGGGTGCCGAGGGGTAAGTGTAAGAAAAGAATAAGTATATATATGTGTTTCTTCTGTGTAATCTCCTAGCCTCCTGAATGACATCCTGAATGTAAAGTGTTTTCTATATATCTAGTAACTCTTAATTGATTTATTTTCCATGAACTTGTTTTTCCTTGAATGCATGTGAACTTCTGACTTCCACAACACCCTGTGACAAGGAGCTCCCCCATTTAACCATTCTAATTATACGGCTTAGCTTAGCTGTTGTGTGTTAGATAACACATAGATAAACCTGTGATCAGCTAACACACGCACTTTAGGTAGTTGTACTCCTCCACCATATTCATATTGTCACATATACCAGGTTTTGAAAAATCTGCTTATGGGAGGTAACTCCAGATTGTGGCACATTTGGTGAATGGGCTTAAAAAGAGGATGATCTGGAAAGTCTAAAGCAAAGGAAGCTCGTACACAGCGATCCGGATGGGTGATGGCTTGCAGTCATGTGCAGTGCTACTCAGGCAGTGGGAAACATGCTTTCACCTGCACAGATTCACCCGCAAGCTTGGCAGTCATTATGGCAGATGGCCTGGTGGTCTTAATTTCCAAAAACCCTTTCAGTTCTTACTAGTACCTTAATTTCATACTGGCCTTATTTTGGTTTGAATTTCAAGAGATTTAAACTAGAACATTTTTACCTCTTCACCTGGGCCATTTAAAATACTTGCTGATAGTTCAAATCTGCAGATAATTTACTCTCCCAGTATTTCTAAGAACTAATTACCTGTGTGTATAAAATGATGAAATCTCATTACATTTTCTTTAAAAAACCCACCATGCATTTCATTACATTATCCAATTACTGCTGTGCTTGTACAGTATTATGTTACTGCCCGATCACAGGCTATTTACTGTACAGATGTGTTACTTTAATTAAACAAATGCAGCTAGTCATACAGAGCAATGTTTATTCGGAACAAAATTCTCCAGTACTGGTCATTGATCCTGAGTTTAGGTTAACCAGTGAAGGGTGAATTCAAGGCTTAGTTTTGCAGAAAGATTGGTCTTTCTGTTTCCATAAACCTTTTAGCAGCAGTGATTTGTAGTTTCTTCAAATCAAAGCTAACAGTCTAAAGGTGGATAAAAGATTTTTGCCCTGAGTTAAAACCCAGAATAATGTATTTAAAATTATCATTATTATTTTTCTATTTGCAGTGGTGAAATCAGATGAAGTAAGGATGAATGAAAACACGAAGCAGAGACAACCGAACAGAGAAGATGAAAAACTATTGGAAATGAGAAAGGGAGCAAAGATGACAAAATAAGTTGCTCAAGGACCCTCACTAAGTCAGTTACACAGGAGGTGGACCTCAGTTCTCTAGAGGCCCAGAGTAGTGTTGTACCCTCTTGACCAAGCTAAAAACTTACAATAATCACATAGGACCAGCTGATCAACTGGGGAAAAAAATACTGTTGACTTCCAAGAGGATTCTCTATTTTAAAACAGCTGAGAAATTGGACAAAAATATGTATTTGCAACAAAAAAATATAAGGAATTTTTAAAGAGATTGATTAAACAGTGCCACTTCTTTTCCCCTTGCAGGCAGGTATCTTGGTCTTGCAGCTAATCTTCTGCTGAAGGAGAAATCAATGACTCCATATAAGGGTTCAGCTCGTATAATGTATTGGCATTATATATGTTAGTTGTTTAACAGAACTGATCAAATCAGAATTTGGACAATCCCACTTTCAGAAACTTCAACCCACTTCCCTGTATGCAATTCTATGTTAAGTTAGAAAAGCTATGACGGAAAAAACCCTTCCTGAGGGGTTTGCCACAGCTCCCCACAAAGGAACTGCAGCAAAGATCTAAGGATGATGCAGCATTTCTAAAAAGAGAAACTTGCCACTACTCCAGTGGTGTTGGCAACTCCTGAGGCTGTGTGTGAGTGCCATCTGCTGACCCCTGCCATGGGAAAACAAAGCAGAACCCACTGGTCTCCTCACTGTTCCTCTGGGTCTGCAAATGCTCCCCACCACATTGAGAGCAAACCTGTTAACCTTCCCCATAACGTAATACATTCTCTAAGGCAAGTGCTTCCTCCAGTTATTCCCGCTTACTGTCTTCCCCTAAGAGCTCACAACTGTACAATCACGTATCCACTCTATGCTGTCATTGCTTTATAATCTAAAACCCTGTTCCAACACCCAACCCCTACTTATTGTCTTGACATGAGCCTGAAGATTTCTTTAGCTCCTATGMACACAATGTCTGCTAGAGCTCCCTGCAGCTAGGGCATACCTTCCTAGTACCACCTCTTCTTTTTATGTCATATGGAAAAAAAATTAGCACAGTGGGACACCAGAATCTATGCATCCTTTAAATTTTGCTAATATAATATATGAATGATGTTACAGTAATAAAAGCATCAACCTGGGATTGATCTACCTGCTCTGTATGTCCTAGCTTTGCCACAGGTTGCTCGTATGACTTTGGGCTTGTCACTGAATCATCCAGTGACTCAGGTCTCTATCTGTAAAAGGGGGTTAAGAATATTTCCTCTATTTCCCTGCTCTGGGTGGATTGTGAGCTCGTTAAGGCAGGCACTATCTCTTTTTGTGCATTTCTTACAGAATCTGCCACAGCATGTTCCCTCTGGCATTGTGAGGACTGCACAGCTGCAGTACATACAAAAATATGGTAACATTAATTTAAAACTCTTTTGAGGACTCATATAGTGCTGTTTTTGGATTTTGTCTTTTTTTTGGAAGTCTTCTTCACAGGGGAAATTTCACTCAGAAAGAACAATAGAGACTAAATTAAACTGCAAGACCATTGGGAGAGATTCAGCCATTTCAAGTAACTGTATTGATATCTATATGCATGATCTAGCTACAGTGGTGCAGGATTGGCAAATCAGGAAAACCAGAAAAATTGTCCTAACTTACAGAAGCGGTAGTATCCTACCTTGCTCACAGACTTTACTTGTCAGAGAACACATTCCTCGTTCAGATTACCTTAGTTTTTGGATCATCCAGTCCCTTTCCCCGGAATGCTTAGGGTCTAAACCAGTGCAGGGATTTGCTAGCCTTGTTCCACAGACAGGAGTTAAAGGCCAGAGAACTGAAAGCACATGTCCAAGATTGCAAATACAGCCATGCTGCCAAGAACGGGAATTGAACCCAGACCTTCCCCGGATTGCACTGCAAAGAGACACACACGCACTCTGAGCCAGCGTTATTTGCATCCATTGGTCCTCTAATACTGTGTGATTGTGTTTGCACAGAACTGAGCCCAGGTGAATAGGCTTTGCCTCTTGGCTGGGCTCGAAGGCGCAGGCATGCTGACACATGASGTGTATTTATACAGGTTTTAGTTGGCCCAGAATATATGCAGCGAGAGCGCTTGCCGCAGCCCTCAGCGTACAGCATCAGCACATCCCAACTCTTAAACTTGGGCCACAAGAACAGGTTTTAAGAATTTGCTTCTTTAAGGTAGAAGAGAAAGTCAAATAATACATTTCTTCCTAAAAGCCACAGAACAAAGTGAGAAAGAAAGAAAAAAAACCTAACCCTTCCTCCCTTACCACCTCCAAACAGCAACAAATTCCCACCTCTGTAGGAATCACATTTCCAGCCTTTAAATAAATAGCAGCAGCAAGGCCAACCTTTCTATCTCCCCTATGTAAGAGGAGAAACATTCTGGCTTTGCCACATGTCCTGTAATTATGGGTCGAACCCCTGTTCACAGGGGTATCGATCTGCTGCTAGCTGAGTCTAACTCATTAGGTATTCCTTCATTGTTTCCTATGCAAATTAAGTTAATGAGAATTAGGAACATAATGGAGCCCATTCACCGTTCTAGTTGGTGGAAAATGGGTTTGACTACCAATTTTCCATTACAGCTGTTTTGTAATTACTCTGGAGCACTCTGCATTCTAATGGAGATCCTGAGCTGATCTGACAGTCGCTTAGCTTCCCCCCCCCCCWCTCCTCTTTCCCATCTTCTCCTTCTTCCCAGAAAAATATAAGATTTTTCCATTAAAGCTCTAGAGTTTGATTTCTACTGCAGTTAAAAAAAAAGAAACTAGAACAAAATCCCCTTTCCTTTTTTTTTCCTGGAATAGCTTGCCCCTTTATTTTTCCAGAAGTCTGACTTGGGGGTTGCTCTGCTTTTAATGGTGGGGTTAGTTTGCCCTGGAAAAAAACAAAGGAAAATTAAACCAAAAGCATCATGGATTTTATTCCTTTTCACCCTGGTTTCTGAAGGAAATGAGGCTTATCATGGTCAAAGAGCACATGCGCCTCTGCCTATCTGTCTGTCTGTCTCACTTTACAGACTGATTAGCTCATTTCAATCAAATTTAGCTGAGGGTTGGAGGTGTCAAGGATATTAAATTACTACGAGCTTCAGAGAAGAGGCATCTGAGTAGCAGAGAAACACTCCATGAGCACGGCCGTTAAAGGCAAGCTGCAGCGTGAGCCCACTCTCATTAGACACGAAAGAACCCACACAGGAGAACGTGGTTTTGAACATCTCAGCCACAGGATCAGGGTTTGCACCTTCCCTGACATAGCACAGTCTAGCCACAAGACACAAAGCCAGTGAAAACCAGGCTTCATTAGTTCCGCTGATCACAGAATGAGTCATTTTTAAGCCATTGAGTCTAAAAGTACATTTAAAGCTGCAAAAGAAGTTCAAGGCTTCAAGCCTTGGAAACTACTCTCAGCTATTTCGCTACAGAATGCATATTATTAATCATGTTAATTACAACAATGCCTATGGGCCAATCAGGTATGGGGCTCCACTGTGCAATTAGGCACTGAATAAACACCAAATAGTAGCTGGTCCTGGCCCTGGAGAGCTGTTTAGTCTTTATCAGACAAGTCACATATGAGGATAGGGAGAGGTTGGAAAATGTGGAGTTGGATGTGGCAGTGCTGGTGTCCCCATCAAAGTTGTATCTCATCTGTGTTGAGGATGGGGGTAGCTACCCTCAGGTCCTTCCCTTCATCAAACAGGGCATTAGTATGCTGAAAACATTCTACGTATTGGATGGTGAAGTTCCTTTTACTTTTCTGCTTCAGAAGAGAATGGCTGGGGTGTGATCCTGAAATAAAATGAATGTAATTCTGAAGGATGATATAGTGAGATGCCTTCCTATAGTTCTTCCATGAAGAAATGAAAGTTACTAACATCAAAAATATTTTTGCTATTAATAATAAAAATAATTTATATGGCCAAAGATCATATGGGACCTTGGCATGGTCTGACATGCTGGTGTGCTCAGAACAATAGAGATGATTGCTCTTGCACAGTTCTTATGAATTGCATTTTTGGGCTTYACTTCAACTCTAGGGCTCTCGTGGAGTTCAATAAAGTAACTCAAAGGATTAACAGCTAGTGATTCAGGGTCCACAGGCCACCTTGCAAAGAACAAGCCCAGACTTTTTGGAGTGTTTACCATTCCTTACTCCTTTTGAAAAGCTGGACACATCCAATCCCACATTGTTTCATTTCTGACTCCAGTTAGTGCAAGATGCATAGCAGACTTGTTTGTAGTAAACAGAAAAATTCCCAACCCTTTTTAATGAGAATAGGATGAGACTGAGGGTCAAGAAAGGCCAACGGCTACATGGAAGGAGGCAACAGGAATACAGCTGGATATGTCTATACAAGGCCAAATGCACACAAGGTATGTTATACCATTTGGATTACGAGAGAGTTTTAATTGAAATGCACAAACCAAAAGGTCAAATTCATGTAAAATTTAAAGGCCATTTTTATTATTTGACATGGAACAAATTGTAACTTTATATTGCCTTTAGATGCAATTTTGTTCAATGAAATTAGATTAAGCTAAAATAAAACACGCCCTTTAAAGTGTTAAGATGAAATATTAGAACTTATTATGGGCGGAAAGAGATTTTGATTTCTCTAATAAATACCGAGGAAAATATTTGGTGGAAAGTACAGCCACCTAATTTGCATTAATACAAATGAGAACTATTAAGTTTAGCTGATTAGCATATTCATATGTACTGTAGGCACCACATATTCAAAATAGACTCTGATTACTAACCTAAAGTACTACATTTAAAAGCAGAACCTTTGAAACTCAGAATGCACCATTCATTGTATCTGGAACATGATGCAAAGGGAAGGATTTTACAAAGAAAATGTGAAGTGGATCACCTTTTTCTTTTTTGATTCACAAAAAACTCAGCATTTAAAGAACTTTAAAAATGTCAAAAAGAAACATAAATGAGGTAATGCTGATTGTTTTGGGAATGTTTCACTTTAAATGGAAAAACAAAATGAAAAAGAACATTGTCAAGTGAAAAGAAAATCACTAATACAATAGAGATGTGGTCTCTTATTGATATGGCATCTGGACATTAAGGGATTTTATCCTGATAACATTTTAAGATTATGGGAAAATTATTATCCCTGTTT
The DNA here is from genome assembly GCA_035582835.1 of Phoebastria nigripes. Classification (NCBI taxonomy): domain Eukaryota; kingdom Metazoa; phylum Chordata; class Aves; order Procellariiformes; family Diomedeidae; genus Phoebastria; species Phoebastria nigripes. The sequence goes on from JAYKAV010003132.1 coordinate 1,163,678, forward strand.
TCACATGAGAGGCAGGGTAAATGAAATGACTGCCTAAACACACAGAGGAAGATTTGGGCTCAGATAGAATTCAAATACGTGTATATATATTTTTTTTTTTTACATCTGCAATTTATGCCTTATTTGATATCTTCCTCTGACTAGACATTTTCTACCATTTATCATAACATGCACCACTCAGTCTAGCAAACCACTGTGGCACATAGTTTCAACTCTCTGAACTAGGAGGACTATCTGAATAGTTCCATTGACTTCAGTAAAACTAGTTATGTTTAATGATCTCACACATCCTAAAKAGTTTGATGTATCATGGTATAAAATACTAGCAATTTCAATCCATCAGTTACCCTTCTAATTTGATCTTTGGTAAGTGTAATATAAAAAAAAAATATCTTTTCACTCTTTGGATATTTTATCTTAGGTGGTTTCTATTTATCTTATTGTTTGACTTTCTTCTTTTCTTCCAGGAGTTGGAGGATTTAAAGAGCCCTCCATCCTTGCTCTGCCATGAAGAAGTAGAGGGGGAAAGTCACTGCTGTGATCTATCCAAACCCTTAAGGAAAGGGACAGAGGGAAAAATTACTTTTTTTTCTTTCTTTTTTCCTCTAATCATAATGCCGGTGTTGAGCTGGGGTGGCTATTTAAAAAGAGCCATGCAAATTCCTTGAAAAGCATGGGATGCTGACACTATATGCTTTAAGTTTTCCTTGGAAAGAACTGAGTAACTCCGCTGGACTTTCATCAGTGAAAATATTCTATAAATTAACAAGATGCTTTAGGTGCCATGATAGACCTTTCTAATTAGGCACGTAGAAGTTAAGAATAGGAAGGTCCATTCAATAGTGAGCTTGTCGTATTGGCATACCAGTCACAAACTGGAATTTCAGTTCTGATTGCCCTGATGAAATCCTAGCATTGTTTTAAACCTGTGATTTTAATAGGAGCTTGGGAGCTTTTTTTCTTACTTTTTTATTATTATTTTATAAGGCAATCATTTCAGCATTCAATTCCCCATCATCACTGTTTTTTGTTTGTTTGTTTTTTGATTAACAAGGAAAGTGAAACAATTTTCACAAGGCTACTATGGATGCATTCAGCCACTGAGATAAGATACACCATCAGAGATTTAACCCTCAGATTTGTATTTTCGTCTCCCTCTTTACAGTAGTTATATTCAAATCTGGCAGTTTCTAGCCGAAAGATTAGACCTCCAGCTGTCCTAACAAATTTAACTCTAATAGGATCTTAGGCAAAAATAACAACAGCAACAGCAACAAATTGTCCACTAGTGAATTTTCATGGTTCCACTTCTCTGCCCAACATTTCTGGAAACTGGGTAAACTGCTGATATAGAATGTGAGAGTGAATCACTGAAAAGCGCTTCAGAGAAGTCCGTCTTGGGCAAATCCTTTCCCAGATAAGGGAATAAGAATTCACACTAAGAGAATTTCAGTGAAAACCATAACACCAAGAGGTGTCCAGCGCAGCAGTTGATGTTAAATCTCCCAGTGGAAAGGGGAAAAATTGGTAAATGTATATTAGACTGGACATAGCTAAAAACCTACAAAGATGTGTATTAAAAACAAATTAGACAAAATGAAAGGGATGAGTGTATACTGATCCTATTTTCATAACATTAGTACATGTCAATCTCAGGTGCACCCATCTTCACAACATCTCACGGGTATTATCATCCTTATTTTGCATACACCAAGGCATAGAAAAAACRTCTTGTATTCAAGCCTCCAGGCTTAAACAGTGCCTTCCTTCCTTTCAGCAGAATTAAAACCAGCATTACCAGCACAGATTTCTCTAAAATAGAAGGAAAGTTCCAAACCCTGGAAACTAGAAGAAGCTAAGCATTTAGTAGGATAAMTTTTTGCTATGGGAGTTGTAGGTGTGCAGCATCTTTGAGGATTTAACCTATCACTTTCAAAACAGGCAGCGTGAAGCTTATTTTCTCCTGTCCTCACTCACCCAGACTGTGCTTTGTTAAGAACACTATATTCAGAGCAAAAGATAGTTTTGGATTTCATACTCAAAAGGTGTAACTTGAATTCCTGAGCTAATTGAATTAGATGAATGGTTTTCCCCTGAACCTTAGTGGGATCAAAACTTGTCATTTTTCATTTCCATTAATGAGATACCATAGATATACACTGGCAGCAATTCCAGCAAGAATGAAAATGGAAAGAAGAGCAAATGGTCAGACTATCCTTTTTAAACTTAAACTCTGAAGGCTGTTAGGGAAGTTTTCTTTCCCTGCCTTACTACTGCAGGTTTTCTTGCTCCTTTCTCTAAATAATCCACCATTCATCAGAGAAGGAAGAGTCCAGATGAAGAAACACAGCTCTATTACAACATCCTTTACAAAAGCCCCTAAACTTCCTGTTTTCCAATTCTTTCTTGTACAGCATAAGACAGACCTAGGTGTGACCATATTTAACAAAACTGAACCTAGAATTCCTCATTAATTTTCAGCACTTTCCCAGCACAGCAGAAAGTTTCCCAGGAGATGCTAAAGAGGGCTAAAGCTTCAGATCAAAGCCAAAAAACTGTTTTTGTTGGGGAGAAAGAAAAAAAAAAAGGAAAAGTGCATTTGGAAATATAACGTCAATGGAGCCCCTGGGAAAGAAAACAGGTGGATTTTGGTATTTTCTTTTTCTGTTTTTTAGGGTTTTTTAAAGGGAAAATAAATTATAATAGAGGACTTGGAGAAATTATTTGGAACACAATGCAAAGACCTGCTGAATGGACAGTATGATTGTAAGAAATAAACTGGCACTTTGAAGTAGATTGGCGCTGGACCAAGAAGCTAGGAGAGTTTTTGTCTTATATAGCACTAACACACTCTCTGAGCGGGAGGAGTGCTGTGAGTTGCCTTTAAAGGCCATACTTGGAGGAGTGCAATTTCGTATTGCAGCAGATGTGATGCCAGTGGACAAAATCACATTGATTGTTCAAGAGGGAAGCTCTCTATACTCAACTCATTGGAATGTTTCAGTGATTAAAAACAGCATGGCCAGGCTGGCTTATAAGGGGTTCTGTCTTCCAAGGATCTGTCTCACATGTGGAAAAGGCAGAGTGAGGTTATGTACCATTTCCAATGGGATCATGTTGCTGTTTTCTACAAGCATTGCTGGTGAAGGATGACAATGTATTTCAAGTATTATTAAAGATTTGACTTCCCTTCTCTGTGTGAACGGAGAAAGCAAAGTACTCCCCTGACCACCATTACTGCTACTATTCCCTCCTCCTTCTCCAAGTTGAGTAAATATTCCTCCCACCATATCCTTTATGACTAGTATTACCTTGTGATTAGAAATGGAAGACTGGAACTTCACTGGGAATCAGGCTTGCACTTTAATCTAGTCACTAGCAACACTGCCCATCATTATCCCTTTGCTGGGAACCATCTTTAGGACATGAGAGAGAGACAGTATTCCCTGTCTCTCTCACCCACTGTTAGATATTCACCTATACAAAGTCAGGATGTGTCTATTACCAGTGGCATGACCTGGTTCTGCTAGGGTTTTTATTTTTCTGCAGCCAGAAGCTTTCAAAGAAATCTCTAGCATTAATTTGTTTGTGTGACACCCTTGAGCAATGAAAATGTTTGGACTTTGGGCTGAAATGASTAACCCTCTTCATTAAAAAATATTAGAGACAAAATTAAGAATAGGASCATAAAGCCACAGTCTGTAGCTACAGGACAGGTTAGTACCCCTCTTTTAGACTAAGGCCTATTCTCTGTCACATTCAAGAGTGCAAGAATATACTAAATGAAGCCGCCAAAAAGTAATGCAAATTGGTACTGTGTAGTCCTCTGTGTGTAGAAGTCCAATGAAAGCCAGGAACCAAACAGTCTGTCCCTAGGCCCATGAGATTCATGRCTTTGAGAAATAGCATGTAAAATACAACACATAATGTCCTCCAGGGAAACATTTAAGTCCCCAACTCTATTTTCTGCCTAGGGCTGAAAAGGAAGCATTAAATAACATTCCTTCAGTTTTGGGGGCTTCCAGGTTTTTGCTTTCTAAAACTCAGCAAGACGGATGTACCAAACAGTTATTTCATAATGGTATCCAACTCTCTTAGTCCTTTGGCAAGAAAATTCCTTCCTTCCTCTCAAAACAGTATTAACTACAATATCTCCTATCCACAAGTTGCACTGCTTGTAGTCAGTCAGCTCTCCAATACAAGTAAGAGCTGGTTTTACTATACTCAGTCTGAACTTATTTTTAAGTCACACAGGCAAGATAAGCTTAGGCAAAACAGAAAGAAAAATGATCTAATTCACCAGGAGATTGCCACTTAGTTTTGGATCTTGTCAGCAATTATAAGTCGAGGTGCATCAGCATAACTGCAGAAATATTGATTCACTTTATATGTCTGGTACTTAAAAAAAGACGACATACAGCATAAACTAGACCAGATCTTCAGTTAGGGGAAACTGTCGTAAATGTATGGAAGAAAATAGAACTAACCTTGTTTACATCAGCGAAAGGTCTGGCTCACGATAAATGCAGAGAAAAAGCTGAACAAAAATTTCAAATATTTGCATCTATTTACATACACATACATGTACACCTAGACACTGCTTATTGAGTTTATAAAGTCAAGCACTCAGGCATTAGTAAACCTCAGAAATAAGGTTGCCAGTGCTATTTGCCTTTTCTCTCATTGTGGCTGTTGATTATGAAGCCACTTTTAATTACATGAAGACATGTTGTTCACTCCATGGGTGTCCTGCCTCATTCAACACTCAGGTTGAATAGGCCTCATTTTGTACATAATGATCCTGTATGTGCTTTCCCACCGTTGATTACCAACCATGGAATTCACCTCACCTCCTTACGGAGATCCCACAAGTAGATGTTTATATCTAAGCTAGCTGCTCCAGGCTCCCCCTCTAAACAGGGGGAAGAAAGAGGCATTTTAAGAGCTGACCCATTTTAAATGTGTGTTTTAGAGTGAAATGAATCACCCCCTAAGGAGAAGCACTTCTCTCCCTTGACTATAAAGAGACTTTGACTAGCTCAGATAGAGCCCTCTGCACTGTTGATGCATCCCAATGCATGTGACCCCAGCTGTTATCTAGCACATAGTCTCTAAACCTTGTTCCAAACAAAGAGATATTATCAGCCCTATGGGTAATCTGGTGGTCCCTGTAACACCACCTGAGTGATTCCTGTAACACATTCACACTGTAGGCAAGAGGGTTCAAATCACCCAGCTTCCAGCACTAGYGTTTGCTAGCAGAGCTATCGAGCCCATCTAACCTCATGCCATCGATAATAAATGGAAGAAGAGAGTCCTCTCCAGAGAACAATTCTCCATCGGCTCATGAGAGAGGGTACGGGGATGTATTCTGTGCTTAAAGTTGAGTGAACTGAATAACTCTCTCACCCAGGACTTCCTTTTTTAGACTACTTCACATAACATTTTACATGCTGAGTGCACAGTCCCTCTTTCCTTTCATTACTGCTGTGACCCAGCACACACCTTCACAAATCAGACCCCAGGGCCTGAAGTCAGGCACCAGAAAATGAGGAAGAAGCCATTAGTGACCACACCTAAGAAGTTCAGATCTTCATTTGCAGCACACACAAGGTATAATCCTGATCTCCAAAACAGGTCAGCGTCTTGTCTTTTACCTCCATACGTGCTTTTACAACAGACGAGGATGGGATTTTTTTTAATTTCACAATCCTGTCTAACCACCAGGATATATCCATCCTTTTGAACAAAATAAAGCAGAGATTCTTAAGGCCTCAAACCGAAGAGAAATTCTCTCCCTTGGCCTTGTTATGACATCCATGCAGACTTTTTAAGCTAAAAAAAACTGATAAAAAGAATACCAACTTCCCTTCTTAATCTGTGAGGTATGGCATAAGCATATCTGTGGCCCCTGCAATTCTGTTGAACTGTTGGTTTTCTCTTTTGCCCGCAGGCTCAGAATGTCCCATCCTGAAGCTTACAGCTGAGGGTGAGCAAGTGTCTGAGAAGAATGGACCCGAGGTGAATCCAGCACAAACTCAGACACAAGTAGAAATGACAGGATAGTTGTATCCTCCATGCCCCTACAGCTCTATTGGGTTTTTTTTTTGTGTGTGTGTGGCCCTGTCTTCTGTTTCTTCTGCATTCTTGCTGTATCTTTTTACAACTCACATCCCCTATCATTTATTTCATTTGTTTTCTTCAGTCATGCTAAAGCTTTAGTGATCTTCATCTGCCTCATTCCTGGTCCCAGTCCATGCAAAGGGATGCCGTGCCCTATCAGTTCCAAGTGCCTATCCACTTGGGATTCAAAAGTTTATTCAGGTTTATCCCATCCATTCTGTTTGCCAAAACGTATCACCCGCTTCTGGGTCTAGTTCACTCTGAATTCAACCAGAGACTTTTTACTTCTCTGCAGTGCATGAAAATATCAAGAAAGTCACTAAGAAGCAAAGACAGACCGTTTCCCTGGTTGGATCACATACCCAAACCTAACTTCACTGTAGTTCAGACAACAAAAACTAGAATGCATCTGAGGTTCAGACTAGACCATGCCCAATGGAAAAAGAAAATGATCAAGGTATTTAGCAGCGAGAATCTATTCCCATGTAATCTGTACAAACTGACGTTTTCAAAAGCATGTGAATTTGCCACATTGCGGAAGTTTTTGCTGTCCAGAAGAAGATACATCACTGTTATGGGAATATTTTGTGACTGCCAAATTTTGGCCATACTTTTACCAAAGCATGGAGGCATTTAATCTTTTCCAAAACAGATCAACTTATCATTCAGGAAAAAAAAAGCGTGGTATTTTTGTTTCCTATCTTCATCCATGGAATAATGAACCATGTTGGCTGAGTTCAAAAAAGCAGAAGAAAAACCAAACATCTCGCCCACAACTGGAGGCAGACACACTGCTGGGACAATTTCAGTTACAGAGGCTTAGGTTTAGCACTTATTGTTAGGTTATATGACAAAAGCTCATTTGCAGACCCACACAGGAGCACAGAGAGACAATAGCAGGTGGGGGAGCACAAATAATACACTGCCAGGTTACTTCTGTGACCATCACAGGGGCCATCAGCCCATCAAAGGCCCATATCCACAAGCCCAGAGGAGCACAGGGGTACAATGCCAGACAGGGACCCAAATCAAGGACTCCCAAGAAACAAACACCCTGTCTGCCCCCCTGACCCCAAGCTGTCCAGCAAAGCCTTCACCCCACTATACAGGTGTGACACTCATCACCATAAGCCATCAGGAGCAGCTCTTGGGATCACCTTTTGGACGAAGGGAGAGTTCATGCCCAGCAGTGTGCGACATGTTGTAGAATGCAGAGCAAAAGCATTTTGGGATTGCACCAGACTTATTATGGGATATTTAGGGGAGGAACCAAAGGAAGGAAAAGGGAAGGATTTAGGTGATTTGGGAAGGAACAGGTGCAGGAAAATAGAGGGATAAGAGGCTAAAAATGGCCAGTCACACGTAAATAATTTGCTGGTCTGTGCACTTGTCTGGCTGTGCCCTGTGCCTGCAGCATGATCTGTCCTGTGTTCTTGTTAAATTATTTTACCTTTCCTGGGTGAAGGCTGTCTATTCTGTGTGCACATGTGTGTATGGGATTTGAGTCCAACAACTGGAGTCAGACCATGGGAGGGCCCCTCTGTCCATTGGACAGCAACTGGAGCAAGTGTGGGTGTGTGAGTGAGGTTGTGAACTCCAGAGATGATCAAGCTGGATGGGACAGTGAGTAGGTTAAGTCGCACAGGGGGTCAGCTATGGGACCAGGGGAATCCCATCCAGCTCTGTGTGTGTGGTGGTCTGTATCGGCAACTGGAGTAGGGCTGTGGCCTCAGGGGCTCATATGTCCAGGTGCCAGCAAGTGGGGAGACTGGGATCCAGGGACAGCTACTGGGCAGATTGAGTGTCTGAGACCATCGCCGGAGAGATCCACTCTGTACGTATGTACATGTACATATACGTATGTTCTCACTAGTGGACCTCCATTCTCCTCAGCCAGAGAGGGGAGCAGGATGAGGCTGTTGGTGCTGTCTATGTTTGTGTGAGTGCTCTGTGTGCCTGCCTGTGATCTGTGTGGCCAGACATATACGTATATATGTATATACGTATATGTGGTGTATGTGCGTGCTCTGTGTGCGTGTGCCCACTGGGAATGCATCCTCACCCTTGCTGCTGGTTGGACCAGGGGATGAGGAGCTGTAGCAGCCTCACCTCTCTTGGGCTGTTGGATCCAGCATGATATATTTTTCTCTAACTCTTATAACTAACTGAATATAACATCCACTAATAAAACATATAGGAGAATGCTAATGTTAGGTATTGGTACCAAACATGCTCAAAACAATATCACAGAAATAAGTGTCCTAAATCTCTGGACAAAACTGGGAAGGAAAAAACCTCCCAGAAGACCACTTTCCACAAGCTAGTCAAGACTCTTCATTAACTAGTGTGTGTTGGCAAACGTCTAGAGTAGTTGATTTAATGTTTTGTGAATTCTCACACAGTCCAGATATGATCAATGAAGCTTCTGGTTACAGGCATCACTATTGAGTCTCCGAAAGAGGTCTTGGTATATTGGGACAAAATGGTACAAACCACCAGATTGAAGCTGGAGTAATCTAGAAATTAAAAAAGATTATTAGCTTGCCACTGTTCATTCACAGGAAATTGAAAGAGGACAGCTCGGTATGTATGTATGTGGGTTGTTTCTTTAAAGATTAATATAAAGTGATGCTGTTTTTTGTCTGGAGGTGTCAGACTGTCCAACTGATGGGTAGTTTTAAGCTGACCAGAACTATCCTGATTGTAAAACCTGAAATTTTTATCTGAGTCAGGAGGGAGATGGGAGAGTTCATTAAATTATTAATAATCTCTTAGATAAATATACTTGGAAAGCTTTGGAAAGAAAACAATTTTTCATTATTTATCAAATCAGACAAGTTGGTTTGTTTAACCTGTTTGTTTTCTCATGCACTAGCATTGTACTGTGACATTTACTAGGATTTCCCATTCTGCAGCAGGTATTATGTATGCTTCGTCATGTCAAGTGACTGCTTCTTTTGCTCCAGCTGTGAAGACACCTCTGTCTCACGCTGGATGGTACCTGGTTCATTCTTTGRTGTTGGAAACAATGATAATTAGCACACTCACACCCTCACAAGGATCTCTGGCTGGGATGCTGAATGGCCTGAAGACCATACACCACTGTACGGCATTCTTTGGATCATGTGCATCCCGATGCTTTTCTGTTTGCAAGTATTTTTTAGAGATAGGTTGGTAGGAAAAGCTCCCTGGTGAGGCAGGAGGACAAGGAGAAGGAACCAGCAGCAGAAAAGATTGAGCCATAATCTTCATGGTAAACTAACAGGAAAATAAGAAAAAAACCTCAAGGTTTATCATGTCAGGGCTGCAGCTTTAACCAGGGCTGACTGATGGTCTCTGAGGTCACATTGTTCTGCTCCAGCTCTGATACCAACTGGGAATCAAGGAAATGAAGGCTTTCCAGGCAAGGGACATCAAGCACAGGGGAAGAAGAGAACATGGAGAATGATCTGAACTCTTAAATCGCATGCAGGCAACATGGATTTATCTGACCCAGAAAATCTGTAACAGAAAATTCAAGCCCACACTAAGGAGTGGTTAACAAGGGCAGCAGAGAAACAGGCAAAGGTGCTTCTTCAGTGAGGGATAGACTCAACCTCATCACTGACCTGAATTTATATAGTTATGACTGCAGATTATACTTACATGTTCTCTCTTCCAACATAAGGACAGGACATTTTCTTAGTGGAAAGGGAAATCTGTATGATAAAATATGCCCAGAAAAGGAGGGAGTAGCCACCTTTCTTTTCCCTTTTTACCAGTTGTGTAGTAATAGGCAAAGACTAACCCAAAGCAATGTAATAAACATTTGAGGAACCTTGAAAAGGATTTTCARGTTCTCCATGTGTTTCAATTTTCCCTACTATCTCTTTATTGTTGCCATCAACAAGAATGTTGTYTGAAGCAGGGGTGGAGATTAAATGAGTGATTTTCCCCTTACAGTGCACTTCACAGACATTCACCATTATGAATGGCTTTCAGAAGTGAATGGTTATCTCAGGAGACTTTATTCACCCCTTGTTTGTCAGTTAACACCCAGCTCCATTTGTTATACTGTCTGTGGCACAAATACAAAAGAGCAGAGTAAACTGGAAGACTTCTAATAATAATTTCCCATTTTGAAATAGTTAATCTGCCAAAAATCAGCATTCATTGTGGGGATCTGAGGACTTTTATTTAGAGTACAGACCTGTTTTCCCATCAGCTTTCCCACAATTTGCAAATTTAATTTTTTTCTTCTACTTCAAAACAATTTTTTTTTTTGAAACATTTGGAATTCATTGGGATTTTATCTCTTTGGTTAATTCTGCAATCAATGGTGTGTTTGATCATTTAAGAGACTACAGTCTAAGAAACTCATTATTGCTAGTAGTGATTGGATGTTGCATCCTGATATGGACTAATGCATTTGGATCTCTTGAGCAAAATGAGTTTAGTGTTACCAGGCATTTCTTAGGATCTTATATGTACCGTGGGAAACAAAGACGAAGGAGATGAAGGGACCGAGTCACTGAGTCTGTCTGCCACTGCCGACATACACGTGACTAACGCACCCCTGTACATCCAACAGGTTTCCTTTTAAATCTGTTGGGCTTCTTGACCTTCCTGTTCTGGTTGAATAATGTTTGGATAAATAGATATATACATAAATGGACTAACAGAGAGTTGAAAATACTCTGGAATGCATTTTGATTTCCTTTGCTGATGATCTATTGAATATACCTGATGCATTCTATGTGTTCATTGACTTTTCTATTTGTTTCATACTTGTACTCATTTTTACTGATCACCATCCTGCCTTCTGTAATGTCAAGATATAATGAAAAATCTTCCACCAACAAAGGTGTCCTTTGATATTTCTTATAGCTTTTATATCTTTTTTTTTTTTCCTGGATCTGTGCCTGTTGCTTTTTGATGAAGTTTCAAATGCACAACACACAGTCATAGCTCAGGATTTAGCAACTGTCTTTTTTTTGTCCATCCTTTCATTAGATTTTTTTTTTTTCCTTAGCTATTGTATTCAGAATTGTCATAATTGTATAGAACATTTATTAAGGATATTAATAATATTGTTATTATCTGACGAATAGGGAACTAACAACTGGTCAAGTTAGTGTACTAATGAAAAATGTAAGTGCGAATATTGGTCAGTTATTTTCTTACCCAAATAATTGACAAGTGTGACAATATTGACCAGAACAATTTATCTACTTCAGAAAGGTGGAGTGTTTAAAAGGTACCAGTGACTTTGCAGTGCATTTGTGTCAAACCAGCTTATCTGAAACAGAGGCTCTTTATACAATTTAAAGGCTTTTTAGAGAGTGTTTTCTAAGTGTACTGTTTTGGTTTTTTTCTTATTCGTCTTTGCTTTTCCTCTATTCTTTTTCTTCTATGTTTTTATTGTTTGAATATGAAGGACAAAAGTGCCCTGGAGGGCAGGCTTAAAAGTGGTGTTTTCTCACCTTCACACACAATGCTCTGTAGTGGAGAAAAGAGCAGCTTTCCAGGGAGGAGGGGAAGAAGACTTTCTAAATGGATTTTCACCAATAATTTTATATCCTTCCTATCCAGGGGGGGAAAAAAAAAAAAAAAAAAAAAGTTTGATTCAAACATCTGTGCATTAATACGTGAAATCTGGCATGAATTTAAGATAGCTGTTAAATAAATAAATAAATAAAAATCCCTGTAAGAAACAGAAAACAGAGGCACCTTGCTGGGAAATTTCCTCTTTAAAAGGAGCACCTGCATGAAAACAGAGTGCAAGTGCCTGTCCTTCCAGAGGGGAAAGCATCCCAAGCAGAAACAAGAAACAAAACCTTTCCTGACTGGCACCCTCAGTAACAATCCCAGAAGCTGTGAAAAATGGCAGTGATCTGAAAGGTCTGGTCCCCCCCGTCCTGCACTGGTGTGAATCAGGGCTATGGATTAGAGTGCATTTATCTCYAGGCAAACCCGCTGTTCAGCCAGAATAAGGCATTTGTCTCAGAAGACATGTTTACCACAGGTTATTCGGTGTTGTACATGAATTACTGGGTGAAGTTCCCCTGGCTGTACTCTGCAAATTGTTTGCTAACTCCCATGATTTCAGTTCGTTTCTCATGATAATTTTTTTTTTTTTTTCCTTAAACATCTACTTTCTGAAGCTATGTGTTTTGGAGAATGTTTGGTTTTATTTCTGTCTTTTTTTTTAAAGTAATTTGTAGTCTCTGYGGCCTCAAAATTAAGTTTATGGACATGACATGAGAAGAATCCTAAAAAAAAMCCCAGGTCAACCAGAGAGAACCAGGAAAGTGTTTGTCAGTGCACTCTCACAATTTTGAATATGTTTCATGATTTGCCAGGAGGAAGGGCTGAGTTTTGGTATTYGTATTCCTGAATCTGGGAGCAGTGTGGATAAGCACAACAACTTCTAATGGCCTTAAAATCTGTACACATAAAATATATCTTTACAAATAAACTTCCAAAAAGAATGCTGGTAACAATGAACACCTGGGCGAAAAAGTTTGTCTTGCTCACACTGTGCCTGTTCAACGAATAAAGGAAGAGTAACAGACTCTGTGGTGTCAATCTAGTACCTTTTTTTTTACTAGCACTAATTAATTTTGAACACAGAGGAAAAATGTTTTAAGTAAAAAAAAAATTAAAAAAAGAAAAAAGTCTTGGGAGAGCCTGCCTAAATCTGATTAACTTTCTTTTGTAATTAAATTGCTAAGAAGTGACCTAAAGTGCAGTTAGCTAGACATATACTTAATTACTATATGATAAATAAATATCCTGAATCAGAATCTGACTTCTTGGTAGAGGAATAGCAGACCTGGGTAGACAAAGTGGTTGAAACAATGAAGGAAAAGGGAGAGTGTGGCTTGGCTCCTTCTGCTCTAACTAGAACTTTTTGCATTTGAATAGAAGAATCCCAGATTATAACTTCACTATTTATTGTTAAACTGTCATCATCACAGCGTCTCCCTGCTAGCCAAGCAGGGTGAACTGTATTGAGACAGTATCTGGGTACTCATCAATGTGGGTTTGTATCTGTTCTCAGCAAAGCTGTGACAGGGGAGAACTACTTATTTTCTTCTCTCCCTGGGGCCTTCCCTGCCGCTGACAGAAACTAAAGGGATTGTCTTCTTCCACACCCTTCAGGGTGGCACACACCTCCAGACACCGGGAGAGAAGGTGTTTCCACCACAATGGTTAGATACTAGGGCTACAGATTATGCTGTCACTAACCATCTTGGCATTCAGAGAAGGACTATGCTTGTGAGACTCAGTCCTGTCCTATGCACTCAGGACAAGCTAGGCTTGGTATCCTCCAATGTAGTTTTGAAGAACAAGATGCTCCAGTGACACCAGGGTAATAGATATTGCCGTGAAGAGTGAAACAACTTGTTTTAAATGGAGAAAAAAGGAAGCTGACTGGTCCATTAAAATAATAATAAATAATAATTTTTTAAAAATTCTTATTATTAATTTTCAGGAAAAAAAATAAATTTTTTGATTTGTAAACTTTTGCTCTATTTGGCCTCCACTCCAACTGGAACAGTAAAATTTTGAATTGTGTCATCTTCTAGGAAACAGAGAACTCAGTCCCATTTCCCATTGCAAATACAGTTGCTAAAGCGCTGGAAAAATTCTCATTCTTTATATCAGTGCAGTGCTTTCACCAGTACAATTCTTGTATGATCTTGGCAGTTCAAAGGCTGCTTGCTCTGGTTTTGTTACTTTGACAACAGATTGAAAAAATGTTTGAAGGAACACATCTGCTTGAGCCTCACAAGGCTGAATTGGAAGTTGTCTCCACATTTTGAATGAAGCTTTGAAGAAGGTAAAAAGCAATGTGAGTTCACTCCCACCTGCAATTATACTGCTGATAAGATGTTAATGAAGAGAAGCACTGAATAGAGTCTGCAAAGTAGTTATAATCAGGTCTTGTTGTAATTAAAATTGTCAACAAATTGACAAAAACTCTTAGTGCCTTGTACTAAAACTGCTAGGAAACTGGAGATGGGAGCATCTGTGCATACACTAAGGCCACCAGCTGAAGCATTGCCTCCTTTCAGGATGACCTTTTCCTTAGGAAATTTCCCATATACAAGGTCAAGCTAAAGGTCCTGTTAGCCTAAAGGATTAAGTCTACCTCAGGCCAAAAAGCATCTGTTTTGTAAGTGTATAAGAAGTCAGGCAAGCATAGAGTGATGCTTTGCCTCTTTGCTTCCCCTGGCAATACACAGTTTCAGGAGTCGCTGATCAAGATTTTGTGCAGGTGGCCAAGCTTCTAAAACTTCTGGATACTTTTAGACCTACAAAGGAACTGAACTTTCTTTGGGCTGAAATACCTGCGTGTATGTTTGTATACATGTCTAAGCACCTCCATATCTCAGTCTACCCATAAAAAGCTCATTATGTACATGGCTCACTTTAGCAAACACAAGACCTGATGTGTAACATCAATATTGTGTATGTATAAGATAAAAATTAAATTCACGCAATGGTAGCAGAAGGGATCTCAAAGTCTTTTAGAGGCTCTGTAAAATAGTGTAATTCAGTAAAAAAAATCTATGATGATTTATTTGCAGCGAGGGTCCAACCCAGGGAAACTATGGAATTAGTACCTTTCACAAGGAATTGGACTGGGTTTGGTTAGCGTGCAAGGCCAGGCTATGGATGACTATAGAGGAGATTTGGTTGCCTGGCTGCAGTTTTTCTGAACCAGGTCATCTCTTCTTAGTATAATGTTATATTTTTTTCCTTCTATCGTTACATCAAAAGTTCATGGAAAATCATTAGCAGCGGTTTCACAACCTTCAAAAGGTATCACCCCTTTTATTCCACTGTAGAGGAAAACACACTGTGTAACTCTCAGCCTTTCATCCTCAAGTATTTGCCACTTAAAAACAAGTTTGAAAGCAACTTAAACGTACAACACATCATATATTTATAAGCCAGGAGAAGAAATCAAATGGCCTAGGCTTGAGGGAAGGCTGGAAATAGCCCACATCTATTTCTATAGATAGACCCTTTTGTATATGGCACATAACCTCTGAATCAAAAAGATTCTAACACGAGGTGTGAAATAACTCCTTGCTTTTGAATAGGACAAATGCAATGTGATGTGATTAAAAGGATGATTGTAATATTGTATGTCCCGAAACATTAATAAGCTGGCATTACAAATGCTCCCTGGTAACCGGTTTTGACATCAGCATTATTAAATGTTAATCAAGGAAGAGGAATCACTAGATAAACATTAAGCAATAGTGATCATGGAGTGTTAGTAAACACGGGAAGGAACAACGTGTTCTCACATGTGGCTAGAGCTGGAATCTGCACCATATTTCTTTGTTATTGTTACTACTTCTCTGCCTCTCTGACTGGCTTGCATCACTGGGCATTCTGGGAGCTTTTTTTTCTAATTTTGATTAGGGAAAGTGGAAGTGAGAATTTGCTTTTCTGCTTAAATTTTGCTCTGTTTTAGAGCAAAATAAAAACATTACTAGTAAGATTTGTGAGCTGTAGAAGTTTGTAATTATTTCTTGCAAAATTTTTAACACCTTCTTTAAAGGCATCATGTATTAGTCCTGCTAGAAGTAAAGAACGAAGAGTGATGGAAGAACATTCTGAATAAGGATGTTTTCCTATTTTTTCATGTTATCATTTGTGAAACTCAAACTGAACTTGAAATAAGCGTTTTCAAAGTTTGAGTTCAGCAAACTCTCTGTGTTATTTAAAAAAAAAAAAAGTTTCATGAACCTAGTGAAAATGCATTATGTTTCTTCAGGATTAAAGGTAGGCAAGTCAAAAAAACAAACCAAACCAAAACAAAAAAAAAAAAAACCAACCAAAAAAAGTGGGATGGTTCCTCTTGAAAAGAGACCAAAAGGTGACTTTACAGCAGAGTTCTGCCTTCCCCTGTGCTCATGGAGGCTTATACAGGCTTAAACATTTTGCAGCCTGTGAGAGAACAGCCACACTGTTCCTCTAACGTAGGCTGATTGAACATTTCTCTCAACCTGGATTCACCTGAGAGGCATCGCAGTCCTGCTCTACTTCCTCCTCCTTTCTACACCACTGACATGTCCCTCAGCCTGGGGGGGCTTTCTGTTGATTGGGGATCCTTCCCTGATGGGGAAATCCTTAGTGGCCAGTTTAAAGCAGCTGGAGATATCCTTTAAAATGCTAGAGCAGTTGGAAAGGGGGGGGTTAATCAAGACTGTCCTAAATTTTGCTTGGAAAACTTAACTTATTTGCTTGGACTTTAGGGACAGAACAGAAACGGGACAAGGAATGGACTTTCTTCCAAACATGCAGTGTGGTTGTCATGCTGTTTCTTTTTTAGATTCTTTTTGACAACAAAATTAGAGTCCCTCCTTTGTCAGCGGTTGGTTTTTTTGTGCATGTTTTTCAAAGCCTGTCAGTAGGTGTCAAGACCCATAGGACAAGTGCACTTTAACAACACCCCATCGGACATACAGATAAAGGTACATATTTCTGGTTGCCACTTTTCCCTATGCTCTGAGTTGCACAGCTTACAGTGTCACAGTGACATGAGTGTTGAGTTGTCACCCAGTTCTCCCAGACAAAGGCTTGATAATATACAGTCAACAAAACCAAAAATAATTGGTTTGTATTTCAGAGTACATAACTGCATAATGTAAGCCCATTCATTTTAGGATATGTAATCTTTTACAGCAAAGGGGAAGCCAAGCCTTCCATGCACCATTGTCACTTCATTTTTCAGTGCTGTCTATTCCTTGCAGCCAGACACTTGGAGTTTGTGTCTGTCTCTTATTTAATGCAACTGACTCAAGTTCTGTACCTGAGTCCTCTGAAGTTACACTCCAGGTAAGGACCATATCCATGCTTAGGCACGAGGGAAAAGTTATCTTGATGCAGTCAATGCCATGAACACAGGGAACTGATGACTTGGCATTCAAGTGCCGAGTCATCAATCATAAAGAATCAATCTTCACTCCCTGAGGAGCTGGCCCCAGGCAAACATAATTCTCTCTTACTGCCACAGACCTGATAGCTCTTGTCCCATTTGTAGGGAGTGTATTTGTTCTTATTTCAACATTGATTCACTTGGCATTCAGGAGTATTTTCCAGATTCCCAGAAAATGTCACCTAATTCATCCTCTCTAAAAGGGGTGGTGATGCTTGTATATTAGAGTATCCTAATACTTGTTTTCCCAGTAGTATATTACACTCTAAGAGCTGAATGGAAAACAAGATCCTGTTGGTTCCCATATTGCCTTTTGTGCATGTAATTTGAAAAAGGGGAATGGTAGACATGCAAGGAGGGCTGTTAAAAGCTTTTGAGTGCTTTTAACTCAGTCAGGCTTTTTGTGTCTGGCAGCAGGTAGGTTAATCAGTAAGCCGTATTATTTTTATTCCAACGGCAACTCAAAGGCATCATTCTGGACTATGACACCATTGGAGCCAGGACCTGTAGTAACCATAGAATGAAGGCTGGACCCTACCTGCTTAAAGCTTATATTCTAACTTTTAGATTCAATTTTTTTTTTTTTTTTTTTTTTTTTTTTTTTCCTGGGCCAAAATGTCCTTACCAACATCAAGGTAATTCAGCCCACTGAATTCCAGGAATTTGGAGTGCTGACTC
>JAYKAV010003132.1:1181493-1214962 GCA_035582835.1 Phoebastria nigripes
ATTTTCTTCTTTTTTTTTTTTTTTTTTTTTTTTTTTCCTGGGCCAAAATGTCCTGAAAAACATCAAGGTAAGTAAGCCCACTGAATTCCAGGAATTTGGAGTGCTGACTCAGGAGCATAGTTGCTATATTCTTTAGATGAGGGAATTTTTTTTTTTTTCTTTTTTTTCCCCCTTCAATTATTCTCAGTCCTAGGCAGGGAGTCAGAATAGCCAGCTCCCAAGCACCAGAATAAGTAACTAGCTAATTATGTATGAAAGAGAGGAGTGCACTTACAATGCTTTTTTCTGCATAGATTCTTATCATAATTTGAGACCTCTTGAAAGCTGGTATTTGGAGCTTAGTAATGCTCCAATAATTAGGAATCTGCATCACATTTTTGTCTTTAGAAGCAGAGCTGGTACTCAAAACCTGGTGGAGAGAGAAGTTTTCCAGAAAATGGAAGACCTTTTTCAATGTTCCTGCCATGCTGTGGGAAATAGGAACTCACACCTCTTCCACCACGAAAACCAGTCTCAATCACCGGTGCACGCAGTGCTTCAGGAGGTTACATTCCTCTCCTCAAATGTGGCTTTCCACTTGGCCTGAACTGATCTAACATTGTGCTACAGGCTAAAAGGGTTGTCTCAACCATCCCCTGCCCCTGACTGTGATCTCCTGCTGCTACCTTACATGAGTTCCAGAAATCATGCAACCGTGGAGTGAGATGATGCAGTTCACTGCTCTGGCTGAATATGAATTCAGGAAAAAAAAAMCAAAACCTAAATGTTTGATTTTCAGTCAGAGAAACAAACTGATGAGACTCACCTTGTAGTCACCAACGTGCTAAATCTGACATGAGGTCAGGAGTGGGGATGGAGGGGAAGGATGGCTGACTTCTTTCAGGCACAGCCTGTGTTAGATCATGAAATGACAGTGCCCGCACTTGAGATACTGTGTAATCAAAACTGACAAATTCATGTGTTTAGAAGCGGGTTGTGCAAGAGGATGTGGGAGTAATCAGAAGTCTTGACAACTTTGAACACTGCTGGAAGTAYAAAGCAATGTAAAGTTTTTTAGACATTCATCCAAACTGTTCTTTCCTCCACTTACTGGACAGTTGGCCAGATGTCTAACCCTGCTCCTCATTTCTTACATTTCTTCCGTTTTCCACAAAGTGGAAAATCTTTTTATTTTCTTCTTTTTTTTTTGTTTTTAATATTTAAAGGAATGATGGGGAATAAGTCAAATCAATAATAATCAATTTGAGCATTTAAGCACTGAAAAAAATCCAGATTCTGTTGCTGTCATTTCTCAGGGTAAGATACACTGAAGTGGAGCTAGGATCTCTCTTTTTCTGGGGGGGGGAAGGGAGGATTAAAAAGATCATATTCACTCTAGAGGAAATTCATCTAAGGAATATAATGGCAGCAACTTATCCTTCAAAATTTAGCTGAAGTGGGACTTTCATAGTATGGGAAAATTGTGTGGACTGTTCATATAGGTCTGAAATTCCCTTCTCACAGATGAACTGGGGTAATGATGGTGAATTTGCACCTTGTTACTCCGGCACTAAATTCCTGGTCTACAGTGAAATTGATAATCACATTTCACTTGCTTAGAAGAATTTTTGTTCCAACTGCTTTGCTGATCTGGAATAAATAATTATTAATACCAGAATTTAATGAAAAATTCTGGTTTATCTTTACAGACACGAGAGTTTCAAAATACATTTATATAAAGTTTGGGCAAGTCTCTAAACCGAACCTCTGAACCATCCGAGTTTTGTTCATTCTAAGCTTTAATGCTTGGGAAAGTGACCAATGAGGCATAAAGCAAATCTTATTGCTTCATCAGATGGTGAGTGCAATTTATGATCTACTGACAAACCCAGCAGAGAATGCTGAAATATTGTGGTCACGCCTAATAAAATAGCAGGTWCAGTCTGCAGATAGGGCAAAGACTAATCTCAGCTTCATGCACTAATCTTCGCTGATGTCAATGGGAGTAACCTTGGCCTCAGCTCAACAAAATATTTAAGCACATGCTTACGTCCAGAACTGTGGTTAGAGTGACTACAGGCTACAAATGAAAGAAAGTAGGAGCAGACTCTCAATGAAACTGGACAAGGTGGCCCATTTCACTACTTTTACTAAGCCCCATAGCAAGTGCTCTTAAATACTGTTTAAGTCTCATTTGCAATAATTTTTTTTTCAGATTTGAAATGTTCTTAAGTATATGTTTTAAATTAAGGTTTTCCATTTAGCTGAATTAAGTTTTGAATAGAAAATTTGTCCCACAGAACTGGGACAGTGATGATAGGCAAGTGATCAGGAGGTTCTGCTGGCCAAAGAAATGCACATTAGATCTGTAAAAAGGGGTTTAATTAGCCAGCAAATTTCCAGGAACCCAGGCAGACATTCGCAGTCCTTGYAATAACAGAGATGCAGAGTCTTGCTGAGACAATGAGGGACCTGCTTGCACGATGAATCCATGATTATCTTTCTCTCCACACATTTCTGCTTGTCCTTCTCACCTAGCTTAGGAGAGCTCTTTTCAGAGAGAATTTCAAGGGCTGCTTTATTTGTTAGGAGACAAGGAGGCACTAATAAATTCCTCTGTGTGAGGTATTTAATTACATAATAATGTGTACACTAATCAAGGTAAATGTGTTTGTGAAAACACCTTGATATGGGAACAGTTAATCACCCAAGGCATTGCTTCTTAACACACCTTGGAAGTTAACTTAATTAAATTAATTAGAACAATGAAAAAAATGAACTGTTTATTGGTCTACAATGGCCCGAAGCGAGCGCTTTTCCACCAATGCTAGGAAATCTCCCAGACTGCAAGTCATTTTTTTTTTCTGAGCCTCTAGTTCTTGCACTTATGGCAACTTGTGAGGAGCCTGAAACTGATGGCATTTTCCTCTACAGCCTTAACATCTGAACTCTGTCTGCAGGAACCAGGTGATTTGTACCCAGAAGTACTGTACCTGCTGCCAAGACCCAGAAAATGAACTCATCTGTGAGCTGATCTGTGCAGCTATGTGCTAGTTAGAAAAGAACAGTTAATACGCAGGGGATATGCTTGCTCACAATCAAAAGCCAACAGAGACGTGTGGAAAGACATCTTATTACCTCTAGTAAGCTTTGCATTGGATCTCATTATCCGTTATTGGTTTCCACCTCCAAATATTGCATCCAGTACAGCCATTTGCTATCCTGTTTTTCTGGTGGATCTAGCTGACAAATACGATTACGTTTTCCCCTGTGGCTTCAGCAAATTCTTGTTGACCACAGCTTTGACAGACATACAGCTGGTCTATAGGAACGTGGTTGTGTGTTTGGTTACACATGAAGCTGCTGTTAGCTGTATGTGGACACCAGGGCTGACTTAAGCTGCAGATTCATGTGTAATTTAAGATGCTGTCAGGACAACGTTGACGTGGAAAAAAGCAGATGCACTCTTCTAAGCCTGCCTTTCCTGCTCGCTTGTCTTCCCCTCTTTAGCTCTGGAGAAAACATTCCTATAGCGCTATGAAGAGATAGAACTGCTAGATGAAATATATGTATTTTGCTTGCTTACCTTAAACCAAAAAAAGCTCCTTGACTTGATTCCCAGTGTGGCCACACGAAGGTTTGTTTTAGCACAGGATGGGGAGGATATGCTACAGGAGGTGGAAGGAGGGGCTGGGTGAGCATGTAATGGGTCTTCTTTATGAAAGCAGTAGCTTATTCGGACTTAAATCATGCATGAAATTAATGCCGTAGCAAGTCACGCTAAGTGATGTCAGCAAAAGGGTTGGAAGTCTGGCAGACGAATGGTTGTTCATAACTTTTGCCATGCACTGACCTTTTGGAAGTGACCTAGATCACTCTCTCTAGGACACGCAAGGGAGGCTGGTCAGGGACAGTAAGGCCTGTGGATGCCTCAGGACCCTGACACCTACTTGTCATTTGCTCTCAGATGAAGCAGGGGAGAAAGAGCTTCGTCATTGCCACCAGTCTGAGATGGGGATTAGTCTTTCAAGCAAGAGAATAGTCCTTCTTTCTTCATCATGCTCTCCTGTTTGTGCTTGTAAAAGGGAGGATGTAGTTTCTGAGTGGACTAGTTTTAAAGAGATGTATGTAAGTTATCACCAATACTCAAGGAATAATACTCATGGGCCAAGACAGCCTTATTCTAGGCATTTTGCAAACATTGAACAAAACAATAAGCTTTGCTCCAAACTGGTACTCTAGGGTCAGCTAAGATGCTCCGTAAACATGGGACTGGCTCCTGTGTTTGCCAGTCTGAAGAGCAGAACGGGACTGTGCGCTCAAAGGTCCAACTCGGTGATTGCGCTTCTTGACAGGACACAAATGGCAGCTTCCACTCCTCCATAAAAATGCTGTCTTTTGTAGTTCCCAAGAGTTTAGTAGCTGGTGCAACTGTCCATTCAGAGCAAAACCAGCATTCTCCCCCAAACTGATTTCTTCACATTGTGCATCCTAGGAACTTGTGCAGATGCACAACTGGATCCAGAAACAGGCTTGTTGTGTCAGTGTGGCATTGCATCCCAATCCATGTGTCCTGCTGCTCAGCTTTGCAGCTTGAAGGCAGGCATGTGTTCATACAGCCAGATTAGTCGCAACTCTGGAGATGACGTGGCCAACAGCAGCCCAAGGCTCTCCTCATCACGCCCTATTGATGAATGCTGATGAGCCCTGTGATATGGAAAGCTTGATTTACTGACCTGGAGTGTGTTAGTGGCTGAGTCAAAGATGAAAAAACCCACAAAAACCAACTGTGAAAACAGTGCTGGTATTTTCAGAACCAATTAATGATTTTGACAGACAGTTTCTTCCTAGATAGCAGTTGTTTCTGCCAACTGTTCTTTGGTTATCAGGACCTTTGAAGGCATCTCTAATCAGTTTAAGAAATAAGGACAGTGAAGAAATGAACTGCAGGTACACTTCTGGCCTTCATTTTTTTAGTCATGCAAATTAATCTGTCACTGCAGTACTTCCCTTCTACTCCTGTTCTCGCTCACCTGTATGATCCAGTCTGTCTCATTGTCACAACTGAAACACAGCATATGAAAAGAGGGAAAAAGAAGGCATTCCTTGAATATGTGACACCAGTGTTCTCTGCTTGTGTTTCCTAATCATGCTTTTTCCGAAATCTCTGTTTTCTTCTGCTTCCAGGTTTTATATGCACTGTTTTTCTACGTAGGTGTCAGTTGTTCTCACTTTGCTTTCTTGTTCTTTTTTTTCGTCTTTATGTATGTTTTGTTATCTTAGAATATATTTTGTTAGTTTGTGTGCATGTGCAAACGCGTTTATAATTTTCTTGGGACTCTTTCATCAGAACCTATTATCCCAAACCTATGTTGTTGCTATGTAACGAAGCCGTGCTGCTGTTTCAACATCTTTTTTTTTGCTTTATCTCYGTGCTTCTTTCCATTCTTAATTCTCTTTCTTTCTTTCTCCCAGACCTTTCTCTCTTCCTTCCTCTCCCCTGAAGAAGTCCAAAAGGCATACAGACACATGGGCACGTGCACACACACACACATGCACACACAAACACAAAGAAATACTGGGGGAAAAATACCCTTCAATTCCTCCCATACTGTTTGGTGACTTATTTATTTATTTTCAAGGTGTCTCCTGGAGCTGAGAAATAAGACACGACAAGGCATGTGTTATGCTGAGATAACACATACCTTGGGGGAAGTGTGAAACACAAGGCAAAGAGGAGCATCTTCAATGACCCAAGATGAGAGTTATCTTGTGGTAACACACACCTAGATGTGTCCCATTATGGCTGTGAAGGATGGGGATGGAGGAAGTGGAAATAAAAGGAATCTTAGAACTTAGATTCCTTTTATTGTTGTTATTATTTTTAAGTTAGTCCACAGCATGTCCTTTTGTCATTAAAAGGAGAGTAGGATTCCAGCCAATAATCCTGTGGGAAGTCCATTATAATCCGAAATAATACATGTGGAGATGATAAAGCCAGAAGGGACACTCACAATTACTCTTACTGTGGATAGTTCCATATCACAATTTATTAAATGTCAATGAGTTACTTAGCATTGGATTCAATGTATTTGATTACATACCTTCCCAAAAGGCATCTGTACTACTTCTGAAGACATCAAAACACGGGGAATCTATTACTTACTTGGGTAATTTGTTCCAATAGTTTATGACCCTTACTATTAAAAAGTTGTGCCTTCCTCCAATTTGATTGTCTGCCAGTTTGAGTGTGTCCAATCATTCGTGCTTGTTCTGTCATATTGCATTAGATTAAACTACATATCCTACCTTGTCCTACCTATGTTGTGATCAAGTCACCTCCTGGCTTTCATTTCAGAAAATTAAGTGAATTGAGTTCTTTTAATTCTTCATTAAGAACATTTTTGAATCCTTATGATAATTTTTGAGACTTCTTTATCCATTGCTTTATGTCAGCACCTTCATTTCTTAGGACCGTCATGACTGTAATCTCATCAGTACCATTTACAGAAAARATCATAATTTCCCAATCCCTACTCCTCATTCTGCAGTTTAGACACTGAATGAAAGTTTACGTAGGCATATTATATATATGTTTAAAAAAATCAACATGGGAATCCATGATGAGTTGCCGGTTTTCAGAAGTGTTCAGGGTCTTCTTTCTAAAGAAGGCAAAGAAGTTTTGGACCTTCCTTTTCAAGGTATGACCTTGGCATGTGTTGCAATGAAACTTTTTATATGGCTGCCATTTTTTAAGACAGCCAGATGATTTCCCTGTCTCCATCATTACTTACCAGCCTGTCAATCTCTGTCATCTGCAGATTTTAGCTGTAGTGATTTCTTATTTACTTCCAGATCATTGATGAAAATATTGAATAATGCTGCACCCATTACCAAGCCACATTAGAAACAGCTCCCTCCTAAATCCTGGGATCGTACGACATTAAGTACTGCATTTTGAGATCTGACAGTTAGCCAGTTCTTAATCCATTTAGCATATGTTTTATTCATATTGTATGGTGATAATTTTTAAATTAGACTGTTTTTCAGTACTAAGTTAGATATATCCAAACATATTTTAAAAAAGGATTAGATGAAAGGAGTCTTATATTTTATTGGCCCTTTCAGGCATTCAGAAAAAAAAACAAAAAAATCAACCTAAGAGGTTCCATCTACATTTATTTGCTTTAACAAGTAGCTTTTCTTTCTAAAACATCAAGCTTTTGAAGTCACTGGAACTTGTCATAGATTTCAGAAAGTAGGCTGATCCAGGCAAAAGGTAAGAGAAGATTGCTGTGGTCCTTCCTTTGGTACATGAACTCATCTGATACCACGTGCAAAATCTTTCTAAGTGTGATCTTAAAAACAACTGTTTTTCTGTGTGACCTGGGTGAATTGAATTCAGTATTTGTGGTTGCAAATTGTGCTCAATGCCCAGTAGAACAAAATCCTTAGATTAATAGATCTTAAGGCCGGAAGGGAACATTATGATTATGTGCTCTGACCTCTTGCATAGCGCCGGTCATGGAATTTTAGCCAGTAATTCTTGCCTCGGGCTCAATATCTTGTGATGCATAACAGCCTATTACTACAGCAAGTGTTGGACTACTTTGGTACTGCCTACATGAGAATCAACTGTTTTCAGTATCAGTTTGGGGGTAACTTGGGGGTGGTTATGGAAATGGCTGTGAAATAACATATACTGTAAGCATTTCTTTTTTAAGGGAAGGTAGAATATTTCATAATCCTTTATATATATATATATATGTATTTATTACATAGAATCATAGAATCATGGAATCATAGAACAGCCCAGGTTGGAAGGGACCTCCAAAGATCATCTGGTTCCACCTTTTGAGGGAAAGGGAGCCTAGATGAGATTATCTAACATCCAGTCCAATTGCATCTTGAAAACCTCCAGTGATGGGGACTCTACATGTCCCTGGGGAGGTTGTTCCAGTGAACAAGGTTGCTCTTACTGTAAAAAATTTCTTTCTTATCTCAAGATGAAACTGCCCCTGGTGCAACTTGTTCCCATTGCCCCTTGTCTTCTCCATGTGGCTCCTTGTGAAGAGAGAGCCTCTGTCCTCTTTGTAGCTACTCTTTAAGTACAGGAATACAATGATGAGKTCCCCACTGAGCCTTCTCTTCTCCAGGGTGAAAAGACCTAACTCTTTCAGTCTTTCCTCACAGGGCAGCTTCTCCAGTCCTTTTCATCATCTTCGTGGCCCTCCTTTGGATCCTCTCCAGTCTGTCCATATCTTTTTTGAACTGTGGGGACAAAAACTGGTCCAGGTGCAGCCTTACAAACACTGAATAGAGTGGGATGATCACATCTCTATCTCTGCTAGTGATGGACCTGCAGATGCAGCCCAGGATTCAATTTGCTTTTATTGCTGCAGCGGCGCACTGCTGACTCATGTTCAGCTTGTTGTCCGCCAGGACCCCCAGATCCCTTTCAGCAAGGTTGCTCCCCAGCCACCCAGAACCTAGCCTATACTGGACTCTTTGGTTATGTTGTCCCAGGACATTTCCATTATTTAAGTCTTACATTTCTCTTATATTTCTTTTTTTTATCTTCTACATTACAGTTCCTGTGTTCTGGAGAGATAGCGTGCTCCATGCTCTAGTTGACTGAAAAGCCTGAGGACTTGACATGGCTCAGGGTATGTCTACCTTGACAATTTAGTTTGGATCAGAAGTGTATTTTTGAAGTCACCTTCTGGATCCTTCTCAATTATTGCACTTTGGTTCACATCACAGAGTGAATTTGGAGTGTGTGAACGGGATCCTTTTTGGATAACACTGATTCCAGTGATGAACTTTAATAGAACAGCTAATGTGCTCCTGTAGCTTGTGGTTACAGGACCAGCCTAGGGCTAGTCTGAACAAAAAAAAAAAAAAAAACCTGAAAGGTATAGTGTGGATACTGGGCCCTCAGCAGCAGTTGATTCTGCGTATCTACTCAAGTTGCATCACCCTGCTTGCCGATGCAAATACATCCTCAGATATCTCCACATCACCCCACCCTGTGCAATGAATGGCTCTGAGGCTAAGCACACTGCTTTGCAAACAGCAAGAGTCAGGCCCAGTCCAGAAGCACTCCTTTAGCTTTATCTATAAGCCAAAAGGCCCCGTTGGTCTCAACCTGCACTGGGAGGAACCTGCTTTGAAGTCAGCTGCAGGGCATGGTTTATCTACAGTCTGAATAATTAACTCATCAATAAATGAAAGCTGAATTTTTTGCTGTGGTATCTTTCTATCCTCAGATGATACAGAGTTTCAGACAACAGCTTTTCAATGTCATCACCTTTGCTGTGYCACAGACAGGAAGCTGGGTTCTTCCATTTATCTCAGGCATGAAGACACACATCTACAGGGTATGAAGTTGTTCTTCCAGATTAAAACCTGATAGCACTGACTAGCAATGTCCTGGGGTACTCAGAAACTTGTTTGTAATACCTGCTTTTTACATTAAAAAAGAAAGATGAAAGGTTAGGCGTCTTAGAAACCTGGAAAAGAATGAGATTTTCAATCTCATGGTATCTTAAAGCCGTGATTTCAGTGGTCAGTGAGTGGCCCATACGGAGTGTGTTTCTTGACTCTCTACTTCTTCGGATATTGGGGTATGCATCCAAGCTGACATCCTGGTTGGTAGTCCCAGCAGTTCATCTCCAGATCATCTGGGCATGTATACTGAACAAACTACATACATTAGGGGCTAGGAAGACATAGATGGAAATTTTGATATTGTGAGAAATGTGCTTTGTGAGCCAGTCAAGGCTTTGAGCGTTCAGTGGGACTGATGTACCTTGTGTGACATACAGATAGCTGCTAGCAATTTTTCTGACTGCCCTTTCCTCAAGGACGATGAACTTGTTATTGCTTCACAGAGAAAATTTAGGTCTCATATACTCATTTTTTAGTTCTTCGCTTGATTCTCAGGGTGCTGGTCAAGATGGCAGCCTTTGCAAATATGAACAGCGGAAAAACACAGTAGGGATGTAATGAAGCAAATTCTTCGGTATGTAAGAGTAACAGATTTTTATACCAGTCCTGCCAAGGGCTCTCACTATGAATGATGTGCACAACATTAACTCATATTCCCAGGAACCTAATACTTAAATTCCTTTGAACACACTACTGGAAACAGGACATGCTAAGGRGTTGTCATGCTACTCACTAATAATGCCATATCCATTATTATCTTCAAACGCCCCTTTTAGAACTTTGCTGATCCCATTGAATATTCTGGGTAGCTGAGTTTTCAAAACATATTCATTCCCAGTAGAGCTCTATGCTCTGTTGATTGGCTGCCTCCTTTCCTGATCACGCTGTGAACTTCAGTGGATGAAATTTTATACATAATCACGCTGCATTCTTTGCTGATTGAGCCGCCTATTATCACTGTTTATATAGCTATTACATTCTGCGTTTGCCAGTCCAGTTTCAAGCTTGTTTTTCCCCCAATATATTATGCAAAATAAACCGAACAGGAATTACAGTATTTCCAACCTGCTGTGTCTTCAGAATCTAAGATAGCAAAATGCTTAGGTTTTCTTTCAAATAGTGGGATAAACGCTTCTCCAAAGATTGAAGCTGCTGGTTATGGAAAGCTTGTGCCACTTACTATATGCAAAATAGGGAGATTTACAAAGAAACTGATTGCATCTTTATTTGCTTTATCAAAGAATCTAAAACCATAGCTGAAACTATAGAAAATGCACTTTAGTGGTCTTAAAACAAATGATATCCCCAACAGATTTGTCGACAGCTTAACACATAAGCCCAGGCTGCTGAAGCAAAAAGCATCCGGAATTTCTACTGCTAGAATATGCACCTTAATAAGGAAAAGATTCAAAAGTTCAATGCCTGAATTGTACAGCTTGGTCAGCGGAGTTTTGCAGCTGAACAAGCGTTGTCTGTGCAGCTGGCTTTGCCAAAAATAAATAAATAAGAGGAATGAATAAACCGGCGCTGAAAAATATGAATCTTCCCTAATAATAAAATATGCAAAAATGATAGTAAACTCTCTCCATTTATTAAATTAAATTATGCATCTCAATCAGCAAAGTGTGCAACAACTACACTCAAGAAGGGCGTCACTAAATCAGGGGAAGATACAGCCCAATCAGGAAAATTTAACAACTCGATCATTAAATTAGGCAACACTACCAGAACTAAGGTAAATAAAAAGGAGATAAACTGCGCAGGCTGATCTTTGCAGGCTGGAACAGTGAGAGGGAGACTGAAAGACACCATTGGATAATAAATAGGTCAGTCTCCCGGGGGACCAGACCTTTAGGTGATGTAAATGATTATGGCTTTAATGAAGTCACTGGAGCTGTATCTGTTCTTCTAAAGTAAATACCTGGTACAACAATTGTGTTGTGACTTTTTCTTCATAAAATGTTAGTTCCTTTGTATGCTGATGATCACTGCTACTGCTACCTACCCCCATAGTGTGATGGGCACTATAAAGGTAAGCAGGGAATTAAAGTTTAGTTCTTACTTGTGTAGTAGTGCTCTTTTGTGCCTTTCCTCAAATAATTTTCTGTAAAAAACAAACAAACAAACAAAAGTAAAAAGTGTTGGATGTACAAAATTGAATGTAAAAATCTTCCACCAGTGCTATGCAAAATATCAACCTTCACGCTCAAATGGTTTCTACCAGCCTTGAAACAGATAAGTTTACAGGGCAGTTTGGTGTAGGCATTACAAATGGCTACRGAGGGCTAAAAGGTATAAGGGGAAAGTATTGAATACAAAGAAAAAGGCAGTGACTCTGAGGTGGTGATTCCTGGAAGTGAACAGAAATTTTGGTAYTGATTTGAATGGGAGAAGGGACAGTCCAGGCAGGCCTTGCTGATAATTTTTTAATCTCTCTAATCAGACAACCTGTTGTAGGACGGTGTGTCTGGATGGTGATTAGAGGGTCCTTGGATATTGCAATGAAAAGAAAATCATAAAAATAGATAAGATGATACCAGGCCTTGTATAGCAGAAGAGGCTTACAGGCAGTACTGTCAGTAAATATATCACCCTTTACCGCTAATTTCTAAGATAGGTCTGACCTGTTAACGATGGCCGCAAAGTGAACATGACCCTGCACCATAAGAGGCAGCCACTTCCCTGGAGAGTTTGCAGTCTACTAGACAGGTCAGATGAAAGGACGAAAAGATATGAAGGGATTACGTGGCCAAATTGACGAACAAGTGGAAGTCAGTACCAAAGCCGCTGAACCACACTGTCCTTACTTGGTCACAAACTTTCATGGTCCTGTAACGCAGGACTCATTAGATTGCCTTTCACTAACCTGTGTCAATTGTTAACTGTCAGTCATCGCTGATCGGCATCCTGTCCGTTTGTGAGGATTGGGAGCCTGAATGTTTACCCAGGGCCTTTGGTGGGTGCATATGAGTTTTTCTAGACTGTGTCAACATGTCATTGCTATTATCTTTACCTATATCAAGTAGGCTAAAGGTAGTCTGTTCTGAAATCATGTCTCCATTTTGCTGGGTAGACATATGCTTAGTCAAATCCTTAAGGAAAGCTGCCACTAATACAGTGTATGGAGAAGCTGAAGTTACTGAGCATTACAGGTGTTTATTTAACCTTGGCATACATGGAAAACTATAATGATTTGTTTTGTACCTGAAGCCCCAGAGAGGATTATGCTGCCCGTCGACTGTCTGTATGTGAGGTGTATGAGCAAGGCAACTTAAAAGCCACAGCCAATTTCTGTGCTTCATCAGGATCAAACATTTCCATTAAAATACTAACTTTTAAACATTAACATTAGTCTGAAATAATTATAAAATAATGCTCCCTGCGGCCTTTATATCCTTAAGCGAGACGAGGTAATTTCTGCTGTTAGTGCTCTCAGCACTATTTTTCTAGGTTTTTTCTTTAACAATTCTTTTCAATAAATTCAGTGCTCTTGAAAATCAGATACTAATTAAAACAGCCCAAGAAGGCAGCTGCTAGAGAACACTAAAACACAGACACGCATAAAAATGTGCGCACACACACGTGCGCACGCATATACAGACACAAAATAAAAGTCCATACACACACAAGCATGCAGAAGTTCTCCTAAGGCTTTGTATTCTTGATGGTTTCATCGCATGCCGTATTTTACAGGTCATGGGGCCATAAGGGAAATGCATGCACAGACTAAATTCAGTTGCCACAAACTGGCAGACGACTGAAGGAACCGTAGTTTCAGGAGCTGACAGAGAGATACAATTCACAGGAGTTTAACAGGGCTTTGAGAGGTAAAATGTCCTTTCATCTTCTGCATGTTTCCCACGGTAAATTACCATTCTGCTCCCACTAGAGTCTTATAGGAGGTGAAATATCCAGCACCTCTGGGGCAGGGCTGGGTGCCTGGGAGACATTGATTCACCAAACACGCAGGCATGTGCTTCAGAGCCACCGACTTCAATAAGAACTGCCCACTTGTTCTCAGCTCTTATTGAAGCCAATGACTCTGAAGCACATGCCTGCGTGCTCTGCGGAGATAAAACCTGAGGAGCTATCATGTTCCAAGGCTGGTTCGGGTACAAGCACATAGACCCCTTAAACTGGCTTAAAAATCCCACAAAACATAGATGCACACATTTCACCACTTTGTCATGCCTTGGAAATCGAGGCATCGGGAAACAAAACAGCTTCTCTACAACATTGGATAATCGATGAAAAAGTAAAATACATATGATATGACACAGTTTTACCTGAAATTATTCCTTAAGGAGCATTTGGCCTTTACTTAATGGTGCAACCACTTGTTATAATAAGATTTGGAAGCTTGTTTATTCATTCACTTACTTATTGGAGGGTATAATTATTTAACTTCTGAAGTGTCGCACTAGGGACGTAGAAGATTGGGGAGCATTTGCCCTTTTTCTAGATGCGATAAGAGGGCAATTTATACGTACATTTGGGGAAGGATACTTCAAAAATGTAAAAAGTTTCGTTAAACAGAAACTTACCCCAGCTGTTCATTTCTTTTTTGTACCTTACAGAAAGGAAGCTGCTGCCACCGATAGCTGTTTGAGGCAGCTCGTGTCTTATTTGAGGCTGTTAGTTGCGAACGGACAATYATACATGTCCGTGTATTGGGCAGAGTTTGTAAATCCTTCTCAGGCTGGCTCTCAGCATTGGAAACATCTGCAGACTTCTATAACTCCCAGCTCACTGCAGTGACCAAGTCCTTTGCAACCATTAATGAATCAAATAGCCACATCACAATATCATTAGTGCCAGGAGACAGGGTATAATTCATTTCACAAAATGTAGATGTTTACATATGAGGTGGTCAGTTCAGGACTTCCTTACTGTCAATGGACAGAAAGAAACACATTTAGATCATACAGATATATAAAAATTGTGTAGGAGAATTGTGCTCTTTTAAAAATTGATTTCTCTAAACCGATGCAAAAAAAACCCATGACAGCCACTTTGGAAGGAAAGGGTCAGAGCTAATTTTTCAATGAAAACTCTTTGGGAGGAATACAAATAAATTATGTTTCCCTTAAGCCTCCTCTCCCTCCTACCCCTCCCCTATACACACCCCAAAAAATCCTTTTTACTATAAGGGAAAATTTCTTACTTAAGGGAAGACTGTGATGAACATTTTGACCAGCTGTGTTATCACCTCATTGATCAGTTTGTATACTGATATAACTGGCATGAGCTCTGCCACTGTTTCAGAACTGTATGTTTCTTATCAGAAAATGTTTTAGGTTATGTTAAACATTTTTCTGCATGTCATAAAAATCCACTGAATGTACTGGTAGTTGAACATGTTCCTAACGGTAAGCTTTTTATTTCAGAGTTCCTCTGAATGTGAGTTTCTGCCATCTAGGTATGTAAAAGTGTTGACAGATTTTGTAAAAAATAATTTTAGCTGACCACCTAATTAAACATTAACTTTCTGAGTCCCCACAAGGGGGCTGAATCCTTGTTGTTCAGATACTTTTTGGAGGACTAACTTTTGAGTTTGCAATTTGGTGATATTCTTTTAGCATAATGTGTGTGCAATTTTAATGATGTCCTCAGCATTCATGTGTTGTACATCTAGAAGGCCTTTTTAAAAACAGATACTACTCTGAACAGTAATTTATTATTACAGTACCTCAGAAGCTGTTTCTCAGAAATACAGAGCAATTTTAAAAAGGAATAATTTTTCATATTAATTCTTGTTTGACCATGTCCCTTCCAGTATGAAAAGGCATAATTACTTTATTTTTTCATGTGACCTAACCTCAAACTGTCTTTAGAAAATACTACTTTTACAAAGTATGTATGCAATTTCTTTAAAATATATTGTTAAGATGTTTCTTTAATGAGAATCTGCGTGCAAAATTTATACTGCATGTTACTATCATTATATATCTAATTGGACAAGTGCACAGAAATGGAAAATGGAATTTTTCTGTAAGCTGACAAAAAGCGTGTATGTTTCCAGGTGTAAAGTATTTAACTGTATTAATCTGCAGCTGTATAATTGTATTGCCAAGCCAAACAGGCAGTCTTACAGTCATTGATAATTAATCTTGCAATTTAATTCTAAATCTCTGTATTTACTGTTCCATTTTCTCTATTACTGAATGTTATATTTCCTTCTTAGAACAGTCCCTGTGTAAGTAGTACTTTTTGCATAAGTTTTTGCTCTGGCGTATAAAGAATAACATGCAATAGTATCATGAGATACTAAGGACAGGATTTATCTCACCTACTTTTAGTTGCCTAAAAATTAGGTACTTGTTCTAAGCTAGATAGCTGGACACTCTTTATATTCAGTGGAGAGAAATGGGCACCCTCAGAGACTGATTTGTCCTGCCTGTGTCAGACATCTGGCTTAAGTTGGGACAAATGACTATTTGGAGTTGTCTGTTTTTCTCTGCTGACTGCAGAGAGACCCTAGGTGATTATTTTAGGCCATTCACCTTTCAGACAGCGAAGGTTAGTTGAGATGAATCCTATCTCTAATTGTGGAAACCCAGATGGCAAGGGAGAAAAAAAAAAAAAAAAAAAAAAAGATGATGATGAAACAAGAGAAACAAAACAACAACAGCTAAAATATGTTTCTTGCATTTATTTCAGAAAGAGCAGGCAGACACTGTATTTAAAACCAGTGCATAATGTTCTGTGCTAATCATGTAAAAGCCACAGCAAAGAAAACAGCATTCTTCATGTGTGTGGATGTGTGTAAAGGGACTAAGTTTAACACATGTTTATGCTTCCAAAATATCTTTTGGATTGGACCCAAATGAAATTTAGTCAGGCCCAAACACCTGTTTAAGGCTGTGATGACACTGCCATATGGTGGGTCAGTTGCTGCACACATGCAGACATGATCAGGTTTATTTGGTCAGTTCAAGTACTAATAACCCAGACACCTATCCAGGAACCAGAGCATGGTTTTGGTGCATGAGATCCGTAAGATTCACAGCTATGCTTCCCTGAGGTAGCTCACCTACAGCTATCTTGGGCTACCTGCCCATGCTGTAGTAACATCTTGCTTTGTGGAAATGCCTGAGGGCTGCCTCGTACTGCCACAAATCTCGGCAACATGGGGTGCAAAAAACTCGCTTCCCACTCCTCCAGCTTCACCTCTACCTCCATCCCAATGTACCACTCTACCAATACTTGCAGTGTGGTACTTGGTGTAATCTCACACGCACGTTCATAAAACCTGAAAAGGAAGAATAAGTACATCACAATTTACAGGCTTTCCTTTTTTTTTACAGGGTTTCCTTTGTACTATTTTGGGTCTTTTACCAAGCACAAAGGAACCAGAGTGCGATGTCACACTCCCACCCTGGATGGCTATGTCAGGCACTGTAGCATGATATGAAAAAAAAAAAGAAGATCAAAGCACTTGGCCTTTACAGAAAAATACTGGTTTCAGCAATGTTTTTAAGAAAAAATAAGATAATTAAAAAAGCTTGTTCCTCTTGGACCATAATTAAATGTAAGCACAATTATAAAACTACTTAAAAATAGGAAAAATTATTTAAAACCAGTTAATTCAGGATTTGGAAGTAATTTGCATTTCACAGACTGAAAAAAAGCCCCAAAGAAAACCCTAATCTGGGGTATATTTTTATTGGTATTTTTATTAAGCTCTAAAAAAAGTTGTATTTCAAAGAGAAATTAAGCTGTAGTGAAATATATTTACAATAATGTAATTTCATTTTTTTGCCTTGAAAATATGGATATCAAAACAACAAAACAAAAACCCTTATGATGTCAGCAACACTGATTTTTTTTTTTTTTTAATTTGAAGAAATAAAAACATTTTAAAGCATAAGTATTCCACCTGTAAAATGCCTACTCATTTGTAACTGCTGTGAATGGATCCAAATGACTGTGTATAGCACTTGAGACCCTGTTGTAGGTTCATCTGAATTCACATTGGCTGCTGTGTGTGACTGTGATACTGCAATGATGTGCATTGCCAGTATTTTACCTGTACTTTCTGTGCTAATTTTAATAGTAAGCATCAGTTCCCTTAAAATCAAGGGAAAATTTGCCATTCACTCTTTCTGTCTTAAGTCTTTCAAGTGGATACTTACCTGTCAGACTTCTCAATTTAGGGTTCCCTTTCTTTCACCAGAGGGTGGAAATCCTCGTTGCTCTTTCTAGTTTGCTAAAGACCAGACAATTTGGATGTCATTCATAAGGCTAAATGTAGACATTTCCATCTGAGCTAGTCATCTATGTTCCCTTGTAGTCAATGGACAGAAAAAGAAACTCTTTGGTCACAGTCCATCTCATCCTGAAGTAACTGTCTAAAATTTCTCAGATGAACCATACCCTAAAATTGCCTATTTCTCTACTTGATTCTAAAAGACTCTAGGGCAATTGGATCAGTGTTTGTTTACCAGTTTCAGATACTATAATTACACTCGGTGAGTCCTGCCTCTTCTGTTGTCTCAGCCACTACACTCCAAGATGACTAGAATCTTTTCCCAGCCTAGGTTGAGCTGTGCCAGTCATCAGAAGTGATTGAAAGTTGCTCTGCTTTCGTTGTTCATCTTTAACACTGCATCAATAAATGGGCTTAGGTATGGCTTATGGTTTGAGAAAACCTAATGATTTCAACAGSTTGGTTTGGACTCAGTTTGACTCCTTAGCCCTACACCTAAAAGGCTAAGAATTAAAAATAAACCTCTATTGGGGAGAGTTACTGGTAAATCTGCCCCCTGATGAGACATTATCTTTATCTATACTGTCTAGTAGAGCCATACAAAAGAAATGTAACTATATGCAAAACAGTTGGTGCTAAGCACTTGATGGCCACACTATAGACACTTCAAGGGTATTTGCTTGGGACTAGCCATAGTCTGAACCCACAGACTGCAGTCCCATTAGCAGATGTAATGCATCTGAAGAACTCCTGGAATATATCTTCTGGTTTAATTTAATCTAAAAGCAATATAGTTTGCACGCTCCAAGACTGCCACGTAATGCGAACCAAGGCATGGTAAATGAAGACAATTGGGAAATTTGCTTCAGAAGCACACTTCTGGTCCAAAGTAAAACACTGATGTAGATGCATCCACTAATAAGTGTGATTAGGGCTTATTACTATACAAGCTGTGTGCAGTTACCTGCAGTCGAGAAGACATATTTTATAGATGTAATTTAACAATGTAAAGGCCATAACCTTAATGGTGAAATGTTTTCTTATTTATTTCTGTCCATAGTAAAAAGTACATTTATGTAATCTGGACTGTTTGTCCCTTGAAGTTATGTTATTGTATTTTCAGGAAACAAATCCTTTTTGTTAAGAAATCTGATTACATGTTTGAGTTATTGACTTTTTTTTTTTTTTGGGAACACTTTTTTTTTTTTAAAGAAGATGCTCATTAAGATCTTTTGTCTACAAAACAAGTATGTTTTTCTATGCCATAGAGCAACCAAATTTTAATTGCTGGCTTCATTATACAGAAAAGTAGAAGTGTAACAATCAAGAGCCTTATTACACATACATAATTGAGTTTCATTGCAACTTATGAAAACATAAACTGTCTTAAACACACTTGCAGAAAATGTTGCATCATCAAATCAACACTTTTATTATACAAAAGTAATTGTGTTTAAAGRCACCAAACATATGTTACATACACAAGAGAAAAACCACGACAAAACAGAACTCTAATATGATTCAGAAGTCTTAGCAATTCTCAGATCTTCAAGAGTTCTTTTTGCTTGGTTTCTTAAATGAATATGACACAAAATGAAGGTCAGTGTAACTAACACCAATTAAACATACTTCAGTCACTTTTGGACAAAGCCATTTGAGCAAGGCATGGTAAATGAGCAAGGTCTCATTTGATACAGAAGGTAGGATTCATTCAGAAATCTGCAAGGTAGACATCTGCAGCTGAGTTTATTGTCTAACCTTATTGTCCATCTTAGAAGCTGGAGATAAGCTTTTACTGAATGTGTTTCATTTCATTCTAACCCAAATTAAAAAAAAAAAAAAAAAGAACAAATAAGGCATTGCCTAAAACGCCTACTTCTTTCTATGCAGTCAAATGTAGATATTTGCATTGTATAAGTCTCAAGCTAGATGAGATCAATCTGACTTCTATCAGTCTTCAACATGGATTATTAATAGGGTTTGAACTGAGACCTTCAGTCCAAATCAAAGGTGAAATTGTATTGCTGGACTTTCTTAGTAAGAAGAGGCATTGTGTGTATTGTGAGCCATTGTCAGCTCGTCTTCTAATATTCAATGTCTTTTGCTTTGGAGACCCACTGAGGGTCAATCAGTTTGTCAGCTGAGATAGTAGCCTTCAAACACACCTTTTCTACTTCAAGTCTTGATGTAGGAAATAATCTCTCATCATTTATCATGATATCCTGTGGCAGGCCTTGTTAACACAGAGATGTCACTTGATTCCAAGCTTGCTGTTTGCGTTTGGACACATTTGGGGTTTCCCTTCTGGAACTCCTGAGTGAAGCAGGTAGGAAATCTTTTGCAAGATATTGTTTTTCTTCTTGTCGGCATGTTTCTTCACTATAGCAATGTGATTTACATGGGAATGAGCCTTCAGGCAGSAGATAGCCCCAGCTAATTTAGAAGGGAACAGTGCAACACCCCAGGCAAATGTACATCTTCCTATAGAACAGTGCATTATTAGGGGAGCCAGATACCGAAGTTTCACTGAGTTGCAGTATTTTTCCACATATGTATCTAGATATCTATCACATATGTATATAGATATATAAGTATTTAATGCATCATCTTCCATTTCCCACTGTCCCACATCTTACCTTTTGGATTAAGCTCATCTCATTCTCAAATTTTAAATTACCTCTTAAAGAAACAGTTAAAAAATCTATATTTAGTGTTTAGATTTCACCAGTTGCTCCCAGTTTAATTATCATTACTAGTGATACTTACTACTAATGCAAATATTATTTTAGGGTACTAGCCCTGTTTGAGATGTCACTGTGTTTTGAATAAACACATGGAAAGTGTCAACTCTCTAAAAGAAGAGGCTCTGAAGAGGATATCATAAATTGGGATGAATGGACTTACACAACAGTTCATAATACACCCATAGCAGGGAACAGATTTCCTGGTTCCTAGTTCAGAGCCTTATCCGAGAGACGACAATTCTAATTCAATCTCATCTCAATTAATCTAATAATTGGGTAGTAAGTTCCATATTACACCTCTTCCTGATCCTTAGCAATGACTAATTAGTTCAGTATAAGCATCTGACATTTTCTCCCGACCATTAATAAAAAACAGTGCA
The DNA here is from genome assembly GCA_035582835.1 of Phoebastria nigripes. Lineage (NCBI taxonomy): Eukaryota > Metazoa > Chordata > Aves > Procellariiformes > Diomedeidae > Phoebastria > Phoebastria nigripes. The sequence goes on from JAYKAV010003132.1 coordinate 1,202,256, forward strand.
GTTATTGATTCCAGTCAGTAGCACCTTGACTGTCTTCTCCCACAAACAAATGGTGAGAGCAGGAAATAACATAAAGCTTTTTTTTTCCTTGGGACTCGCAGTGTCTCCTTTGCCTTATCCATCAACTCTTTTGCTAGTATTTGTAATGTGCCCTAATGTGACATCTTTGCTTGGTTCCACATGTTTTATACATCAGTTCCCCTAACATTCAAGCAGACTTTATAGAGATCTATTCAGAGACTGATATATGTGCACTATTAATTGTATATATTATATATAGTATATGAAGCGAGAGGGAGAAAGAGAGAATCTGATTACTCTAGGGCATCGGCTCCTTTCAACCAATAATAATTTAACATCTCTATTAACTACCTTTTGATGTTCTCTGTAGAGGGTACATACTGTTTTATATACAGGATGCATAATAAATTCCTATGAGATTATGCTGCAATTGAGTAGAAAGTCTATAATGCATAAGTGATGGAGCTGCAAAGCAGCTAGGAAGGATTTTCCTTTCAAAATAAGGTCACATATTTATATCTCATAGGGCAACATGATGGGTGCTGAGGAGCAAGAGGCACCGAGTTGCACTTTCTGGTGTGCTAAGCCTTTCTGTATATTCACTGCTGCTGGAAAATGAGGTGATACATGATAAGAAGAAGACGAGGAAGAAAAACCCGTAACCTTCTGAACCTCCAACCAAGGATTTGGGGTGACTTTCTTCAGAAGAAAGAAAACAGAGAATGGGATTAATCTCAGCTATCATTAGCTAAATGAGGCATTTCTTCTCAAGTAGGCTAGTGACTTTTAGTCACTTCTATTAGATGGGGTTGTTGAACCCTGAGAGATGCCCACTTGTGCTACAGGTGCTCTCCTCCTTGATGCCGGAGGGAGCCTAGGGAACTAGCACAGACTAGATGCCTATCTCTTGCAGCCAGTAGGTTGGCAGTGGGCCACCCAGCTCACTGCCTGAAAGAAAGATATTCTACATCCCAGCTGGATCTCTGATCCTTTGAGATCTCAGAGTACATTTCAACTTACTGTGGCAAAGAGACTCTGTGTCACAACAGGTAGCGTATCTGCCTGAGAAGAAAGGGAGCCATATTCCAGTCTGTGTTGGCATATGACAGATCAGGGACTTGAGATTGATTTTATCAACTCCAGAAAGGTGATACATTGAACCATCTATGCAAGGAGCTGTCACCCACTGTTGCAGATCCCATCCGGCACCAGCCTGAAGTTCTGTTGAAGTGATATGTTTCCACAGTAAGTTTTGTTTTGGACAAATCAGTGTTTTCCATGTCAGAGAAATTTACTGCAAGAAATGCCAAATGTCTCAGCTGGCTAGTTCTGCCCTGAAGATCTTTGCTTACCTTCTATCAGTTTGAAAACAATCTTGTTTAACCATTTGCATTGCTTAAATTTGGAAATATGGTCACAAAATACTGTGTTTTCCTAGAGTAGCTGATATTAGAAAACAAATATTCTGATATTCTTAGCTATAAATATAATAACAAATGTTATTTAACTTTATTCATAGAGTCCTGAAAGTTGTCAGTTAAAAGTAAGGCTCAGAGAATTGTCAATTTTTAAAAGTTGTTTTCTGGACATATCAGTTTGTCATAACTAAAGTTGTCCATAAAAAAAGGGTTCATTCCAAACATAAAAGCCTCTCAGCTTGAAAACMAAAATGGAGAAAAACACATAACTGCCAAAATATTATATGTTGCTTTTCAAACCAAATGAATAAACAAACAACAAAAAAGCCAAAACAAAACAAAAATCCCAAGTTCGGGGAGCTGGTTTAAGTGGTTTGCCTTTCAGGACATAAGTTAATGCATTAGAATGTATCTTAAAAATGAATTGAAAAAGAATTGGAACTGAAAGGACAAACTTAGATTTAGTCAATTTTTTTGAGCATCGATTTTTAAAAATCCCGTTTTCCTTATCTGGGATAAGATTGCCTTTTCATATATTCACAGTTGTCATACATAAAAAAAAAAAAAAAAAATTCTGACTTGGTTTCAGCTGGAACCATTGTCACATCCTGTATGCTATGGCATTTGTATATAATGTCTATGTGTTTGCCACATGGGTCTGTGCCTGTTTGTGTCCAGTTAGGCATAAATATGTGTAGCATACATACACGCACATGTGTTTGAGAGAGGGAAAGAGACTAYGTAGGGATTCATATGTGTGTAGGGACTCCAAAAACAACCTAATTTTCTCTTATTCACAGAAATCTGTGAAGACTTGAGTGCACGAGTAAAGCCTCTCTTTCAAACATCGCTGCTCTGTAAAACTGACCAAGAGATTTCACGTGCACGTGATTTCTTGAGAGAAGTAGGATGTTTCTATTTCCTCCCAGATCTGCCTCACACAAATTAGAGGTAGAGAAATAATATAGTTTGTCCAAATAATAGGCAAAAAATAAAGTATCTAAACATGAGAAAAGASTCCTGAAGCACAAGGTTGAGTGAGAAGTTCCTATCTCCCTATGTCCCTCTTATGTAAACTGGGGGAGAGGGGACTTTTAAAGTGAGCAGAGAAACACAGAAAGGCTTTTCAATTCTGATTTAAGTTTTAGCTGGACACATACTAGAGTTACATATAGTTTAAAAAAAGAAATCTCCATGTGAGGCAGCTTAAAAACCAGTGTGTGAGCAAACCTGTTTCTTTGTAGGATAAGTGCTTTCTCTCAAGAAGGATGGAAACCTTATTTTCAGTTCTTCAATTGTTTGTGGCTTCTTGGGTTTCAACAAACTCTACATAGTTGTATCAGGATCCTCAGGAAAGTCTCTTTCTGTTTCTTCTTAGGTCTGGCTGTGTCTATATACCCTGTTCTTCTGCCTGTCTCAAGGCTTCTTCTAAATGATTTTCTGCCAAGGCTAGCCTGTCCTCTAGAAGCTTCTCCAGATGAATATGATCAATTAGATTTCAGGAATAAGTTATTTCCCCTCTATGTACCACCATAACAGCTGAAACTAGGCAAATGGGAGCTTCGCTCCCTATTGTGTAGTCCCCTCTTAAAAAAATTTGAGCCACAGGACACTGCAAGCTGACAATACAGGGTTGTCTTTGCCACTCAGTGGGTTTTAGGTTTCTCACTGAGAAGTCAACAAACAAATGACACCAGTGAGAAAAACAATTTCCAGGAAATGTAAACAACACTAAAGAAAAATACATTAAAAAATGGAAAGGAAAAAGATATTAAAAAACAACGCAAAAAAAATTAAGTATAAGTCTCTAGATTATTAAAACTTCAACTTTTCCTTCAAAAAATTATTACTTTATATTTTTTAAACAGCTCTAACGCTGATGCACCCAGTTCCCTACTAATTTTGACTAGTCAACTATACTAAGCATGACTACATTGTGAGCAATAGCATTTAAAAATATAAAACCAGTGTAATACAAAAGGCAGCTGGTTCAGTAGTGCAAGACTAATGAAAGCATAGCCCCTCATTTCTTGTTGCCTCACGTTACGCATTCAGTTCATCACCTTGCTGATACAGATGCTTTTTAACTCTGTGTATGTGAACGTGTGTGTGTGTGTGTGTGTGTGTCTGCACACACGTATGAGAATGCATGCATGTGTTACACGTGTATGTGATGTGATGTGACTACCAGTTTGGGGTTTTCGAGATCAGAGGGGCGTGGAATAGAAAAAGCAGAAAAGACAAAGACATTGCTCTGACACAAAGGAAAGCTCTGGCTTTGCAATGCGTCAGGACTGAGTCACCCAACCTTGAACCTCCCCCCGCCTCCCCGCCTCTCCAAAATCCTCCTGCAGGTAAGGACACCACTCTAGAGTGGTAATCACCTGGTAAAAATGCTTACATTTATGGAGAGTGACTGGCTGGGAGGAAGGTAATGAAATGTGATATTTCACATAACGGTGCGGTGTAGAAATCATGCAGAGTGACTGTCAAGTGTCAACATTCAGTGAGTAAGACCAACGTGAAATGGAAGACGAAGTCACTAAATTATTTTTGCACTGCACTGAATATCCAGACAGAGACTGGCCTCATCATGGCCTCAGATCTCCAGTTACATTTCACAGCTATGCTTGTGTCACCATTGCTTGCCTTCAGCTTTTCAAAGCTCTATATTTTAAAGGCTTAGACAACAAAACCCACTGTGAGGAAATACTGGCAAACTATTAACCCATAACCAAGGATAGGCTGTGAGCAATATTTTAAAGAACACAATTTTTCCTTTTTGTGTTCTGTTTTTTGCTGCTTCTTGTGAGATGCATATAGGTTTTCTGTAGATTTTGGACTTAGATGATAACCTATCTTTTTTTTTCTTGTCTTTACCCTAAACCTTCTGACTTTGAGCAAGTTGCATTCCTACTTCTCATGCTTCCACTTCCCCATCCTTTCAAGGAATGAATGATGTCAGAGTTATTTGCAAAGGAAGTTTGATAAAGGCTGGAAGACTCAAGTGCATGTGTTGCTAAAATACAGCCTGGGGCTTCTCCTAGCTGTCACATATTCCTTTATAGGAGTTGCTGGATAGTAATTATGAACTCATGCTTCACATCATGAGTGTGCTTGTTATGATTATTTGGAGAAAAAGAACATCATGAACAATTCCCTGAAGTGGCTGCCTGTGCAGGCTTGGCCCTGCTTTTTCACTGCCTGCTTTTTTCTTTTGTTCCTCTTCTGGTTCAGTTCCTCCATTTTCTACACCTCAGAATACCTTCTATTCTTTCTGAGGAAGAAAATCTCCTCCTTTTTCATGGCCGTAGCTTGCTGCTTTCTATGATTTTTTTTCTTTTCTTTCTTTTGAGTAGTTACAGCTAAATCTACCTCACTTCAGCTTCTCTTACACCTTTTCCTATGTGTCATTCTTCTGCTAGTACTCGGATGCTGCCTAATCTTTACCACTTCTGCTATCATGTTGTGACTCTTCTATCCTTGGTACCCTCTCAGGTCTTAGCTTCCACAGCCATCGCCCTTGCTTTCTGCCTCCAGGACTATTTTTGCAACATCTGCTTCAATTGATGGTCTCTCTTCTACTGCTGCTGCTTTCTCTTCTATTTCAGAATGAGAAGTGAATCTCACCTGAGCCCTGAGGGCTTCTGCTGCACTCCTGGGGATGCTGTTTAGTCACTGACATTTTCCCTGCAAAGAGTTGTCACTGTGATTGCTTGTACGTGGCACCTATTCAGCATGAGAAAACATGCCCTAGCAAGTGACATTTGCCTTTGACCTTTTGTGTCTCCTCTGCCTACTGTGTGCCAATTGCACCTTCCTCAAGATAAGAGAACTCATAGTTTTCATGCTGCCTCTGTTTTCTATTTAGGTGATTACAGTGGCCAAGCTTTCCTCACTGAATGAGAGATCCAAAGGAGCATTGCTTTGGAAGAGCTCAGAGCAACCAGGTATTGCTTCAGTTTTTGGAACTGGGTGGGGTGAGAACCTTATGTGTTGAGCTGGAACATTGCAATGATTTATCCTGAAGGGAGGTCCTACTTGCTCCAGCAAAATATTTTTCGAAGTTATAATGCAATTTGAGGAATCAGGAATTGTTTACTAAAGGGGTTCTGTAAAATGACTGGGAATTGACTTTATGGCCTGAGGATATTCCCTCTTACTATGTGTGAAATCCAGAGAATGGGCTCATGGCCCATGTTTTGCTTATAGATGATAGCTATCACGTTAAGCTAGCTCAGTCCTTCTCAACCTGTAATCCATGAAGTATTAGAARTCAAGACATAATCTGGGGAATGATTGCAGGGAATCATTATAGCTTCTCATTTACTTTGCCTATTTAGAAAGTCAAATCTCCAAGTCAGATATCTTCATTCTTTATCTGTATGACAACTTGCTTGAAGGATATGGAACTTCCTACTAAGACATGTCAGATTCATCTACCTTGATAAATTTATGTCTGAGAGATCCCTGATAGAGCTGGGACTGAACTGGTCAGTCTATAAAGCACAGTGTGATTAGCTTGGGTAACACACTGGATGGATATGTGTAGACAGTTTCCATTTTGGCATTTACTTATTCTGAGCTAATCTCTCCAGAACATCTGAAACACTGCTCAAATACCAAGAGTGGAGTAATAGATGGTGATTGATAGTTTTCACTTTGCCTGCACAGTGCATCCAGCTCCTCTCATTCACTGCCCATTTAGGTAAGTTGCTTTTTACATTTTAACAATTCAGCAGAGACTAAAGTTGAGCTCACACCATTACCAAGTTTGCAACAAAAAAATGTCTTTGTTCTGAATTGTCAAAGGTTCTTTTCTATCTCCTATTGCTTCCTCACAATATCAGAGATGAGTCCAAATCTGTCAGCTTTGTTTTATGTTGAAAGTAAAGTCAAGATGCCTAAGGAATTTTAGGAAAGCCAAGTTTAAAGGGATGAGAAAAGCTATAGCAAACTTGTATGGAGACCATAAAGGGAACAGTATAGACACCTGGACTGTCACAGTATAGGCATTCATGATCTCATGGGAATAGTAGGAGAGAGAAAGGGAGATGTTTTAGTTCTTCAGATTAGGATATCCAAGACATTACCAATATCCCACGCTAGAAGAGAAAGAGGCAGAACTGCACATTTATGCAGACCAAAGAAGCCTGGGGAAAAAGAAAAAAAGCACAAAAGCCCACAACACTGATCATGGGCAAATTTGTAATTATTCTGACACTGTTAGTGATTACTGCCATGCAATGTTTTAGAATGGCTGCATCCCTTAACAGGGAATAGCATACCAGCACTGTTAAAGTAAGCCCTTCTGACATGTGCTTCTGCAGAAATGTTTAAATAAACAAATAGTGTAATAGTTGGAACTGCTTTATTCAGTCTTAATATGCATCTCAGATACACATATCATCTTGACAGGCCTGAGCAAATGCACAAAAGCTGCCTCTTTTTTTTTTTTTTCTTGAGGCTGGCATTACAGCTATATGTATCTATGCCAGCCCAGCAGCTAACAGATCACATGAAGAAAAGACCTCATTCCTTCCTAAATCCTGCTTTTCACCCACACCCATCCAAATGCACAAGCATGTCCGGCTGGGCATCCTTTAGTACAGTAATGTGAAAATGATGGAAATCCTTCTCCCAATATTGCAATTGGTATGAGGCAAATATAGTCAAGCTACAAAGTATTGAGAAAAGCAGTTAGCAGAACAAGAAACATAACAGATAAACAGCGTCTTCTATAGAAAGCCTAGTTTAAATCAAAATAGCACGGCCACAGTTTCAGTAACCTTTCCCTTAAACACTTGGCTCTACACACAGATGTCAGATACTGGTTTTCTGGATATGAGTCTGGATGAAGAGAAGAGTTGTTGGGTTTCCTTACAGAGCAATTTATTTCACTACTTGTCTCCTCCTGTCTCTGAAGAAATGGGGACAACTTCATACAGACAATTTTTGTGGTTTTTTTTAAATCATAACCCCTGATACAACTGAGTTCAGGATTCAGCAGAGGTCTCTGGTTTGTGTAAGACTACAAAGGGCAGCAATGATGCAGGGAATCTAACTGAAACATACTGTTTGAAAGCATCTATTTTTCCTAACTGATTGGCATTTTGTTACTACCAATCACAAGAAGCAAATTTGCTTTGGCTTTTGCTGGGAAGCTGCTTTGCATTTAAAATATTATCTGGATTAACAGCTGCCCTCTGCCACACACACGCACACCCATGCTTTCATGGCAGCTTTGCTCCCAGGTTTCACCTTTAAACGCTTACTTGCAGCAAAGCTGCTGAGTGACCTGTGAACCATACAGAAAGTCTCTGAAGCCCTGGGGCAAAAGGGTTAACTACAGATGACAAAGTGCAACCGTCACTCCTATAACTAACCCTTCATGCCATTTTTTCTAATAGGCTTTTGCACTTTCAAATTGCTCCATTCTCAACCTGAAAGAAACAGCTACTGATCCTGGGGCAAGAGCAAGTAAAAAATAAATGACAACTTGATTTAGCTGGGATGGCCTGTCACAAACAGACTGGTGATTTGTTGCTTTCTGCAGTTTAGTATACTGTAGCCCAGCCAGGTACAGATATTTGTATGGGAATGGGCTGGCAGCATTTGCTTCCATTCTGAGGAGGCTCTTCAGAAAGGTTTCTGAGTCTGCAGTCTGTATTTATAGCACCCACTGCACTGGTGCAAGTGCTGGCTTTTCCACCTGCTGGGACCTCCGTGCCACAGATTTTGAGACATGAAGCCTTCTGTGCTATTCCTTCCATGCTGGGTTCTGGGGTGTAGCAGTGCACTCCCATGTGGCCCCATCTCCACCTCCTTACTAGCACCTCTTAGTAAAAGGGTTTATTTACGACCCCATGTGCATTCAGCTTTCTTCTGCTCCACTATTTCACCCCACGCAGCCCCATGTTGTCTAGTCTTTAGACCAGACCACAGAAACATGGAAACAACAGGACTGGATTGAACCAGTATCCAGCTTGGCCAGTATGTTGTCTCTGAGAGTGACCAAAAGCAAATGCCTAGGGAAGAACATAGGAACAGGACAACTATATTTGTTACTCTCTCAAATACTCTCCCAAGCAAAACTTGTTCAAAAGTCTCCTTGTGTCCAACATTTTGAGGGAATTCCTCATCCACACACGTGGCCTTTAGTTGATAGCTTTTAATGATTTTTTTTTTCTGTAATTAGCCTAGTCTGTGTCATCCTTTTGCCTTTGTACCATCTTTCAGTGAGGAGTACCACAGCTTCGTTACATGCTATTGAAAGGACACAACCTGCTAACATACCCATGTCTTGCCACCTATCCGTCACTCATCACTCTAATTTGGTGTTTGCTCTCCCTTTCTTTAACAGTCCTGAATGGAGGTGACAAAAAGGGACCCTTGCAATTTCTATAAATGTCTAAGTACACAAGCTTTACATTTAAAATATTTGTCTTTGTCATCCCAAGGCATATCATCATTCAAAATTTATTATCTAGCTGTCCCATTTTCCTATTTATTTGTCTCAGTGGTCTCTGATTGCACTGATTTCCTCGTTCATAACAGAGGCCCAGACTCAAGATATATAGCTTTCTGTTTCAGCAGAATCAAGGAAAAACTTTGAGTTTCCAGTTGCAACTAAAATGGGCTGAACCACATTATCAAGGGAGACAAACCACATTTAGCTTTTTGAGTGACCTTTATGAATTCCATTAATCTTTAATGTGAAGGATGATTTTGATATGAATCTCTGAAGTTTTTCCATGTTTACATCTAAGTGAAAGACGTAAGTGAGAATGTTACATGCTCCTTTAAGGTTGAATCACTCACATTTAGAAAAGACCTAACGGTTCATGGACACTCCTCAAGGTTGATTCATCACCTGTGGTAACCAGGTTTTTAAATTAGATGCCTTAACTGTTTAAAGTTAACCGTCCTTAAACCAGGCTTACATCATTAACTATACTAGAGACCTCCCAGATGCAATTTCTTTACTTTGTTGTTGAGTGCAAAAATGCCCCCAAGCCCAACCTTATTGCTTTGATTGTTTTCCATGGATATTTACAAATAAATGGAAGAATTGCAATAGGTGAGCATGGCTAGGCATAAGGGCTTGTAGTGTATCTAAATGTTATGTAATTTTCTTAAATTGCAACGTCTGCATCAGGGACAGGCTTTGACTCCACTTTAGTACAACTCCTGGCACAGTGCAGCCTTAACCCATGAATATAGTTTCTAGTCATTACCATGCTACAAATAATAATTTGTAGTAGTAGTAAACAATATATTTAAAGGCAGGAGACAAATATAACCAATAGCAGAATTGTGCAATGCCAAAATGGCATTAGGAACCAGTCATCTGAAAAATAAATCTGTTTGAAGAGATCATATTATGATGCTCTGACTTTACTGATTAGAAATTCTATAGGCCAGAAACACAATTTTGTTCAAGCCACCAATAATAATTAGTGATATAGAAGTCTAATTATTTGTTGCTCTTTCCTTCAGAAATTCCATTTCAATCATTCAGAAAGTCTTTGTTTATTTATTGCTAACTAGCGTAAAACCCCCAATTTATACCATGAAATTAAAAAGTGGTATTGGTAGGAGCTGCCTTCATGCTGCAACTCATATCAAGGAGGGGAAAAGAAAGAAGGAACATAGTGCTGCTGTTTGTTAATTAATAATAAGGCAGCCAAGCATTGCAGAACACTAAACCCACTCCACTACAGCTGAGATGTAAGTCTCCTTTTTTTATTATGTATATTTCAGTCATTTCTAAAAGCCCCTGACTGGTTTCAGGGTGCCATTGTACAGATACAGAATTGATGCATGTCCTTGAAGAATGCCATTCTGAATATAGTCAAACATAGAGAGAACTGAGTCAGTGAAGCAGCTTGTCCATTAACACCCAACAATAAAAGTAAGAAAATAAATCTGTCTCTTTTCTTTTCGTTTAAGATGCAAGTCAGTGGATCCTATGCCCTCCACCTATTTAAAACTTTAATTCATATTTTTGACTCACATAATTCACAAATGCAATTGTTTTATGATAGACTTAACACTTTTTAAAGGAATCCCCATCTTTATTATTGATCTACTATTTTGTTTTCAGCCATTTACTGTAGTTAGTAATATTCAATTATTCAATATTAGAAAACATTAAAACTGTCTGAAGCCAACAATAGAGACAATAGATTAGCAAAGTGAGAGTAAAACTACAGGCAGTATATGGTCTGCTTGTTTTTAGTCATAATAATGTAAAATAAGGTGGCTGCTTTTTAAGTAGGAAAATTCAGAACTGAGAAATTTCTCAGAACTGAGAAATGGGCTAGAAAATTTCTGTGGGCTGTGATCAGAAAGCATGCTTAAAGACAAACCATGTTTTGCCTTCTGTTCAATAAGATAATCTTGCACTAGCGACAGTTATACACATTTTAAAATCATTTGTTAGACATTTTCATTAAGATAGTTTAAATTAGTAAAAAATAAAATTATTTTTCTCCGTGCTAAGAATTTTGTAACTTTTTTTAAGTTTTCTGGTTTGAAATGGTGTTTCTTTGACACTGAACCTCTGTTCAAACTATGGTTCACGTATATAGATGTCCCAATACCTTCCTTGAAATGTACTTCTCAAGTATACATAAATGAGTTAAGATTTTTTTCTCTGTAATAGATTGGCCACCTGTGAGTAATCTTCAAGGTAAAACTTAAGTTTTGAATCTCAACATCATTTTTCTTTGACATTAATTATCCTTACAATCAATCACTTTACAAAAGTCTTGAAGCTGTTGCATATGAATTCTTCATCTCTTAGTTGTATTGCTTTGTTCTTTAATGAACCCTCAGGATGTTGTTTAAGATACTGGGGAGGGGGGGGTTGTTGTTTGATTTATTTTATTTATCTCTTCCTCTGAAAATCCCATTCCTCTTTGCCTAGTTCCCTGAATTTTCAGACTATGTCTAGAAATTAATGTTGGTTTGACCTGACCCTCTGTAAACTTCTGAAATTTTTCAAGGCCCTGAAATGTTTTGATTTTTTTTTTTTTTTACTTTCAGTCCATGATCGGGAACAGAATTCTCTGATGCAAAATTGAAATCATCATTATTCCTGTACACTTCTCATACAAAGTTTCAACTACATATGGACCCAKTTTTTTCTAAATTAAGAACCCCGATTTTGCTGGAGATCAGTTGTTATTGAAAAGGAAAAGTTCTTTTTATTTATTCATAAGCTTGTATTCTGTGGGGGTTTTTTGCGCTTAAATTTTGCACATATCTGTATCTCACACTGCTTTAAAAAATCATATTTCCTAAAAAAAACCAAAAGTAAACTAAAAAACCCTGTATGTTTTGGTTTCCTCTCACTTAATTTTAGATGGGCAAATTAAAAGAACGGTTGCCTTTGTTTCCTGTTCTGGTCAAAATGGAAAAAAATATCCACCAGCTGCAGGTCCCTCAAATCTCAGGTGTGCTCAGTGAGTCTATGGAGCTGCTTTTCCTCTTCCATTGACTACCAAGAAAACCTAACCTGATGAAGTTCCTAATTTGGGACCTCCTAATTTGGCACCTCTGTTAAATATCTCTAAATGGCCAGCGTAATTCTTTGTCAGCTGTGTGATTGGCTTAAACTCACTGTTTTAAAAATCTGGACACAGCTCAAACCAGATGTATTCCAAGCCAGAACTACACTGTCTAACTTATTCCTGAGGCTGTGTTGGGGTTGGTCAGATACTTGAGATATGCCTATTCGATTTGGCCTGAGAGCAATTTTTTTTTTTTTTTTTTTGGTTCTGATTACCAAGCCTGTTAACTTTGCCTGTTTACTAGATAACTGTTCACATTCTCATGAGGTTTACTTTTCACCTTGCACCTATGGATCTGGATATATTTTCCTGATAATGAGTCCATTTTGGACATCCTTTTGATATTTTATGGACTATGGAAAAAATTTTCTTAAGTGTTTGGCAACTAACCTAACTTCATAACACATAATCAAAAGTACAGGCACTGAATATCCCAGTGTCAAATATCATTTGACTTAACCGGACAAGCAATCTGGCAGAGAATGAAATGACACATGACCAAAGCTGTGATTTATAAACCTCATGTTCTGCCCACGACTATTTTAATTTTTTGAAAAAATATGGCAGCAGGTGTTGTTTGTTTTTTTTTTCTGTCCTGTGTATATTTTATTTATTTATTTACCTTTCCATAGGTAAATGTCAACTGACTGTTATGGCTAGAGCAAAATTTGAAACTCCTAGCTAAACAAAT